>JANAVB010026399.1:880052-947552 GCA_029216955.1 Iris pallida
ATCGAAACCATGTCAAGTTTCGGACAACTAATACTCTACGAATTTTACAGAAATTAAGGTTTTTATTTGATGAAAATAAATTACATATTCAGAAAGTTTACCTCGATACAAATCCAATAAAAAAAGACGAGCGAATCTGAGGTCGGATTTGACGGCAATCGCCTCGAGAAGTCGGAGACTCTCAAGATCAAAAGCTGCTCAAAGTCGGCTGAAGGAAAATAGGGTTTTCGAATTACTATATATATATAGGGAGCTGAAGTCGGTGGCTTGAGCCACGGCTCAGATGCCACGTGTCACAATCCTGGCACTCCCGCCCAGGATCGGACGATCAAGGTTCTGGCCGGCTTAGCTTCAGCCAAGCTGGCAGCATGGTTCCTATGTGGAAACCCTCAACACAGTCAACGCTGACTCTGCTGACTACTGGGCTGCCTGTACGGCTGACAGGCGGGCCAGCAGGTACTGACTGGATGCTGATTGGCCTGCTGACTGGGTAAATGCTGATTTAAATTCAGAAAATGATTTAAAAATTATTTGAGAGCCAAATAAACTCAAATAAAATTCTAAAAATTCTAAAAAATTCTAGAAATAAAATATATTTAACCTTCTAGAATATAAATAAAAATAATTTACCTCATATTAGTCCCAAATGGCCTCATAATAAATATTAGAAGCCTTTAAAAAAATATAAACCTTAATAAATAAATAATTAAATATTCCCAAAAATTATAAAAAAAAATTCTAGAAAATATAAAATAGTGTAATGAACCCTAGAAAAATATTTGGGTCAGTATTTGCTCTTAGGCTGGCACAATAAATTCTAGAAGTCCTAGAAAATAGGTTTTTTTTATATTTTATTATCAAAGTAATTCCAGAAAATACCAAAAAAATCCAAAAAATTTAGAAAATAGTTTTTTGAGGTTCTAGAACCTAAATAAAATATTAGGTCCCAAAAATAACCCCGAATGACCATATGGTAAATCATAATCAAATAATAATAAAAAATCGAGAAGTGGGCTTACATCAGCGGAGCAGTTTGAGCACCAGACGTTTGATGTCGTCTTGCGAGCAGCGAAGAGGCATGAATATACTTCTCAGAGGATAGTAGATCGAACCGGAGGAAGGAAGAGGTCCCATGGACAGATATTCCAGTCATCAACACCAGTCCCGGCAGCTGGGACTTTGACTATTGGAGCTCCTAGGAGGGCGACCACAGTCTCGTCGATTCAGCACTCGACACCGACGTATCCTCAGCAACAGAAGTAGAAGCAGCCTTCCGCAATGGGCTGCACTCATTGTGGGAAGCCATGACATGTAGTATTAGAGTGTCGCAGAGCACGGGGATTGTGCTTGGCTTGTGGGGCACCGGATCACAAGATAGGGTCCTGTCTGCATAGAGCCAGTTCATCTTCATCAACCTTAACCAGTCCATCGGTTAGGGGTCCAGCACCTGTGCAGCAGTAGTACCAGTCTCCGAGGTTGTTGCCGCCTCAGGCTCAAAAGTATGCCTAAGCTCAGATTCATAACCGGCAGAGAGGTTTCCAGCAGAGGGGACCAACACTAAGAGGACAAGGTCAGGCTATGGCGCTGACCGTGGCAGTAGAATTGGCATCATATGAGGTGGTGGCAGGTACTATTCTTGTCAACTCTTTTCCAGCATCAGTATTATTTGATTCGGGTGTAACGCATTCATTTATGTCCACAAGATTTGGTACAAGGATATAACTGGAGCCCGAGTCATTATCAGTAAGGCTCAATATACTTACTGGTAACGGTCTTGTGGGGGTAGATAGAGTCTTTTTCTCGTATCGAATCGTAGTTAGCGGTAGAGAGTTTTTTGCTAGATTGGTAGAATTTTTGATGGCCGACTATGATGTGGTCCTAGGAATGGATTGGTTGAAGGATCAATACGCAAGAATAGACTGCCATATTGGCAGAATTATTTTGGTATTCCAGGCGAACCAGAGTTTTTATTTTCCAGAGGCGAAGTAGAACCTTCTCCACCAGTCTTGCGGATGGCAGTAGCAGTAGCAGTTCAGTTTCCCAGAGTAGTAGAAAAATTTCCTGTTGTATTTTCCGAAGAGCTCCCAGGCATGCCCCCAGAAAGAGATAGAGTTCACCATTGATTTGATTCCAGGGACGGCACCTCCGTTAGAGAGAGTCTACATAATGGCACCTTTAGAATTGGAGATCTTGTACAAGATGATTGAAGAACTCGAAACCAAGGGATTCATTCGTGCTAGTGGATCGCCTTGGGGAGCCCCGATGTTTCTTGTGAAAAAGAAGGACGGTACGTCAAGATTATGTATTGATTATCGTACCTTGAACTATGTAAAAATCAAGAACAGATATTCCCTACCAAGGATAGATGATTTATTTGATCAACTCAGAGGAGCGGCAGTATTCTCGAAGATTGACTTGCGGTCAGGATACCATTAGATCAGAGTCAGATAGCAAGACATCCCGAAGACAGCATACAGATCGAGGTATAGACATTGGGAGTTCCTCGTTATGCCATTTGAAGCGACCAATGCGCCAGCGGTATTCATGGATCTCATGAATCGCATTTTCATGCCCTATTTAGACCAGTTCGTGATAGTATTTATCGACGACATCTTAGTCTATAGCAAGAATGAGGCAAAGCATGAGCAGCATCTCCGTATAGTTCTTCAGATTCTCAGAGAGCACCAGTTGTACGCGAAGTTCAGTAAGTACGGATTTTGGCTTGATCGTATTTTGTACTTAGGTCATATCATCAACAGAGGTGGAGAGGAAGAGACCCCCAGAAGATGGTGGCTATAGACACATGGCCAGTACCCAGAATCGTCGCAGAAGTTCGAAGTTTCCTAGGATTGACCGGTGATTACCGGTAGAGTTCCGTTCGTGGAAGACCCGTCGACGGTTGCTGGGGTGTTCAAGGGAGCGGTATTCCTGCCTTGAGAATCCATTTAACTGCCATAAAAAGGAAAATCGTTAGTTGGTATGAAGATTCAAACATGATACAGATGAAAGAAGTAATTAAGATCAAATGTGGAATTCAATAACGGCTTTAAACATGTGGAGAAGGTCCTTAAAGTCTACTCCTATTTGCAGGCCGTAGTAGTACATCTAAGTTGAGTACTACCACGAGTTTCGTGATTTTTGCGAAATCGGACCTGCATGGGCCACCATAAAAACGTGTCACGGCCCGCACCGAATATTTGGACATGAGTCGTGGGTACGTCCAGCCTACGCCGCAGTATCGACGGTAGAACGTTATCTAGTCATCTCCACATTTTATCAAATACATCTATACAGTTTATAGATTTCCACAATAAAACCAAAATTCACAAATCAGTCCACAGTAGCAAGATATATATACAATAAACACGATGAGAGAAAACCAATAACTGATCTGAGTAGTCTCCAAAATAGAGACCAAAATGTGATAGATAAATAATCTCAAGAGAACAAATTGTGCTAAGATGGATGTCCACTACTCAACTCTCATAATCCTCAAATAAAATAAAGTACAATAAATAAAAGAGCTTATGCAGGCAACTCCTACTCTACAGAGTAATATCAAGCTAAATGTCTCCTGCGGAGGGTAGCCCCGCATCCAGGTCCTCATGTATGCTCAGATCAGGGTCCACAGTCTGCTCATAATAAGTGGTACAGAACTCCTCTAACTCATCACCTAAAATGTTAGTTTTCCAGTCAGGAATGGAACAAGTACATATATGACAGCTATCCGAGACACAATAGAGTCACTGAACATGTATATAGCATATGAGAATGAAACTAGAAAGTAACTAGCATCATGGTATAATGGAAAAGAACATATAACTCGAGAAATAGCTACAAGCCAGAAAGCAATATGTAAACTATGGTAACATGGCAAGTATAAAGTACAAGATGAAATGACTTAGAATATTGACTATCTATGTGTGTTGAAATATCAGTTTCAATGTGTAAACAGCTAAGGGGTAAATCCGGTACCCTGCACGTATCGTGTGCAGCTGCTATTATTCAAGAATAGACATATGGGATGGAATGGGTAGTTCACACGTCTACTAAAATATTTTCCCGCCCAGCTAGTACTCATGAAAACAATTGCAAGTGGGGTAAACATAACAAGACAATCAAGATGTACAATAAGATCCATGATACTAATTCCTCGTGTGACGAGCGTGTCAACAAGCAGCAAAACATATGTATAACATGTAGAGAAAACTATCAGAAATGGTAACAATCAGTATATGCACTTGCCTGTGGTCCTGAGCTGCGGATATGGGTCAGACTCCGTATCGAGATCCAAGTAACCTGTTTGATAATTTATAATGGAATCAATATACAATTTTAAGGGTACAGCAGTCAGCAAGCTTATATATATAGTTTGTTAGGCTTCTAGGTCATTTCCTATACGCCTAAGTTTACCTTTTAGAGCAGATAATCCAAGTTTAACCATTTACCCTATTCTTTAGGCTAACCCCTTACCTACTGGACATCCCAGGTAACTTATGTTCTGGCTTGATGTTTAGAGTTACCATTTGCAATACCTATATTACTAATACTGTTGATAACCCACTCACAATCATTTTACTGATACAAAGTTCTTTGACACTCTGATACAGTCAATAGGTATGAGAACATTTCTATGTTATTCTCCTATTGAATCCTCCTATTTGTTTTGGCATTTCATATACGAAGTCTTAAGCCTTATAAACTTGTTTGAACTATTCTTGCATAGGCACACACAACTGATAACCACATGATCCTCATCTGATACTAGGCGAAGATCCTCTTTGGCTAACCATCTTAAAACTGAAAATGAAGGGTTATATGTCTCAATTGGTTCCAGGATCAACATAAGACTCAAAAGGCTCTATTGCCACAAATCAGAGCAGTTGTGGCTCAGGTTTTTCCCAAACATGCTTGTTGCATGCTTGGTACTGAACCAAATAACCAATGGACAGAACATGAGGGGTGACAGATACTTAAGGATCTCAAGAGGAATGAACCAATAGCAAAAC
This sequence comes from Iris pallida, assembly GCA_029216955.1. Classification (NCBI taxonomy): domain Eukaryota; kingdom Viridiplantae; phylum Streptophyta; class Magnoliopsida; order Asparagales; family Iridaceae; genus Iris; species Iris pallida. The sequence continues at coordinate 885,062 of JANAVB010026399.1, forward strand.
AGCATAAAGGGAAATGCAGTGTATGATGTGCATTCATTTACAGGTCTGATACTAAACCAACCTATATGTAGGCTATGCAAACACAACTGATACCCTCCCAATAGCCTATAGGAAGGATATGCAAACATGTGAAAGGGTTGGAGTGCAGTGAATGCAGTATGCAGGGCTTATAAATCAGAATGCAGTGGAATGCTAAGGGTGTGCAGAGATAGGTGATGTAATGCATTGAAATATTTGAAAGGGTTTATCATATTGTAGACAATACGTATATGCAAAGAGGTGAATCTGCAGTGTATCAAATGGAAATGAGTGAGGGTGTGTCTAATGCAATCATGTGATGCAGTGTTTGCTGCAGGACAAGGGTGCATGCCATCTAAGTGAAATATGGTTATATGAATGCAGTCCATTGCTTCTTAATATGCAGGACCTAGTATGAATGTAATATGTGGTGAAGGTTGCAGAACAATTGATGTTTGATACATGAAGGTATGTATCTCTGCAGGGCAGTGTAAAGTGTATCTGTAGGATATATGAAATGCAGGACATGAAGGTTTAGTAAAGAGCAGTGTACACTACATGCTCTGATATATGAGTATCAGAGTGCACGGAGACCTACTTGGGTCTGATACCAATATCTGCACTCAAAGTGGTTAATTGATATTGCAGTAGTCAATTTGGGAGCAGGACATTAATAAACAGGGGTGTAATTGCAATGCAGTGGATATGAAGTTTGCAGAACAATATATACAGCAGTGAATTAAGATGCAAGGGCAGGACATGTGATGCAGTTGGCTAATATAGTGTGCCATATAAAGTGCAGGACAGTTATAATTCAGTAAAATAAATGTAAGATAGGAAATGAATGATGGTCTCAAAAATTAAGTTGCAGGACCAATGAAGAGGTATGCAACATGGCTTATGCAAATGAAAAATATGAATGGTGTTCATCTGAATCAATGAAATGAATGAGCATGTGGGCAGTGTGAAATACAGTGATGTAGTGTTAGTGGAATGAATTTGGAGTAATGCTCTGTTACCCTCCTCTACTGGTAGGGACTGATGCACTATAGGTCTATTCCTCTCTACCTACCATACTAAAAATCTTTGTCCTGCTACACCCATGATTTGCAAGGACACCACATTCCCTGTATAGGTCTTGCCATAAGGAAATTCGGACACATATCTTAACTCCTTTCTGGACCTAACTACTTCTCAGCTTGATTGATGGTCTGGCATCTCTGATACATGATGTATGTATCAGTCCCACAGTTGCCTATTAGTTAGGGACCCCAACAGCTCCTGCTACCTATGTTTACAAATGGCATAGCAATGACACCATCATGCATACACCCATTATCTAAGTCTTAGTCAGAGTTTACACTTGCAACTCATATCCCTGATTGTGGTCGATACAACTCATGGTTGCATCCTTGGCTTGACTCTCCTAACAGAGTTCTTATGTTCAATAGTTCTCTATGATACCCCTGGGTCATCTTCATGATACATCATATAAAATCAATGTGTGATCCCTACCTTCTGTTTTGCCTTTCCAGATCTGAACAGGGAAGGTACTCTCTATATTTCACGCTAGCCTAAGTCTGTACTCGACTTTATTTAGACATTATGCCATTCATCTGTTTTACATTGTTGAAGCTAATAAAGTTTAAATTACAATTCCTGAAGTAAAAAGGTTTTTGGTTGTGTATATAACGAAATACCTGTTGTTGATTCGAAGAGTTCCTCTTTGTGATCACCTTCTCGAACAACAGACTTCTCGTTCTCAAGAGCGCAGGAGAGTTAGGGTTGGAAAGGGGTCGGTCGATGTTTTAAGCTTATATACAAGGCTTCTAGATATGATTAAATTTGGTTTTAGATCGGACTAAGATTCAAACGAAGGATTTGAGAAAACTCCCATTCCTATCCATTCTGTTTCCGAACAGAACTTGGTTGGGGTCGGCTAGGTATTCGAATTTGAATTGGGACAATTGCAACCAAGCCCTTCTCTTAGTATGGAGTTACATGGGTTCTCTTTTTGAGTAAAGCCTAATATAGAATTAACTTATTTCTTCTAGGGCTTTGATTGGAAACACTGTTCAAGCATAACTAGGTTTGGTGTAATTATGGTTTTAGTTAGTGTAGAAAAGAAGAAATTAATAATAGCAAAGTTTTGGTTCGGGGGCCCACAACCAGCTGGACTTATTTAACCTTTACCGATCCCAGAATAGAAATGGGAGCACATTACCATGGATTTTGTAACTAGGTTACCTAAATCTCCAGCTGGGAGAGATGCTATCTGGGTTATAGTTGACAGACTGACCAAGGTAGCACATTTTCTCCCTTTCGGGATTGGTAAGTCGACTGATCAGCTAGCAGAGATGTATCTCATGCAGACAGTTATATTGCATAGGGTGCCAGTCAGTATTGTATCGGACAGAGATTATAGATATACATCACACTTTTGGTGGAGTCTTCAAGAGAGTTTGGAGACTTATCTCAAGTTTAGTTCAGCTTATCATCCGCAGACAGATGGTCAGTCAGAACGCACGATCCAGACTCTTGAAGATATGTTGCGGTCTTGTACGCTTAACTTTGGTGGTTCGTGGGAAGATCACCTGCATCTAGTAGACTTCTCCTATTACAATAGTTTCCAGGCCAGTATCCAGATGGCACCATTTGAGACATTGTATGGCAGAAAGTACAGATCCCCGTTAGCATGGGATGATATAAGCGAGAGGCAAATGCTTGGTCCAGAGATGGTTACGCAGACTATCAAGGTGGTCAGACAATTCAGAGATCATCTTCGAGTTGCGCAAGATCGCCAGCGTCAGTGGGCCGATTCTTATTGGCGTCCCCTTGAATTTTCAATCGGCGACCACATATTCCTTAGGATCTCGCCTACCCGTGGCGTCATTCGATTCGGCATGCAGAAAAAGCTCAGTCCTAGGTATATGCGGGGAAAGCTTAGCCCTAGGTATATAGGGCCGTTCGATATTCTTGAGCGAGTAGGTGATGTGTCCTATCGTCTTGCTCTTCTGTCGTCGTTACGTGAGGTACATGACGTACTTCATGTATCCCAATTGTGACGGTATATCTCGAATCCGAGCCATATCCTTGATCATTCAAAATTGGTTGTTGGTACCAACCTTTCGTATGAGAAAAGGCCCGTATCTATATTGGACCGAAGAGAAATGGTACTCAAGAACAAGACTATTAGTTTAGTCCGCGTTGCTTGGGGTCATCACTCTTTGGGTGAGTCAACGTGGGAGCGTGAGGATGACATCCGATCGTGATATCCTCACCTGTTTGACTCATAAGGTATAATATCTTCCTTATGCTTATGTTTTTAATTCCTTGCTTATATGAATAATTGCTTTATTGACTGCTAGTCGTAGATTGCTTGTGATCAGTATAGCTTGTCCCGACATCTCTAGCCTCTTGATTAAATTTTGAGGACGGAATTCTTTTAAGGTGGATAGAGTTGTCACTTCCATTTTTTGTTATACGTATTTTCAGTATACGTGTACGGATTTTTGACCCGTATTTTGACTTGTCTAGCATGGTTTGGTCTTGGTTTAGCTTGGCTTGGTTTATTTTGGTTTGGTTTGGGTCAAGATGGTTCATCATGTTGAACCCTCTATATAACCCAACCCCTTTCTCCCTCCTCCTTTACTTTTTTATATTTCTTCTTCTACTTTTCTTCTTCATTTATTTTTCTCCCAAATCCTTTGGCAAGTGCAATCTTGCTTCATGAGAGATTGTTCTAATGTCTTCCTTACATAGTTCTATGACTCTTTAGTACTTGGTATTTTTGGTTTTGGTGGATAAAATCTTGTAGATCTAAGTTTACTCAAATCTTAGTTTTCTTGGGTTTTGAGCTATCAAACTTTATTATTTTCATGTTTTGGTTGCTCTATGTTGTAGAGAATTTGATTTTACCCAAAATAGACCTTTGAAAAACGGGATTTTGATTTGTTTTGAGCAAGTTAGGCCACTTTTAGTCCATGGGTTCCATGAACTCATGCTCTCGGCCTGGAGAAGAAGAACAGTGATGGGCGCATAGCTCTTTTTATGCGCCCACAGCAGCCTTTCCTTTGGGTGCATAGCCCTATATATGTGCCCAAAGCATCCTACTTCCTTCAGCTTGGGCGCATGGCCATTTACATGCGCCCATAGCTCTTCAGCTCGGGCACATAGCGCTTGATATGCGCCCATAGCTCTTCAGCTTGGGCGCATGGCTCCTGATATGCGCCCACTTAGCCATGGAAGATAGTCTCCTTGCTTTCCTTCTAGTACACCCTGTCCCCAGCATGTGGGCGCATGCACTCTCGGGCTCATGCCTTCCATAGTATATGCACCCTGGGCGCATGCTCTTTAGGCGCATGCTCCCTTCGGGCGCATGCCTGTTTATAGGTGCATGATGCTTTGGGCGCATGTTGTCCCTGGCCCTCTTCCTTTTGCCATGATAATTTATGTTACTTTCTCCATGCTTGACCCCATGGTCCTCTGGAAGGAATTAAAAGATGGGAAAAAATGAGAACAGTGTTCTCACTCTCTCTCCTCTTGATATATAATGGAAAGAAAGTTTTACACTTAAATCTACTATAATCAGTTATTTGCACAATTGACCCAAAAGTTGTTAAATGGTTAGAAAAATTGTTAGGAAGTTTGATACATTTCCTGAAGAACACTCTAGATTTAATTACTAGAGCCTTTTCTCCTTAAAATGCTAAAATGATTAATAATAAATATTTTCCTTTATATAAAATCATAATGAAACTAATAGTAACCAACCAATTTACATTTATCAAAATAAATTGAAAATGATAAATTCCTAAAATTTTAAAATATCAGGGAAATTCATTAAATCTAGGGAAGGTGGGGTTACAAATCTCCCCCCTTAGAACATTTCGTCCTCGAAATTCAAAGGTACAGTACGATACAGAAAATGACACCAGGTTTTGAAATTAATTAAGGACGAGGGCGAACACGGTCAATGACTAGATACAAAAATCGCAACAGTTTTGAAATGACTTAGCATGATGAAATAACAAATACGATCTATAGTGATCAAAACTTAGTCAGGCACAAAGTGAAATGAAATTAGTTAAGGCCAAGCACGAAATTTCAGGCAGAAAATTGAAATGACATGATTTAAAATGATCAAAAATCTAATAAGCACGAGATGGAATGAAATTTTTATTTATGACTTACAGGCATAAAACCATGAAGGCACGATCTTCGAAGTACGATCAAACTCGAAAGTTTTGCACAATTGGCTAGAACAAGATAGACAAGTCATGATTAGTTAGGCATGATTGAGACCTAAATTTAGATAAACACGATTGAAATATAGGTACGACTTAAGATCCAGTGAAACATAATCAAATCTAGTAATGTACATTCATTGAAAAAAAATCAAATGATTTGATAATAAAATACAAGAAGGAAAATTGCAAGGTCGATTTGAGAAATCATATGGAAACTATCCATGAGGTATTAATATCAAATCAAGAAAACATGCAATGATTTGTGATTCTCGAAAACCAATTATCATATGAAAAGGGAATATAGTCTCCGTGGTATCCAATGACATATAGGTATTTGAAATCACTTTGCTTAGAATCCCTACCCCGCCAGTATATATCTGACTGCGGTGGACTTTTGGCTCCGTGACTCAAATAACAATATGTCACCGAATATTCTGTCAACCTTATCCATTTTCCAATAATCATTGACGGAACAACCCAAGAGATCGAGATATGAAGGATATGACAAAGTCTCAATAATACTCGAAAACCTATGAATGTCTGAAATCACTTCAACTTAGAGTTCTGCCTCGTCAGTGCGCTGCTGGCTGCAGTGAACCTTCAGTATCCGTAGTCCAGATAATGACTGCAGCGCGCAACTGCCATGCCCTAGTAGATCATCGAATAGTCTCTCAACCTTATGCATAGGAATTTCAAAAGGTTTCAAGGAATCTAAATGAGTTCCGATAGTCCAAGTTAAGATAAAAGGTGATGTTATCTGCCTTTTAGAAAACAAGGGTTTCACTAGGTGCCAAGATGCAACGAAGGATTCAATAATGAGTAATGGTACTAAAAGGACAAACAAAGTGGTAAAAAAAAAGATTACACGAAAATTTTATTAGGTAATAAAATTAATGATGCATATAAAAATGAATAATGCATGTAGAATAAGGAATATAGAGCGGGTAGCGGGAATCGAACCCGCATCGTTAGCTTGTAAGGCTAGGGGTTATAGTCGACGTCGATTGATCATTTTTAACGTCTCTAATTATTGTCAAATATTCAATATGATTTCACAAGATCTATTTTCGTTCAAGTAACGGATTCTAGCCAATTGAAGGGATCTTCTGATCAATCCAGAGATCATTTCGATTTCATTAGAAATGAGGATTCAGAATATCACACATTGATCGATCAAATAGGGATTCCGCAACTAAAAGAAAGATCGATTCTTTAGGATTGGGTTCCTTCATTTCTTCAAACGGAACGAACAGAGATAGAATCAGATCGATTCCCGAAATGTTTGGATCTTCCTCAATGTCCCGGCTATTCACGAAACGTGAGAAGCAGTTTAAGTCTCGAACAGGGAACGAAGTTCCGAATAGTAACCGAAATCTTAATGAAATCTGGGATGGTAACAAGATTTCGTATATGGAACGTTATCTCAATGGGGTAACCAAGTTTCAAAGGGCGAATAGAAGCAAAACCTTGAAATAGAATCTCGAATAGGAAGCAAGGTTATGAAGAGTGAATGGAGGAGTATCAATCAACAATTAGGAAACAAGGTTCTAGGTCGTGAATACGAAACAAGCAAAATCTCAATAAGTTTGAAACAAGGCCGCGGAGAGAGAACAATCCTGAATAAAATAAAATCATGAATAGGGAATAAAATCTCAAACAGAGAACTTAGTCAAGGTCTCAAAATAGAAAACAAAATCTTCAAACAATGTCTCAAATAGGGATTGAATCTCGATCAAGCATCACATAGAAACGAAGGTTCAAACAATGTTTTGATTGAGAACAAGGTTTCAGAATAAGATTTTGAATAAAATCGCGAGTAGTACAAGTTCAAATAACGGACAGAATATCAGTAAGTAAATAGGAAACAAGTATCCATGAAACGAACGAAATGTTTGGGAGGAAACAAGGTCGAAACAAAGTAGTGGGCAAACAACTCTCGAATAGAAAATCAAAGTCATGAATAAAAAAAAATAAGTCTCATATAGAGAATGAGTCACAATCTCAAATGGGAAACAAAATCTTCAAAACCCTCAAAGGAATCCTCAGCAATGTCCTGATTAGGACGAAGCTTAAACAAGGTTTCGAATGAGGAACAGGGTTTTGAAATAAAATCTCGAGTTGAAATTAAATCTCAATTAACACAAAGTTTGATGAGAGAACAAAATTTCCAAATAGGAGCCCACACTAGGAAACAAAGTCATGAATGATGAATATGCAAACAGTATCGAATAGTGAATTTTAAACAATTATCGAATTGTGGATCTGAAACAAGTTTACCGAATAGGAAATAATATCTCGAAATAAGTTTCGAACATCAACCAAGGGTTCAAAATAGAAAACAAGAAGTTTCAAGAAATGATCTAGGTGCTTAAGAGAAATTTAAGGGAAGACTTGATTGCGAATCAAGATACATAGTTTTCTCCAACCATGCAAAAGAAGCCTTCTGCCTTCTGTCTGTCTTCAGTATTCCTCCGGGACTGGAATCACTTCAACTTCTTCAACTGTCCTGACGTAGGCTGGTCCATGCGGTAGTGCTCCATGTGATTGCTGAATCTGGAGAGGTTGGTCCCCTAGCTGTAGTCCTGGTGCTTCTCGTGCTCGTCCTTGGGCAGTATGATCAGCGGCCTCCGGACAGTCCTTGACTTGGTGGGCAGGCGATCCGCAGAATAAACAGAGTCCGAGCCTTGCGACACTTGTCAACATGATATCCCGTCCTCTTGTAGAACACACAACGAAGGTGGCCTGAATCTGCCTCTGATGATGCGGCTGATGATGTGACTGAAGAAGCGTCGTCTGAGTGTTGCGACGCTTTGCGGGTCCAGAGTAGTTGCTACTTCCGTCTCAAGTCTTCAGGTCTCCCTTGGCCTTCAACTTCCGTCTTGTTCTCTTGTCCATACTACGTTCTGAAACTCTTGGTTGGTGACTTCAATCAGAGTTGAGTCCTCAGAGACTTGGGCGATCTCCAGAAGTGGCGACTCCAAGTTCTCGATATGCTCTTCGGTGCAAGATATGCGCTCGGTGTCGGAGAAGTCCAAGGATTCGAAGAAATCAGAAGTCCTTCATGGCTCGGAGTGTGCACCATAAGTCTGCCTTAGAAAAGGATGGCATGCTCCATCTGGGTGTCAAGGAATTCTGGAATCATCTCCATCAACTGCGTACTATCCATGGGGATAGTAGGGCGACAGAAGGTAGTGGAAGCTCGAAACCATCAAGTGTAGGTGGATAAACCGTTCCGGTCTTGCGTGCTTGAACTATCTGAAAAACAAAAAACTGTTAAAATGTCCTAAACCTAAAACAACAAGTGTTTTTAAAATATCAATATACCCGATGTACCCGATTTCCTATGTTGTGATCAAGTTTTCCTAGTTTAAATCAAGTCCCCCAATAGTACTCTAATACCTAGGTACTATTAGGATAGACCTGCATGGGCCACCACTAAAAACATGTCAGGACCCGCTCTCGAATAATCGGACACGAGTCGGACACGCCCAGCCTTCGTCGTTAGATACGACGAAGTAAGCTGTACCAAGCTAGAGAAATCTAACCAGATAAACATGAATGTGCACAACCACAGCATCTATAAAACGTTCCCAGAAAGATTACCATAATCCACAAATCCATATAACATAAAGGTACCAGAGTCATCAGGAATGAAATATACTATAAACTCTAAAAACAATATCTAGGAGTAAAGCTAAACAGTCTAAACCTGAAGCCTCTAGCTAAGTCATGTCTCCATCCTGCTCAGCTAAGATCCCGGGCTCTGGCCCATAAGATAGAATAATATCCTGCAAGTACACCTGCAACATATCCAGTCAGGAGCGGAGCTAAGTATATCCAAGGAAATGAACATGAACATCATGATATGGAAATGAATACAGAAAAAATATAAAGTACGAGAAATAAGAACATGAAATGAAACCTGAACATGAATACTGAGAAATAAATACAGAAAATACAGGGAACATGAAATATAACCTGAACATGAAATATACAATGAACCTGACATGTGCAATATATAAAAATACATCCAGAGTGTGTGATCGGCTTGAGTAGAATCAGGGAACATGAAATGGTATGGCTTCGGTCCCGCATGCACGATGCGGGACCTAAGCTATTCACATGAATTATAACACGTGTTTGATCACATATCCGTAGTATTTTCCCTCCCAGACACAAGTAAACTCAAGGAACAAGATACAAGACAATCTCGTAAAATATCGTGTCAACAAGAAGGTACAAGAATGAATATACAAGACATGAAGTAATGGACAAGTACGAGGAGTATACTTACCTTGCTCAGGGTGATCGAGTAGGAGGTTGATCTATGAGTCCTCCTGAATATAGGTACAAGTTGGTTAAGTTCTAATACTACACCAGCTATTTTAGGTTTAACTAAATAATCTAATTATTCATTAAAAAGCTAATCTTTTTAGGTTAAAAGTAATTTAGAGTCTAGATCATTAATTAATAAAACAAAACAAATACACTATCCACTTATTTATATCAAATTAAGATCATATATAGAACTAATAAAAATAAGAACTTGAAGTAGTACAAATTATACGCAAATAATCTATTAGAAAATATTCACAAAATACTACTTAGTAAAATTTAGATCTTAATTATGATCATAAACTAAATCGTTAAGGAAGTTTAACTATGCTAAAATTATGGCAACCATATCATCCCCGAACCAAAAATATGTATAGCTACAAGTTAACCAAAGCTAGATTATTCCCAACTGCCAAGCTTTAGCTAAAAAAATGCAAAGCCCAACTCCACAAAATATTATACAACCATCCTAGCAAATACATACACTCCCAGCCAAAGCCCATCTACATTTCCAGATCATTAACACTCTGTTTAACAAGGTCGATCACCACAGAACCTATCCATCTTTTGCTAAATTTGATCTTACAGTAGCTCAACGGCTACCCCTCTTTTCTATTCACCAATAACCAAGGTGCCTATAGCTAACCTGAACAAACCAAATACACAAGGAAATATACTGAAACCAAATTTAATAAGAACATAAATTTAGCTTAAGCAACTGCATAATATTCTCAAACTAGCACCTTCACCATACTTATTCAGACAAAACTTCAATAACAGCTAACCCATTCCTTCCAATAGAGACTTAGGAAAACAGAATTGCAGCAATTGAATCAACACCAGACTCAACTCTCAGGTTGCCAAATACCAACCAAGTTCCCAGGAAGTATATTCGCGCAAAACGATCCCAACACCAAAATTATACAAAGAAAATACATGATTCGATTGAAAGAATATACAATCCAAGATAGGGACAAAAATAGAAATCTATATGAACATTATAATACTGATCTTCTTATATTTAAAATATTCAAGAAAATTAAAAGTAAATACGCACCAGATCCTCAACTGACATAATGTCCAAATTAAACAATAACTGGAACAAACGTTCTAGCAACATTTGAAATACAAAGTAGATAACCCACAGACCCTAAGCTTCGAACACAACCTTCCCCAGTCCACATCCACGCCTTCACCCATGGTTACGCACACAATGTCTAAACATGGACAGCATCGGACACGCACACAGACTGGACAAGAACTCACACCTGGCATGAACACTACTCAGGATACGAACGCAAACTCTGGACACGAACAACTGGAACCAAAAATCTCACAGTCAAACACAACGCGCAGCTAGCAATTCGAATAATCAGTACATCAAAAATTACCTGATTGAATCTGAGATGCATCCCCGCGTGTCAGATACGTAAACTTGCGTCCTGACGCGAACTCAGGTCCCCTGCGGTATTACAACGAACAGTTGATGCTCAGAAAACTGATCTAAATTTCCTAAATCCCTATGTTCCTTAGAATCCAGAATTTAAATCGAAATAGAACAGGAGCTCGAGAAGTAAGGTCTCAAATCAACTTCAGTAAAGTATTTCAAAGGATTCCATCCATTCAAGAAAACCAACTTCGATCCACCAATGGAACTCAACAGAGCTAAAAATGATTTAATCGAAACCAAAATTTGAAGCAACTATCCTCCTCTAAAACAAAATGATGGAAATAGTCTTACCGGGACTTGGATCGTTCAGCGGAGGAACTCGACGTAGATTGTCGAGAAGAGGTGGAGGTCCGATCGTTGGGGATGCAGGTCAGATCGCCGGCGAATAAGATCCGATCGCCAGAGAAGGAGTCTCCGCCGCACCGCCAGGGAGAAGACTCGCACATCATTGCTGAAGAAGATGACCTCGTCATCGAGGCTGAGGAGGGGAGCTGTACGCAGCCGGAGTGGTCGCGCGTCGCTCGAGGAAACGGATCTGACGAGTGCTGGAGAGAGTCGGACTCGTCGTCGAGAAGGAGGTCTTCGTGCGTCGCCGCGGTGGAGAGATTGGCAGGTCACCGGCCGTCGTGGTAGTGCTCGCGTCGCCATGGCCAGCGCTGTTGAGGAAGGGCCTCGCCATGGCCAGGTTCCGATGTTAGGGTTAGGGTTCGGCGGTTTTGGAGGAAAAGAAAAATGGGGAAGGGGCTCGGTTCTCTGGAAAGAATTAAGAGAGGGAAAAAAATGAGAACAGTGTTCTCACTCTCTCTCTCCTCTTGATATATAATGGAAAGAAAGTTTTACACTTAAATCTACTATAATCAGTTATTTGCACAATTGACCCAAAAGTTGTTAAATGGTTAGAAAAATTGTTAGGAAGTTTGATACATTTCCTGAAGAACACTCTAGATTAAATTACTGGTGCCTTTTCTCCTCAAATCCTAAAATGATTAATAATAAATATTTTCTTTTATAAAAAATCATAATGAAACTAATAGTAACCAACCAATTTAAATTATCAAAATAAATTGAAAATGATAAATTTCTAAAATTTTAAAATATCAGGGAAATTCATTAAATCTAGGGAAGGTGAGGTTACATATGCCAAGCCTTGCATCGAGGGAACGTGCTATGTACGCAGTCGACTTGAACAATCAAGCTCTTTGGTGCCTAGACTTAAGCCACAACCCGTGCAATACGACTTAAACAACGGGACAACCGGAGGCTATGCCAAGCCTTGGACGACGGGCCCGTGCATGCTTTATCAAGCAGTCATGCGGGCGACGCCTATGACTTAGGCTAATTCCAGCATTGTGGCAACTTAGCAACTTAGGCCAACTTCATTCTCCCAATCCAGGGGACGAACGACCGAGTATCATTTTGAAAAAACGCTGAACAGACTTCTAAGCAGACCGTGGGACCTTTTTCCATGTTCTAACACATTTCAATCCGTCGAAATTATTCCCTTAGCTATGTGGATGCGTCTCTTTTATTATCAAGCCTAACTTGTGCAAGTTAAAAACATACTATTTACTATGTGTAGGCTAAGATGAGGTAAGTTTACCGAAACTATCCCACCTGAGCGAGGAGTCGCCTCGACCGAGCGAGTCTTCGAGCTGTCGTTGTAAGGCTAAGTTCGAACGTCGTCGGCGTTTCGATTCCTACGATTGACTGAGCGGGACGGGACACTACACTGACCTTGAGATTAAATTATATTAAAATAAATGCCCAAGAGGCTGTACATATGTATATGGATACCCATCCCTATGGTGACAGTGTTCTTTGTGTGATATGGTTAGGATGAGTTTTAACTCTTAATAAGTCCAAGCATGATATACAGGGTTGATTTCTATCACCAACCCTTGAGGACTTACCTATATGAGAGGTCGTGAAGGTCGCGACTATAGGACAGGGCGATCCTAGAAAACTCTCATGGATATGAAGGAAAAAAGTGTGCATGGCCAATCAAAAGTGCCACCCGATAGACCCAAGAACCTCTAGCATACTATGTGTGCTATTTTCTGAATCTGGTTCAAGAAGTCTGATTCAAGGCATAGTCCATCAAGCACTTCTTCAGACAAAGACAATAGTCACTAAGTGAGATTCAAGGCTGTAGTCCATCTCATCTATACGTAGTACACACTTGCCCAAAAATTTCTTCTAATCCTTTTTTCATTTGTTACTTGTTTTGAACTTGGTTTTTTGGGAGGAAATGTTGGACTTGGTATATAGAAAAAACCAAGTCAAATCTCCAAGATCCTATTCTTTGGTTAACGTTGGGGAGAAACATTCTCTTTTGTCTATTTTTAGCATACACTTATGTTATATATGAGAACATCTTTCAAGTGAAAACCCTACTCCACTCTCTCCCTCTCATTCTCTCTTGTTCAATTCAAAGCATTGTTCTTCGGTTTGTGCTCTAGGCAGAAAGGCTAAGTTTGGGTCACTCTTTTCGAGTTGTGTACGAAAATATTCTTGATCATCCACACCCAAGAAAAAAAAAGAGGACTAAGCCAAGTTTATGTTTTAGAATTTTGTCCCCACGGAGTGGAATGACTACCTCAGACATGTTGCCTAGGGGCGAGCATTAAATTCGATTTTGGACCGAAAATTGAACGGAACCGAATAAGAGGTTAGGTTCGGTTTGAAAAAAATTCGGTTCGGTTTCAGTTTTGAAAATACTAAAAAATATTATTTGGTTTCGGCTTTGGGTTTTGATTTTGGTTCAAAATAAAAAAACCGAAATGTACCCTCAGTTTTATGTATGTGTTGTAATTAAAATGCGTATATTTTGAAAACAACAATTTTATTTATGTGTTTCGAAACCAAACTTTGATATTTAACAACTAGCCTAACTTTGGACGTAAATACAACAAATGTGTCTACAAAAAATAGTAATAATAATATTTAATCACGATTTTAACTTTGGATCATACACATTATACAATAGAAGTAGTCCAACCGAATAAATTGAATTGTTAATCGGCTCGGTTTTAGTTTTGAATTTTTAGAATTTTGATATATTCGTTTTTGACTATTTCGGGTCACTCACCCCTACTTTTGCGGATTATAACTTAGAAAGAGTTGATAAGAGCACCCTTATTTGTTGAAAAAAAAAAAAATGAAATCCCTCGGGAAGGACCATCTGATTTAGGCATTTGATGGGCACCTGACCAGGACCATGAACCTAATCTTGGTTAGGTGAGCGGGGGCGTTTTGGTTCAAGTTTGAAGGTTTGGGACTGGATTTTGAATTCCTTACCCATATTTGGTATGTCTAGGATTGAAAATTGGGGGGAATACGAGGGTTTCATATTTTCATTGATGTGGGAAAGCTATTCCCAAGCCCTAACACTGTGTTTGGGAACATTTGGGGGGAGGGAGAGGAAAATTTGAGGGGAAGGAAAATGGAGGGGAAGGAAAATGGAGGAAAGTTAATTTTTCCTTCCTTTGTTTGGATGGACAAAAAGTAGGGGAAGGAAAAGTTTAAAAACAATTTTTTATTTGTTTATGGATATAGGTATAATTACTATTTCCTCCTTGGTATTCTCAAATGATGATTTAATTTTAACTTTTTGAGGGGTGGTGGGGTAAATTCACTCAAATTTCTCTCATCTCTCTCCGTTTTCCTCCCACATTTGGGAGGAAAATTTTTTGGTGGGACCCACCTACTTTTTCCTCTCAAATTTTCCTCCCCCATGTTCTCTCCCCCTTTCCAAACACCATCATTTAAAATTTTCCTCTCACTTTCCCCTCAACTTTTTCCTTCCTCCCATTTTTCACCCTTCCCAAACGGTACCTAATAGTTTTGCATTTCTAGAAATATTGTTTGGGTATTTTTTTTTGGACGCTAATACCTCATTTACTTTCAAAACTAAAACTTTTATCCCAAACATGTGAATGATAATAGTAGCATCATGAAACTAATGAAAGGATATTTATGAATATTTAAACAATCAAAATTTCTATCCATGTGTGAACTAAACATGGAAATAAAATAATTGAATTTTTTGGAATACATATTTTCAACCTAAATCTAACATGCGTATGAAAATGTTGAATTCTTTTTCTATAAAAAGGAATAGAAGATAAATTCCTAAAAATACAAAAACTACATCCAAAGGGACCCTAGGTGCTTTTTGTGGATCATCGAAGGCTATTCAACCCGTCATTCAAGCTGCCAACAGATCGAGCATTGAAGTCCATCTAACATTGAAGTCCATCTAACATATCAGTTTCAAGAGTAATGGTCAATTTTGGTCCAATAACTAAAGTCCAATTCAACCAGCCAGCCCATTTCAAGATCCACGATTGGTCCAATTGTTGTATCAATCCTCGTTTAAAATATCTAAAATGGAACTCTTGTTGTTTTTTGTCCACTTTTTAGTCAAAGACTCAAGACGTCTGTTCTAATGGAATATGTGATTTTTCCACCATAAAAAGAAATGGCCAAAAACTAATGACATTAAAGCTCCCATTCAAACTTCATATATAGAAATAATAATAAATCTCATTAAAATATATATATATATATATATTATGACATTCTAAATTGAGTCTTCCATGTGGGGTGTCTATTTGTCATCCATTCAATATAGATTTTTTGTGCTAAATTTGCTCTCAATGTAGTCTATTCATTTGAAGTTTCGATGGTAGTTATAGAATTATTTGTCATCCAATCACTGGTGCGTAAACAACCTAAACACCTTCAAAACCCATTAGGTAGATTCCTATAATTCGCGATGCACGCAACGAAAATCGAGTTCCAAAATCGAGAAAAAAATACAATTTCTGGACGTTAAAAACTGTCCCAGAACGCTATTTTGGAAGTCGATTTCGGACTGGATATCAAGAAATTTAAAATTCTAAACTAACAGAGTTGTAGCTAATATGAACGACTTTATAACGAATATTTATTCGTAATTTTCTGTTCATTAGTTTGGAAATAAAACCAATTCGAAAAACTATTTTCAAAACGTAAAAATTCTTCGATACGGAGTCCATCCCGACAAACAGGGCGACTTGGACTTCAGGGACGTGTGAGATTTGACATAAATCGAATTGGTTGCGTGTGTGCGACGAATCGATGCGTATCCATCAAAAATTACTATATCGGTGTTTTTTGAAAATTCTCAATTACTTCGTGCACGCTCCTCAACTCGCAAAGAAATATGTGCTATTGGACTCATAACATTTTTCTGGTCCTGTGAGCCAAGTTTGGTCTGATTCTGAGACAGTTGACTGGATCGACGTTTTGCGGGTCGATTCAACGGGCTTATTTTGAACGGCTTATCGGAATCCAAATTTAGACATACCGTTGAGTTCGTAAAAAAAATAGACTTTGTAAACATATAGTTTGATGACCTTAGAGACCATAGATTTTGGCACATTTTTTGGTGCAAAGCGGGTCCAACGGGGATATCATTTTGACCCAAAATGATTATTTTGTCCATGTGTCCAAAATTGGACTTATGGGTGGACTATCCTAGTTGATTTGACTATTCTGGACACATTGGTGATGTTTGTTTCATCATCTGACGATGTTTGTTCGATTTTCCTTTATGTATCACCATTAATTATAATTAATTTTTATTATGTTCGTATTACGGAATCCGTGCGTCGAAACTGAGATCAGTCGATTTCAGTGATTTCACATCGTTGAAATTGACAAAGTGATCATGTGGATCGTCAAGATAAGAATGTTTGATCATCTTGTCTCGATTTACATGTCGTAAATTTTGTGGTGCGAATTACGGGATACAAATTTAATATTGTAAACCTATAAATTGCAATCCATGTTATTAACAATAATAATGATTGTAAAGACTAGTGTGACCAAGATTATATGATTAACAAGTGTCTTAGATAACATAGGTAATACGCGACTAGAACGACCCAAGCTTTTTAGATAGAATTTATTAGTCATATGTGTATTTTAGTGTGTGATATATATTTATTTGTGATTTGGATTGATAGATATTTGCATGGAGTATGATTCAATGGCTCATGGATAGTTGGTTAGACTTTGGTACCTTAGTCTCACCAAGGATGGGACAAACTCCAGACAAGTATACTTTGTCGAATTTATACAGTATTTATATGTTTCTTATTCTTTTAATGTTATTTTTCTTCTCATATGGTAACATGCTTCTCATATTGTACCTAGTTTATCGTCTATTACTTGTTTTCTCGTTATACGTGCATGTAGAATTGTTTTTATTTCTCATTATTGCTTGTCGTACTAGATTTTAGTGTTCTTGTATATTTCTTGACATTTTCATTGTCCAGTGCTGTCACTATGCCCTTGATTGACTTGACCTGAGTTTGACTTGACCGGATCTTGTATTCCCTTAGGAGAGTAGATTGATACTAGGATTGACTCTTGACCGTTCTCGATTGGGAGTTACTTACATTGAACTACAATTGAGACATACTATAGATTAGGAGCATCTTGCATTGTACTACTTTGTATAGGATTTATTTGATTTATTATTAGCCACGCCTAGTATTATACTTCTCTATGACATGTCGCTTCTTAGATGTCTTTCTTGTACTGTTCTTATTTTCCATACATGTTATTTACTGTCATAGTAGGCATATTTTTATGTAATCTCGCTACGTCCCTCTGACGATCTGGTGATCTATCCAGGTTATTGCTAATTTTCTTCCAGTTTATTACTGAGATATGACATAGGCGTAATGGGAGCTATGTCTTCGGGATCTTCGGGTATCGTTAATTGATGCATCTATTCTGTTCTTTCTTAGTTATTTTCTTTCTTAGTTCATAGTATAGTTAGTGTTGTGGATGATATTATTTTGATTACATGGACACATGTTGTGTTTTACACAGCTTATACGTATTTGAGTCGGACTGGAGTCTGATTAAATACGTAGCTGACATATATA
The DNA here is from genome assembly GCA_029216955.1 of Iris pallida. Taxonomy (NCBI): domain Eukaryota; kingdom Viridiplantae; phylum Streptophyta; class Magnoliopsida; order Asparagales; family Iridaceae; genus Iris; species Iris pallida. Next base: position 903,055 of record JANAVB010026399.1, read on the forward strand.
CGCTTCCTAGCCCTATGTATTTTGAAACTGGACGTGTCATAATTAAAAAAAATAAAAATGACGAAAGATAACAACTTTAAAATTAACCTTCTCCTGTTTTCTTCTTCCGAAAACTCTTTTTTTTTCACATATTCCTTACAAATTATAATTAAAATATAAACAAATATACAATAAATTATTATATATATAACAAATCATAATTAAATATATTAAAATATTTAAAATATTTTTAACCATATAAAAAATATTTTACATACACACGTGAATTTACTAGTAAAATATAATACGACTTGAAAACAATTCAAAATTGAGTTATCTAAACTGTTTCTAAGTCCTCCATTCATTAGTTAAAAAAGTTAGGAAAGATGATAATTCTGAAAGCAATTTCTTTTATTGTTCAGCATAAGTAAAAAAATTCTATATTTTATTCACATAAGTTTATAATAAATTTTAATTAAAATATAAACAAATTTTGTATTATATATATATATATATATATATATATATATATATATATATATATATATATATATATATATATATATATATATATATATATATATATATATTTATATATCTTATTTCAAATATATTTAAAATTATAAGTAATGTTTAACAATATAAATAATTTTTCTAGATATAAATAGATTTATAATTAAAATATAGATAGATATATAACAAATATTAATTTCGATATATTTAAACTATTTTAACACTATAAGAAAGGAAAAAATAAATATTACATATACTACACATAAATTTAGTTGTTCAATTAAAAAGTTTGAAACCTCACAAAAAAAATTGCTCCTTTTTTAAGTTGTACGCAACTTTATTTTTGGGAATGCTCAAAATAACGCACAAAATTTTGTACGTAATGTTTTGTACGTATTGTTTTGTACGTATCTTTTGGACCGTATTTTTTAGTGTTGCATGTTACATGCAAAAGCCAAGTCCTCAAAAGCCAAGTCTTCAACATGTGTCATTTTTCTTTGCTTGAGTAACGTTGGAGACTTAGCCTCTTTTGGCTAATTTTAGTATAGGCTATTTTAAGCATAGACTATCTTTAGCATATGCTTAATGCTATATAAGAGAGCATCCTTTCAAATGAAAATCACAACTTCACACACACTCTCTCTCTCTCCCAAACTCTCTCTTTTATTATAAAGCAATTGATATTCGTAAAGTTCTTTGTTGTTTTCTGGGCAACGCTAAAGTTCGGGTCATTCTTTCCGAGTTGTGTGCGACAAGGAGATACCGGTAGAGCGGAAGTTTCACCACTAGGAGCATTCGGATCAAGTCTGCACATAGACCCGAATCAACTCTTAGGGCAATACTACGTGCACGACTTCCCCGGAGGGCGGTAACATTTACTTTATTTTATTTTGTTTGCAAATTTTTAAAGGAAGAAATGGATTAATTTCCAACAATCTAAGAGTTGATACGTTTTATTGTCTAACAATAATTCTTGTTTCTACAATTAATTTTTTTTTATCAATTGCATTTACAAAAGTTTGCTCTGTTAAATTTATTCACAACTTTATTGTTCAAACTGTTAACAATATTTTTAGACGAAATAGCTTGCTACTGTTAACAATATATTATGGACAAAATAACTTGCAATTGTTAACATACATACATTTACTATTATAATTTGTTAACAACTTTGCCAAGTTTGTCTAACTTTTCTACAAGTTTGCTATATTAGCATATAGTATCAAATTTGTTTAGAATTAAATTTTTACTAGCAATCATTATTCATACTTAATAATTTGCTTACCACAATTTTTCTTAGCAACCTTGCTATTCATTAGTTATAAAACAAGTGTTGCTTCACAAGACCGTCTCTAGGAATTGACACTTCCCTTAAAACAAGATTGTATTAGTACATTTTGTCAATCCAAGTTTCCTTTACTCAATATTTTATTTAGGCTAAAGTAAACAGTTTATTGATCTAGTAAATTACTCCTTTATTTTCAAAGTTCTAAAATAGAAATTTGTTTGGGTACAAGCCGAAAGGGCCCTTCTATCAACAAGGCGTTAATCGCCTAAGCGACCGGTACTTAAGCGTTCCTTGTGAACCTCCGCTTGCTGGGATCTGGCCCCTACAGCTAACCCAACCTGATCAAAACTTGAAAACTAAAACTTTAAAGGTGAATTACTAAGATCGTTTAAAACTGTTATTCTTTAACTTAATGTAAATTTCTTTATTAAGTAAATATAAATTTCTGCAGACTTTAGAGATCATGACTGTCAAGGAAGAGACCTTTACTGCAAAAGATCTTACCTATTTACAAGGAACTCTTACTTATGCTCAAGTTCTAAAGAGACTTAGAATAGAAGAAGAGTTTAGGTTAAAATCTAAAGCTAGGTCTGATTCCAAAGCTAGGATAAACCTTGTAGAAAGTCATGATAAACCCAAGTCTAACCATCATCTCAAACCCAAGAAAAACTCCTTCAACAAGAAGCAGAGTTTTCAACCACATCACAAAACCCTTCATTACCAAAACCCTTATCACCAGCAATCTCAGAAACCTAGAAATTTCAGTCAGACTCAGGATCAGAGAAGATTTTATTTTGTGTGTGGTAGAACCAATCATACGGCCATCAACTGCTTCCAAAGGAAGAAAGAACCTATCAAGACCTTCTTCAAGGGGAAAGGCAAGCCACAGGCTAACATGATTCTGAATGGGTCATCAAGCTCCTTCAAGTCTGTAAGCTATCAACCTGTAGTAAACATTTCTTACCATTCTGATGATTGGTAGTTGGATTCCGGAGCTAATGTTCACCTTTCATTTGATCGCTCATGTTTTTCAAACTATCAGGAATCAGGTGGAGGAGGTGTAACCCTAGGAGATGGCTCAACGGCACAGATCGTAGGAAGAGGAAGAATAGATCTGAAGATGACATCGAAAAAAATTCTACCTCTTCATGATGTACTTTATGTGCCGTCAATTAGGAGAAATTTAGTCAGTAGATCTATGCTTGTAGCCTCAGGATACAAAATTATAATAGAGGCTAATAAAGTAGTTTTTTCCAAGAATGAGTTATATATAGGGAAATAATTTGTAAAAGATTGTCTTTTTATTTTGAGCACTATGAATAAAATTTCAAATCATTCTTTTGTTATTGCAAATGTTGAATCCTCCAATATTTGGCATGGCAGACTGGTCATGTAAATTTAGGATCTCTTAAAAGGATGATAAACTTAGATCTTATTCCTAAGACTCCTATTGATGATAAACACAAATGTGAGATCTGTGTTCAAGCCAAACACACTAGATTATCTTTCAAATCTATCCATGGAGATTCCGAACTTCTAGAACTTATCCATAGTGACGTTTGTGATTCCAATAGGGTTTTGACCCGAGGCGGTAGAAAATACTTTGTCTCTTTTACAGATGATCATTCAAAGTATTGTTACACCTACCTTCTTAAAACAAAAGATGAAGTGCTAAACAGATTTAAGGTCTATAAATCTGAAGCTGAGAACCAGTTAGAGAAAAGAATTAAGATTCTTAAATCAGATCGTGGTGGAGAGTATACCTCAAATGAAATGACTAATTTCTGTGAAGAACATGAAATTATTCATGAGGTCACTGCCCCTTATTCACCACAGTCCAATGGAGTTGCTGAAAGGAAGAATCGCACTCTGTTAGACATGGTAAATGCAATGCTTCTCAGCTCTGGTGCTCCTGATAATCTATGGGGAGAGGCCTTATTGTCAGCCTATTATATACTTAATATGATACCCAGTAAGTCTAATGATAAGATACCATATGAGTTATGGAAAGGCCGAACTCCTAGGATTAATTACCTCAAAGTTTGGGGATGTCTAGCCAATGTAGGAATTCTTGAACCCAAAAAGAGGAAGATTGGACCTAAGACTGTAAATGTTGTGTTCATAGGATATGCTTTAGATAGCAATGTCAATAGATTTCTTGTAACTCATTCTGAAATAAATGAAATCTCTAACAATACCATTATAGAAGCTAGAGACGCAGTTTACTTTGAGAATATATTTCCTTTTTAGAATAGAATTTTTTCCACTCCCACTAGCTCTTCTCTTAACCCTTCTATTAGTTCTCATTTTCATCCATCAAGTTCACAAGATGAACAAGATATAGAACCTAGAAGAAGTAAAAGAGGCAGGATTGAAAGAAATTTAGGGAAAGGTTTCTTCACTTATCTGACAGAGGGCGATCCCACAACTTATGAAGAAGCAATATCTTCTCATGATGCTCCTTTCTGGAAAGAAGCTATTAACAATGAGTATAACTCCATTATGGAGAATAATATTTGGTTTCTAGCAGACCTACCTTTAGTAAACTCATAGGTTGTAAGTGGATATTCAAAAAGAAACTTAGAGCCGATGGTACCATAGAGAAATACAAGGCTAGATTAGTAGCAAAAGGTTTTATCCAAAAAAAGGATTAGATTATTTTGATACATACTCTCCTGTAGCTAGAATCACTTCTATCAGAACCCTTCTAGCCTTAGCTTCTATTTATGATATGCTAATCCATCAAATGGATATAAAGACAACATTTCTAAATGGAGATTTAGAAGAAGAAATATATATGGAACAACCTGAAGATTTTATTGCTAAAGGCCAAGAAAAGAAGATCTGTAGATTAGTAAAATCTCTTTATAGCCTAAAACAAGCTCCCAAGCAATGGCACAATAAATTTGACAAAGTCATTTTAGAATTTGATTTCGTACCAAATGAATATGACAAATGTTTGTATTCTAAAAATACAAATGGAAGTTGTGTCATTTTATGTTTGCATGTTAATGATATCCTTATTCTATGATCTTCACTGGAACTGATAAATAACACTAAGAATTATTTATCTAACCAGTTTGATATGAAAGACCTAGGCGAAGCCAACTTGATCCTAGGAATGCAAGTGTCCAAATGCAAAGAGGGTTATACTCTATCTTTAGCACATTCAATTGAGAAAATGCTAAGAGAGTTTGAGTATTTTGACAAAAAACCTGTCCTTACACCTTATGACAGTAATGTTTGTCTCAAGAAGAATGAATGATCACCTATAGAACAACATAAATATTCACAGATGATAGGGACCCTTATGTACATAACAAATAGGACCAGACCCAATTTTGCATTTGTTATTAGGAGACTAAGTAGATATACTAGTAACCCAGACCAGTCTTGCCACGCCCCAGAACCAGAATACCGGAGAGCGGAGGAGTGACTCAGCCAGCGTATTACGGGTAGATGAATACCGTATAATATGATCAATGTTGTCTAAAAGACGAGGGGGTACATACTACATGAAAGTCTCACTAGGGTTACTCAACATCTATTGTCTCAATCATTAAAACAAGAAACAGTAAATAGAGAACATGTAAGATAAAGCAGTAAGGCGTCCCGAACGCTCAGTCAAAATGTTTTTGAGTTCTGGCTATACAAAACATAGCCAGATGATATAGCAAGGTATACACAATTGTTATCAGCTGCAGTCTGACTTAGTTATAATTATGTAAAGGTAAGTACAAGACAGTCCGACTAACATATCGGTGCCAAGTGGCAAAATATAAAGTAAGTAGCAAAACGAGCAGGAAAGTAAAGAACCCACTCGTCTCCTCCTGCGATCATCCCTCTAGTATTGACCATCTTGGAGGTAGAAGTAAGCTGAGTCCTCGGGAACTGGCTCTAAATCTGGCCATGCAAAACCAGAGAGGTTAGACCTCTAATAGCAAGTACCACAAGGAAGCACGACATGAGAATTAAAACCAGTAGTAAGAGTAAGAATATGATAAATAAGTCTTCGCTTGCTACTGTGGTTCACACAATATCACGACATTTCAAACCAACTTCCCAACCAAACAAGGACAGAAGTTGACCCATCATATCCTGACATTCTGATCATCTCAGTTAGTTAACGAAATAGGTACAGTACACAAATAAATCGATTTAAACGGCAATTCAACTACTACGGCTTGCTAACTGTAAGTTCCAAGTTGTCTTGGAAATATGCAATAAGGATTCCTCAGTTCTTACTATGTACAAGCAAGGCTAGTCTATCTAATAATCAATTGCGTCAATCATGAATTAGACAAGTCCCAGCGGGACGCCCGACATCTGTATATATAACAGTATAAGCAGATACCACTCCCTGCCCGTGTGGCAGATTTGTAATATATGTGGGAACCAGCCGGCATGTCGGGGCACTAATTTTCCCAAAGATGGATGCCATGTAAGAACTCGGAAATCCATTCTCTCCATGCAATCGTTATTTTATTTAGCTTAATGGTCCCTTTGTTGATTGAAATCTCATGCCGTAGATCATGGTCATTCAGAATGAGTACTTCCGTACATAGTACGATATGCACAACTCTACAACGATGCCCGTGCGGTTAGGTTGTAGGTCTTACATAGCGTAATACAACAATCAAATCTAGCCACGGAATAATCATGCCTTGCCTGTAAGGTACACATGCTGCTTTTGTAGAAAATAAGTTGAAGTCTGCACGTATCCATATACCAATGTTCGGGATCGGCTAATCGATTGCAATGGTTCATAGTTAATATAAACGTGTCTCATTCAGTTTCAGTAAGACGACTAGCCAGTCTCTTTAGTTCCAACTAGGAATGCATGATCAATCATTTAGTCAAGGTAACAATCAATGTCAATTCGTGCCAAGGCATGAAAGTCAAACTAGTATTTAGTATGGTCGAGTCTATAACTCTCAGGGTTAAATTCCAGTCATACTGGGTATCCATAAACCAATCGGGACACAGGGCAAATTCTACACCACAATAAGTATTAAAATATTAGCATATCATGATTATATCGAATTCATGTCAAAAAGGCGTAAGGATATAGTAAGGGATGCCATGTACGCCCAAGGAGTATGCTCGATGAATTATGCCAAGCCAGAAGAGTACGTCCAATGAAATACGCATAAAAAAAATTTATGCGTGAGGAAAGTTTACGCATGAAGGAATAAAGCTTACGCGTAAAGGAGCACGCTCAATAAAGGAATAAAGTTGTACGTAAAAACTCGTCTTACGCTAAGCCAGAGGAGTACGCGTAAAGAATAACAGTACGCGTAAAAACTCGTACGTGTAAAGAGTCAAGGTTTACGCATGAATCTTGTACGCGTAAAAAGTCAGAGTTTACGTATGGATCTTGTATGTTGTTACGCGTGAATCAATACGCGTAAAGGAAATGATGTTACGCATAACTTGTACGCGTAAACAAAATAATCGTTACGTGTGAATGGGTATGCGTAAAAATAATGTTACGCGTAAAACTTGTACGCATAAAGAGTTACGCATGAATGAGTATGCGTAAAAATAACGTTACGCGTAAAAATAACGTTACACGTAAAACTTGTACGCGTAAAGAGTTATGCATGAATGAGTATGCGTGAAAATAACGTTACGCGTAAAACTTGTACGCGTAAAGAATACGCCAAGCCTGAGTAGACTTGCGTAATCCGAATTCACGCTGACACGAATGATAGTGGGCGTAGAGCTTGATATTACGTGAGCACGTATAACGTGGGCGTAAGAATTTTCAGAACTCCAATTCCTATGAAACTTTCAATCTAAGCCCAAAATAGGATTTCGTAGGTCAGAATGGCGTATAACACAAATCTCACAATCTGGAATGAACGAAACTTGAAAATAAGGAGGTTTGATAGATCAAAACCCACAAAATCTGAAAATGGCAATTTCTAGATCTACTAAAAATGAAACTTCAAAATGCAAAATGCCAAGTTCTAAACTATCTTAGGATCATGAGAGGAAGATAAATGAACCATAAAAATATGGGTTCTCATGTGGAGCAAGATGTACTTGCCTAAGCTCTTGGTAGGTGGAGAGAGTTATAAGGAAGAAGAAGAGTAATGAGAATAAGAAGTAATAAAAAGAAAGAAAGGGGTTGGAGCTTTAAATGGAATGATGGTAGGTAGGGGGTTGGTCGGGTTCATGGTGAACCACCAAAATCCGAAAATAAACCAACCCAAGCCGAACCCAAGAGCAAAGCAATAGCAGAAAATATAATACAAAAAAATAATTAGCGTAAAATTAAAGAATTAACTACAAACAAATACAGGATAAATATTAAATAAATACATTCAAGCCGTACACGTATTAAAATACGTATTCTGGAAACGGAGAGTGACATCTCTACCCTCCTTAGAAAAATTTTGTCCTCGGAATTTCAAATCCAAGCAGGATAGAAACATCAGAGCTGGACTAATCCAAGTACAAGCAATTTTAGCGAGCAAGTAGTCCTTTTACAATATCAACTAGCAAGTAATATATCTATATTTATCAATCTACGACATCAAGCAATTTCTACTCATAGGGTGATAAGCATGAGGAATCAAGATAATCAAGGTACACAGAAAGAAATATACCTTCTGAGTAAATAGGTGCGGATACCGTGATCGGATATCATTCTCACGTTCCCACATTGACTCTCCTAAGGAGTGATGACCCCAAGCAACACGGATAAGGCTAATTGTTCGGTTCTTGAGTATCTTCTTCCTTCGGTCCAAAATGGACATCGGCTGTTCCTCGTAAGACAGGTTGGTACCAACAACCAGGTCAGAATAATCGAGGATATAGCTTGGGTCCGATACATACCTACGCAACTGAGATACATGAAATACATCATGCACCTCTTATAACGAAGGTGGAAGGGATAAACGATAAGCAACATCGCCTACCCTATCGAGGATAGCAAATGGGCCTACGTATCGCGGACTCAACTTTTCGCGAACGCCAAATCTAATGACCCTACGAGTAGGTGAGATCCGCAAGAACACGTGGTCCCCAACAGAAAATTCTAGCGACCTACGATGCTGGTCCGCCCAATGATGATGTCGATCTTGCGCAACTCGAAGTCGCTCCCTAATCCCCTTAACCACTTCAACCGTCTGAACAATCATCTCTGGGCTTAACATCTTTCTCTCCCCGATATCATCCCATACAAGTGACGACCTGCACTTCTTACCATATAGTGCTTCGAATGGCGCCATCTGAATACTGGCTTGATAACTGTTATTGTACGAGAATTCGACTAAGTACAGGTGACTCTCCCAATACCCTCTAAAATCTAGGGTACAAGCTCGTAACATATCTTCTAAAGTCTAAATTGTTCTTTCTGATTGCCCGTCCGTCTGTGGATGGTAGACCGTATTAAAGCTTAACTTGGTATCCAGATTATGATGTAAACTCTTTCAGAAATACGACGTAAAACAGGTATCTCTATCTGACACAATACTGACAGGGACCCCATGCTGCCTGACTACCTGCTGCATATACAATTCTGCCAATTTTTTTGTAGATTGTCCTACTCTAAAAGAAAAAAAATGTGCCACCTTCGTAAGCTGATCCACTATTATCCAAATAGCATCCATACCACTTGGTGATCTCGGTAAACCGGTCACAAAGTTCATGGTGATATGTTCCCACTTCCATTCCGGGATAGAAAGCGATTGTAATAATCCGGCTGGTCTCTGTTGTTCTGCCTTCACTTGCTGACATATCAAGCAACGAGAAAACAATCTAGCTATCTCCCTCTTCATTCTGTTCCACCAGAAGTGCTGCTTGATATCTTTGTATATTTTAGTTCCTCCAGGGTGTATAGAATACTGAGAACTGTGGGCTTCTGCCATAACCTCCTGTCTGATATCTCCACTCGGCACACATAGACGTGATCCAAATCTAAGTGTACCATCTTCATGAATTTTCATCTCCTTCCTGAGTCCTGACTCATATTCTGTCCTAAGCTTCTGAATCCTTAGGTCCCGTGCCTGAGCTGTCTTGATCCTGTCTACTAAGTCGAATTGAACTCGTAGACTTACCAGAATTTCTATATCACTAGGAAGTATAACCTCGATGCCCATCTCCTGAAGATCTTCTAAAATGTGTTTTTGTGATGTCAACATAAATGCACCGCCTCTCCTGCTGAGAGCGTCTGCTACCATATTAGCCTTGCCTGGATGATACTGAAGCTCTACGTCGTAATCCTTGATCAACTCTAACCACCTTCTCTGCCTCATGTTCAATTCCTTCTGAGTAAAGATGTACTTCAGACTCTTATGGTCTGTGTACATGTCCACTCGATTACCGTACAAGTAATACCTTTATAGCTTCAAAGCAAATACTACTGCTGCCAACTCCAAGTCATGAGTCGGATAATTCTTCTCGTGATCCCAAAGTTGCCTAGATGCATACGCTATCACCTTCCCATGTTGCATTAGGACACATCTGAGTCCCTTTTCTTGACGCGTCATAATATACAGTAAAACCTTCGGGTCCAACTGGTAATACAAGAATAGGTGCCGTGATCAACTTCTGCTTCAAATTTTCAAATGATGCCTGACACTCTGCCGATCAGAGAAATGGCACATCCTTTCGTGTCATGCGGGTCATGGTTGCTGAGAGTCTTGCAAAGTCTAATACGAACCTTCTGTAATATCCTGCCAATCCTAAGAAACTACGCACATCTGCTACGGTCTTAGGTATTGGCCAACTCTCTACTGCTTCTACCTTCTTGGGATCCACTGCTACTCCATCCCCTGATATGATGTGTCCCAAAAATGAAATGTGATCCGTCCAAAACTCACACTTGCTGAGCTTGGCATACAACTGGTTCTCTCTCAGAACCTGTAACACTTTTTTGAGGTGATCTTCATGCTCTTCTTCACTAGCTGAGTATACGAGAATGTCGTCGAGGAACACAATGACAAATTGATCTAAGTACGGTATAAAGATGCGGTTCATCAAATCCATAAATATTGCTGGAGCATTGGTCAAACCAAACGTTATTACTAAGAATTCGTAATGTCCGTAATTTGACCTGAATCCCGTCTTGGGAATATCCTCCTTTCGAACTCTCACTTGATGATACCCTGATCGAAGATCTATCTTGGAGAAAACTCTTGCTCTGCTCAACTGATCAAACAAGTCGTCGATCCTTGGTAGTGGGTACTTGTTCTTTACTGTTGTCGCGTTGAGCTTTCTGTAGTCAATACACAATCTTGATGACCCATCCTTCTTTCCTACAAGTACCACTGGTGCTGCCTATGGTGATTCGCTAACCTGAATAAACTTTTTCTCCTTCAGTTCCTCTATGTGCTGATACACCTTGGCCTGCTCTGAATCTGCCATTCTGTAAACTCGATCCGATATCGATTTAGTTCCAGATGCCAATTCTATACTGAACTCAATATCCCTAACCAGGGGTAGACCTGGAAGTTCTTCAAAAAATACATCTAGAAACTCTTCAACTATCTTCGGAACTTGAACTTTTTCTATTGTCGTCACTACTCCTCGTTCTTGTTGAGTTGCCACTGATCTAACTAAGGTGAACTGCTTCATGCCTGGAATATTAAAAGATACACACCCTCTACGACAATCTATTATCGCATGACTGTCTTTCAGCCAGTCCATGCCTAAGATAACGTCAAAATTTTCAACTGAAAATTCTATCAACCTGGCGGGTAAGGAACGCCCGCAAACTACGACGCTACACGCTAGAATAACTCTACTAACTCCTACGAGCCCATTACCAGTGAATATATTCAACCTCCCTGGCAATGCCTCGAATTCCATTTCTAGTCGTGTCGTAAATTGTGCAGATATAAATGAGTGGGATGCTCCCGAATCAAACAATGCTACTGCGGGATATGAGGCGACGAGAATATTACCTGCCACAACATCTCCCGATGCCAATGCCCCTTCCAAGGACAAATTGAATGCCTGCCTTCGGCCTCCTTGTTGTTTCCCATGCTGTGGCCTAGCCTGGTGTTGCTGCTGGCCCCTGCCTTGGTGATGCTGGGGTGGTCTTTGTTGTTGCTGCTGCATCGGCGGTCCCTGCTGCCGAAATATCTGAGCCTGTGACATGAACAGACATTGTGCCAACGGTCTCGCCGCTACCGCTGGTCCTTGATACTGGCCTGTCCCTGGTGCTGGCAGAGCAGAAAATTGTTGCACTGGTCCTCCTGACCTCGAATTCATAGGACAGGTGGAAACCCGATAATCTGGACTTCCACATATCAAACACTGTCCATTCAATGCTCGACACACACCTCTAGTGTGCCCTACCTTGCCACAATAGGTGCAGCCCACTGGGGGTTGCTGGTTCTTCCTCTACTGCTGCTGCTGCTGTCTTGTTGGTGGTACTGGCCCTTGCATCGCCACATCGTGAATGCGAATGCCAGGGGATGGTGCTGTTATTCGGGGTGCTACTCCCCCTCCTCCTTCAATCTGATTGTGAGATCTCTTCTGACCTCCAGTCCTTGCTCTGATCCTCTGGATGGTGATCTCATGCCTTCGGGTTGTCGTCAACACCTCATCGAAAGTCTGGTAGTTATGCCCCTCTATCAATTACAATTGTTCAAGATGAAACCCTTGCTGAAACCTCATAGCCCTCTGGCTCTCTGTTGCTACCATCTCTGGGGCAAACCTACTCAGTCTGCAAAACTCTGCTGCATAAGCATCCACTGTCTTGCCAACCTAATTGAGGTTGATAAACTTTTACTGTAGCTCGAACTGTGCCACAACCCCATAGTACTTCGTCTTGAACCTCGCAGTAAAATCATCCCAAGCTATAGGACGTCTGGTGCCCACTTCTTCTGATTCCAACCAATCACGTGCGAGGTCCTGAAGTAACAGCTTCACTAGATCCACACGTTCTTCCATCGGTACCTTAGCCGCTGTCAAAATAGCCTCGATGTCCTTAAGCCATGCATCTGCTGAAATGGCATCTTCCGTGCCCTCGAAACGACAGGGGTTGTACTTACAAAATCTGGTCGATGCCCCTGAATCTGTCCCCACCCCTCTTTCCAAAGCCGTTTGCAATCCTTGGTTGAGCAATACATTCTGCTTTTGCAGCTGAGTGTGCATGTGTTGCTGAGCCAACATCTGATGTTGCTAAGTAGCCATCATCCCTCTTATGATTTCCAAAAGGGCTGGTGTAATGCCCCAGAACCAGAATACTGGAGAGCGGAGGCGTACATAGCCAGCTACGTATATTGAAGTGCAACCCACCTTGCTATACGGTCACGGCTGTCTAGATACATGAGGGTTAACTACAAGCCATCAGTCTCCTATGGTCATAAATAAGCCTATTGTCTCAATCTCAAGCAAGGAATAACAGTTACAAGATGTCAGAGCACTAAATATACAATAGTAAGGCATCCCATACATTACATATTCGGATGATCATGAAGCTAGTCGTACAAAATGTCAAGACTAGCAAGAGTTCTGGTCATACATGATCAACCCTATGATTTGTCAATCATGTTACAGCCCGTAGGCAGACAGTAAATAAAGGTGCAATACGAGCTAACACGTGCTCGCCGGCTAAACGCCTCAAAAGAATAATTTTACAATAAAGTGGGAGGACAAAAGAAACCCACTCGTTGCCAGGGTTACGTCTGGTGGTCACCATCTGGCTGGAAGGTAGGTAGATCCTCTGGTACTGCTCCGATATCTGGCCACACAAAACCAGCTGGGTCAGACCCCAGAAAGAGCAAGTGCCACAAATGAGGCTTCACTTAGGAACTAAAACCAGCATACCACAAATGAATAATAAAAGATGATTATAAATGAAACAGATAATAATAAGGATAACAACAATAAATTGAGTACGAGAAAACCATTCAAGTAGCCAGATCACAACCCTTAAACCAAACAAGGACCGGGATTGTAACCCTTCACCTGAATAGAAATCCGTCTCAACTACTTGTTGGTAAGCAAGATCATAGGGTAAAATAAGTCAATAAGCGAAGAGAGGACACAGAACTGCTCCGGGGGCCAGGTTACAACCCTTAAACCAAATAAGGACCGGGATTGTAACCCTTCGCCAGAACAGAACTGGACCCCCGATCGTTATTGTTAAGGCCAGTATAAATAATCATGCTATTGAAGTAAAATAAAACATGACGAGCATGACATGGGGAGCAATAAGACAATAAATGAAGAGAGGACACAGAACTGCTCCGGGAGCCAGGTTACAACCCTTAAACCAAACAAGGACCGGGGTTGTAACCTTTCGCCTGAACAGAACTGAACCCCCGATCGTTATTGATAAGGCAAGCATAAATAATCATGTCTTGTCATAATCTTGCACAGGATCAGGACAAGTCAAAGCTGGGCTAGACTTCATTCAATCAATCACGGCCAAGCAAAGAGTACGGCTTGATACTTTAACTAACTAGGGTTATCACAGGCCTAGTTACTAGCAAATGCAATGAGATTATCCCAACCGCCACAAGCCCTGCAGACGATCCGGTTATCCAGGTCGAATGTCTGTTTATGAAAAATGCAACACGTGACTGTGTGCTGAAAATGTGCCCTACTCGTCGGTAGGCTACAAGTCCACTTAATGCACCCAGATAACGGGATTGCCTGTAGCTAGGAATCTCTTCATGTCTACTGAATTATTCTAGTTTATTAGCCTTAGTCAATTACTGTAGGTATCCCTGACCGTGGTACTCAGGGATCCCTATCCTAGACATGATGCAAGACAGTACTAGTTTATTTGTACAAACGCAATCGCCCACGGTGTCCAGGTCATTCAATTCTGTCATGACATGCTAGCCGTCGCAACAGCATTCGGGATATATATCATGTCAAATTCACTGTCAAGAGTGCGCCACGACGGGCCACTATCATGTCATGTTATTTGTCAAAAGTGCACCACAACTGGTCACCATTATGTCATGGAACATATTTAAAATTAACATTTAACCTGGTATAAGCGTATATGCAATAACTAAATATAAACAGGGTGCAAGAGTTGTGGAAGAATAATGCGGCTCAGGGGAGACGGGGAATAACTTCCACATACAACTCAAAATGAGGTGCTTCAGAGATATTCGGAATGGCAAGACAAAGATCTAAAACTTTCATGTTTTAAGTTTTTCGAAATTCTCGCTAGAAAATAGCTAAACTTGGCAAAAACAGTCATTCTGTGCACTTTTTACGCCAAAAATTCAATTCTGCGTAAAATACGCAAAAGGGGAGGGTTCCAGCGTAAAATTTTACATTCTGGGTACCATCCAGCGTAAAATACGTAAATTCAGGGTTCCCTGCGTAAAATCTTACCCGACTCGAAAAATTCAGAAAACTTGTTTTGGCCATAAAAACTTCATTTTAACTCGAAATGAGGTGAATCATAAACCAAATTCATACGAAATTTCGTGCTCTTGCTCATGGAACTGTTAGTTTTCGAAAATAACAAGTTTTAGTAGATCAAAACTAAGAAAAACTCTATGAACTCATGAAACCCCAAGTTACAACGTAGATCTAGAAGAATCTATCCATAAAAATTAAAAACTTCAAGTTCTAAAGAGGCTTATAATCATGTAAAGAAGAGAATGGAACAATAAAACTTGAGATCCATCATGAAGCAAGTTGTACTTGCCTAGGGCTCTTGGGTGTAGGTGGAGAGTAATGGTGAGGAAGAAGAAGAGTGAATGAGAAGAGAGAAAGAGTGTTGGGTTAATAAATAGGGATGGTGGTGGTAGGTAAGGGTTCTCCCCTTGGTTCATGATGAACCAATAAGCAACCCAGGCCGAACCAAGCCAACCCAAACAAGCCGAACCAAGCCAGGAGACATGCAATACGAGTCAGATACGTACACGTATCCCAAAATACGTAATACGAACTATTGTCATCACAACTCTACCCACCTTAAAAGAATTCCGTCCTCGAAATTTAATTAAGAGGCTAGAGTGTAACATCCCAGAACCAGAATACTGGAGAGCGGGGGCTTACATAGCCAGCTACGCATATTAAAGTGCAACCCACCTAGCTATACGGTCACGACTGTCTAGATACATGAGGGTTTAACTACAAGCCAATAGTCTTCTATGGTCATGAACCAGCCTATTGTCTCAATCTCAAGCAATCAATAATAGTTACAAGATGTCATACACCAAATATATAATAGCAAGGCGTCCCATACATTATATATTGGATGATCATGAAGCTAGTCGTACAAAATGTCAAGACTAGCAAGAGTTCAGTCATACATGATCAACCCTAGGATCTGTCAATCATGATATAGCCCGTAGGCGGACAGTAAATAAAGGTGCAATATGAGCTAACACGTGCTCGCCGGCTAAACTTCTCAAAAGAATAATTTTTATAATAAAATGGAAGGACAAAAAGAAACCCACTCGTTGCCAGGGTTACGCCTGATGGTCACCATCTGGTTGGAAGACAGGTGGATCCTCTGGTGCTGTTTTGATATCTGGCCATACAAAACCAGCTGGGTCAGACCCTAGAAAGAGCAAGTGCCACAAATGAGGCTTCGCTTAGGAACTAAAACCAGCATATCACAATAGAATATTAAAGGTAATAAATAAAAAACTGATAATAATAGAGATAACAACAGTAAACTGAGTACGAGAAAACCATTCAAGTAGCCAGGTCACAACCCTTAAACCAAATAAGGACCGGGGTTGCAGCCCTTCACCTGAATAGAAACCCGTCTCAAATACTATTGGTACAGTATAGACAATAAACGAAGAGGGGACACAGAACTGCTCCGGGAGCCAGGTTACAACCCTTAAACCAAACAAGGACCGGGGTTGTAACCCTTCGCCTGAACAGAACTGGACCCCCGATCTTTATCGCTAAGGCGAGAATAAATAATCATGGTATTAAGGTAAGGTAAAACATGACGAACATGGCATGGGGTTACAATAAGACAATAAACGAAGAGAGGACACAGAACTGCTCCGGGAGCCAGGTTACAACCCTTAAACCAAATAAGGACCGGGGTTGTAACCCTTCGCCTGAACAGAACTGGACCCCCGATCGTTATTGTTAAGGCAAGCATCAATAAGCATGTCATGTCACAATCTTGCACAGGATCAGGATAAGACTAAGCTGGAATAAACTCCATCCAATCAATCACGGCCAATCAAGAGTACAGATTGATACTTTTAACTAACTAGGGTTATCACAGGCCTAGTTATTAGCAAGATGCAATGATATTATCCCAACAGCCACAAGCCCTGCAGACCATCCGGTTATCCAGGTCGAATGTTCGTTTATGAAGAATGTAACACGTGACTGTGTACTGAAAATGTGCCCTACTCGTCGGTAGGCTACAAGTCCACTTAATGCGCCCAGATAACGGGATTGTCTGTAGCTGAGAATCTCTTCATGTCTACTGAATTATTCTAGTTTATTAGCCTTAGTCAATTACTGTAGGTATCCCTGACCGTAGTACTCAGGGATCCCTATCCTAGATATGATGCAAGACAGTACTGGTTTATTTGTACAAACATAATCGCCTACGGTGTCCAGGTCATTCAATTCTGTCATGACATGCTAGCCGTCGCAACAGCATTCGAGATATATATCATGTCAAATTCACTGTCAAGAGTACGCCACGACGGGACACTATCATGTCATGTCATTTGTCAAAAGTGTACCACAACTGGTCACCATTATGTCATGGAACATATTTAAAATTAACATTTAACCTGGTATAAGCGTATATACAATAACTAAATATAAACAGGGTACAAGAGTTGTGGAGGAATCATGCGACTCAGGGGAGACGGGGAATAACTTCCACATACGAACCCAAAATGAGGTGCTTCAGAGATATTCGAAACGGCAAGACAAAGATCTAAAACTTTCATGTTTTAAGTTTTTCGAAATTCTGGCTAGAAAATAGCTAAACTTGGCAAAAATAGTCATTATGTGCACTTTTTATGCCAAAAATTCAATTCTGCATAAAATACGCAAAAGGGGAGGGTTCCAGCGTAAAATTTCACATTCTGGGTACCATCCAGCGTAAAATACACAAATTCAGGGTTCCTTGCGTAAAATCTTACATTCTGGATGCTATCCAGCATAAAATACGCAATTTTAGGGTTTTCTGCGTAAAATCTTACATTCTGGATGCCATCCAGCGTAAAATAAGCAATTTCAGGGTTCCCTGCGTAAAATCTTACATTCTGGATGCCATCCAGCGTAAAATACGCAATTTCAGGGTTCCTTGCGTAAAATCTTACTCAGCCGACTCGAAAAATTCAGAAAACTTGTTTTGGCCATAAAAACGAAATAAGGTGAATCAAAACCAAATCCATACGAAATTTCGTGCTCTTGCTCATGAAACTATTAGTTTTCGAAAATAACAAGTTTTAGTAGATCAAAACCAAGAAAAACTCCATGAACTCATGAAACCCCAAGTTACAACGTAGATCTAGAAGAATCTATCCATAAAAATTAAAAACTCAAAGTTCTAAAGAGGCTTATAATCATGTAAAGAAGAGAATAGAACAATAAAACTTGAGATCCATCATGAAGCAAGTTGCACTTGCCTAGGGCTCTTGGGTGTAGGTGGAGAGTAATGGTGAGGAAGAAGAAGAGTGAATAAGGAGAGAGAAAGAGTGTTGGCTTAATAAATGGGGATGGTAGTGATAGATAAGGGTTCTCCCCTTGGTTCATGATGAACCAATAAGCAACCCAAGCCGAACCAAGCCAACCCAAACAAGCCGAACCAAGCCAGGAGACATGCAATACGAGTCAGATATGTACACGTATCCAAAAATACGTAATATGAACTATGGTCATCACAGAGAGATGCAAGGACAAGCTATACTAATCACATGCAAGCTATACTAGTCTAGCAATCAAGCAATTATTCATGCAAGCAAGGAATCGAAGGCAGGAGGCATAAGAAGGATATTATACCTCACGAGTCAAACAGGTCGGGATATCGCGATCGGATATCATCCTCACGCTCCCACGTTGACTCACCCAAAGAGTGATGACCCCAAGCAACTCGGACTAACTTGATAGTCTTGTTCTTGAGTATCTTCTCTCTCCGGTCCAATATGGACACGGGCCTTTTCTCATACGAAAGGTTGGTACCAACAACCAATTCCGAATGATCCAGGTTATGGCTCGGGTCCGGGATATACCATCGTAGTTGGGATACATGGAACACGTCATGCACCTCACTCAGAGACGGCAGAAGAGCGAGACGATATTACACATCTCCTACTCGCTCCAGGATATCGAACGACCCTATATACCTAGGACTAAGCTTTCCCCATACGCCGAAACGAATGACGCCATGGTTAGGCGAGATCCTAAGGAATACATGGTCGCCGACAGAAAATTCAAGGGGACGCCGATGAGAATCGACCCAATGGCGCTGACGATCTTGTGCAACGCGAAGATGATCTCTGACTCTTCTGACCACCTCAACTGTCTGAGTGATCAACTCGGGACCAAGCATCCACCTTTCTCCAACATCGTCCCATGCTAATGGGGATCTGTACTTCCTACCATACAGTGCCTCGAACGGTGCCATCTGGATGCTAGCTTGGAAACTATTATTGTACGAGAACTCCACCAGGTGCAGGTGATCTTCCCACGAACTGCCGAAGTCGAGTGTACAAGATCTCAACATATCCTCAAGAGTCTGGATCGTGCGTTCCGACTGACCATCTGTCTGCAGGTGATAAGCTGAGCTGAACTGGAGGTGAGTTCCCAAACTCTCTTACAGACTACGCCAAAAGTGCGACGTGAATCTCGAATCTCTGTCCGAGGTGATACTGACCGACACTCCATGAAGTCTGACTATCTGCCTGAGGTACATCTCTGCTAGCTGAGCCGTCGACTGACCAACTCTGAATGGGAGAAAGTGAGCCACCTTCGTGAGCCTATCAACTATAACCCAAATAGCATCTCTACTAGTCGGGGATCGAGGTAATCCAGTCACGAAATCCATGGTTATATGCTTCCACTTCCATTCTGGAATCGGCAAGGGATGAAGAAGTCCAGCTGGCCTCTGATGTTCAGCCTTGACTTGTTGGCAAACCAAACACCGAGAGACAAACCGAACTATCTCCCTCTTCATGCCATTCCACCAAAAGTGCTGACGGATATCTCGGTACATTTTCGTGCCACCGGGATGAATCGAATACTGAGAACTGTGAGCTTCGGTCATGACTTTCTGTCTGATATCTCCACTGGGTACACAAAAACGCTTACCATGTCGAAGTGTACCGTCTTCATGAATGCATAATTCTGGTCTTCGCCCTGCTACACATTATGTCCTAAGCCGCTAAAGCTTAGAATCTGATGACTGAGCTATCTTGATTCTCTCAACTATACTGGACTGAACTTGCATGATGGCCATCAATGCCACACTGGTAGGAAGGATAACTTCGATACCCATCTTCTGAAGATCTGCTAACAATTCTGGTTGTGTTGTCAGAAAATAGACTCCGGCTCTCCTGCTCAATGCATCTGCAACAACGTTGGCTTTCCCAGGATGATACTGCAGGTTGACATCATAATCCACAAGCAGCTCTAGCCATCTTCTCTGATGCATGTTAAGATCCTTCTGAGTGAACACATACTTCAGGCTCTTGTGGTCGGTGAAAATCTCCATCCTACCTCCATACAAGTAGTGTCTCCAAAGCTTTAGCGCAAACACCACGGGTGCCAACTCCAAGTCGTGGGTTGGGTAATTTCTCTCATGATCACGAAGTTGCCGTGACGCATAATCTATTACCTTCCCATGTTGCATCAAAACACATCCTAAACCTCGGCCTGAAGCATCACAATATACTGAGAATCCTCCGGTCCCATCTGGAAGTGTGAGAATAGGTGCCATCATCAAGCCTCCCTTCAACTTCTCAAAAGAATCCTGACATTCTGCTGTCCAAGCAAACTGCACATCCTTGCGGGTTAACTGCGTCAACGGCGCTAAAATCCGGGCAAAGTCTGAAACAAATCGTCGATAGTAGCCGGCCAATCCAAAAAACTGTGAACTTCTGCAACTGTAGTAGGCACTGGCCACGTCTCAATAGCCACGATCTTCTGGAGATCCACTTCTACTCCTCCTCTGGTGATGATATGACCCAAGTATGAAATGCGATCAAGCCAGAACTCGTATTTATTGAACTTGGCATACAACTGGTGCTCTCAGAGAATCTGGAGGACAACTCTGAGATGCTACTCATGCTCCGCTTTACTTTTGCTATAGACCAGGATGTCGTCTATGAACACAATCACGAACTGATCCAAATAAGGCATGAAGATGCGATTCATGAGGTCTATGAATACAGCCGGCGTATTGGTTGCTCCAAATGGCATAATAAGAAACTCCTAATGCCCATATCTAGATCTGAATGCCGTCTTCGGGATGTCCTGCTCTCTGACTCTGATCTGGTGGTACCCTGACCGCAAATCTACCTTCGAGAATACTGCTGCTCCTCTGAGTTGATCAAACAAGTCATCTATCCTTGGGAGAGGATATCTGTTCTTGATTGTTACTAAGTTCAAGGTACGATAATCTACACATAATCTGGATGTACCATCTTTTTTTTTCACAAGAAGCATCGGGGCTCCCCAAGGCGATCCACTAGCACGAATGAATCCTTTGGTTCTGAGTTCTTCAATCATTTTGTACAATATCTCCAATTCTGATGGTGCCATCCTATAGACTCTTTCTGACACAGGTGCGGCCCCGGAGATCAAGTCTATGGTGAACTCGATCTCTCGCTCTGGCGGCATTCCTGGAAGCTCTTCTGGGAAAACATCTGGAAACTCTTCGACGATCCGGGGTAACTGCACTGCTGCTATTGCCATCCGCAATATGGGAAGAGAAGGTTCAACTTCACCTCGAGAAAAGGAAAACTCCGGCTCGCCTGGTATGTTAAAAACAACCCTGTCAATATGGCAATCTATCCTGGCATACTGGTCCCTCAACCAATCCATCCCTAAGACCACATCATAATCGGCCATCGAGAATTCTATCAACCTAGCGGGAAACTCTCTACCACTAACTACGACCCGACACGAGAAAAACACTCTATCTACTCCTACAAGACAATTACCAGTAAGTATATTGAGCCTTACTGATAATGACTCGCGCTCTAGTCCTATCCGTGTCGTGAATCGTACAGACATAAATGAATACGAGGCACCAGAATCAAATAATTCTGAAGCTGGAAATGTGTTGACGAGAATAGTACCTGCCACTACCTCACCGGGTGCTATACCTTCCTCTCCCATGGTCAAGGCCAGCACTTGACCATGTCCTCTGGGTGCGGGTCCCCTCTGCTGAAAATTTCTCTGCCTGCTCTAGATCAGGGCTTGGGCTTGGGCATACTGCTGCGGTCTCTGCTGCTAGAATGCCTGGGCCTGCGTCGGCAATGGCCTCGGGAACGGGTACTGCAGCTGCTGCTGCTGCTGGACTGGTGCTGGTCCTCTAACTGAAGGACTAGAGAAGGCCGATGAACTCCCCTTGTTCGGGCAGTTCCCAACCCTGTGGTCCGGGGCACCACAAACCAAGCATAAACCCTGTGCTCTGCGACACTCTGATACCACATGCCCTGGCTTCCCGCAGTGTGAACATCCCACTGCAGAAGACTGCTTCTGCTTCTGCTGCTGAGGGTACGTCGGGGTGGAATGCTGAACCGACGTCACTGAGGCCGCCCGCCTCGGAGCTCCAATGGTCAAAGCCCTAGCTGCCGGGACTGGAGCTGACGACTGGTTTATCTGGCTATGGGATCGCTTTCGACCTCTGGGCCTATCCACGATCCTCTGGGAGGTATATTCATACCTCCGGGCTGCCCTCAGTACTGCATCAAAGGTCTGATGCTCAAACTGCTCCACCGCCAACAAAATCTCTAGGTGGAGCCCCTGCTGGAACCGCTGGGCTCTATCGAACTCGGTCGCCACCAAGGTGGCGGCAAACCGACTAAGCCTGGAGAACTTGGCCGCATATCCATCGACCGTACTGTCCATCTGCTTCAGATTGGTGAACCTCGTCTGTAGATCATACCGAGCTACAGCATCAAAATACTTGGTCTGGAATCTCTCCCTGAATACTGCCCAGGCAATAGGGGCCACTAATCCAACGGCCTGTGTCGCCCACCAGCTACGGGCAAGATCCAATAGTTGTAGGCGCACCACGACCACCTTCTCGTTCTCTGGAGTCCTGGCTGCTTCTAGAATTACCTCTGTGTCCTGAAGCCATGTATCTACAGCGATCGCATCTTTACTGCTGTCGAAGAAGGGAGGGTTCAAGTGCTTGAAGCTATTGGCCGCGCTATTACCCTGATGACCTCCTATGGTCAAAGCGTCTGCCACCGCCTGGTGCAAGGCATCTCCTCGACGATCCTGGAAGGCTAATAGTGACCTGATGAGACCCACCAAAGTGCCATCATCAGGCTCTGCAGGCTAGACGGACTGAACTGGTGGCTCTCCTCCAGTAGGCATGACTCTGGAGGCTACTCTTGAATGTTGGGCTTAATCTCTGGGTTACTGCTGGTCCACGGAAGGTGCTCCGCCTTGCTGATCGGCAGGTCCAGGAACAATGCCGCTGAAGAAGACGACATAGGGTATAATAAAGAAGGACCAGGACAGATCAACGATACAAGCATGTGACCAGGTCAAGATTACAGGGATTCAGAAGATACAAGCAGAGATCAAGGACGAGTGCTGATTGAGACTTCTATTCGGTAAACCCTCACATATCTTGATTTACAAGACCTGCATGGGCTACCACATAAACCATGTAACGCCCCAGAACTAAAATACTGGAGAACGGGGGCGTATATAGCCAGCTACGTATATTGAAGTACAACCCACCTCGCTATACGATCATGGCTGTCTAGATACATGAGGGTTAACTATAAGCCATCAGTCTTCTATGGTCATAAACAAGCCTATTGTCTCAATCTCAAGCAAGGAATAACAGTTACAAGATGTCAGAGCACCAAATATACAATAGTAAGACGTCCCATACATTACATATTCGGATGATCATGAAGCTAGTCGTACAAAATGTCAAGACTAGCAAGAGTTCTGGTCTTACATGATCAACCCTAGGATTTGTCAATCATGTTACAGCCCGTAGGCAGACAGTAAATAAAGGTGCAATACGAGCTAACACGTGCTCGCTGGCTAAACGCCTCAAAAGAATAATTTTACAATAAAGTGGGAGGACAAAAGAAACCCACTCGTTGCCAGGGTTACGCCTGGTGGTCACCATCTAGCTGGAAGGTAGGTAGATCCTCTGGTGCTGCTCCGATATCTGACCACACAAAACCAACTGGGTCAGACCCCAAAAAGAGCAAGTGCCACAAAGGAGACTTCACTTAGGAACTAAAACCAGCATACCACAAATGAATAATAATAGATGATTATAAACGAAACAGATAATAATAAGGATAACAACAATAAATTGAGTACGAGAAAACCATTCAAGTAGCCAGGTCACAACCCTTAAACCAAACAAGGATCGGGGTTGTAACCCTTCACCTGAATAGAAATCCGTCTCAACTACTTGTTGGTAAGCAAGATCATAAGGTAAAATAAGTCAATAAGCGAAGAGAGGACACAGAACTGCTCCAGGGGCCAGGTTACAACCCTTAAACCAAATAAGGATCGGGGTTGTAACCCTTCGCCTGAACAGAACTGGACCCCCGATCGTTATTGTTAAGGCCAGTATAAATAATCATGCTGTTGAAGTAAAATAAAACATGACGAGCATGACATAGGGAGCAATAAGACAATAAACGAAGAGAGGACACAGAACTGCTCCGGGAGCCAGGTTACAACCCTTAAACCAAACAAGGACCGAGGTTGTAACCCTTCGCCTGAACAGAACTGGACCCCCGATCGTTATTTTTAAGGCAAG
Source organism: Iris pallida (assembly GCA_029216955.1). Classification (NCBI taxonomy): domain Eukaryota; kingdom Viridiplantae; phylum Streptophyta; class Magnoliopsida; order Asparagales; family Iridaceae; genus Iris; species Iris pallida. The sequence continues at coordinate 927,735 of JANAVB010026399.1, forward strand.
CATAAATAATCATGTCTTGTCATAATCTTGTACAGGATCAGGACAAGTCAAAGCTGGGCTAGACTTCATTCAATCAATCACGGCCAAGCAAAGAGTACGGCTTGATACTTTAACTAACAAGGGTTATCACAGGCCTAGTTACTAGCAAATACAATAAGATTATCCCAACAGCCACAAGCCCTGCAGACCATCTGGTTATCCAGGTCGAATGTCTGTTTATGAAGAATGCAACACGTGACTGTGTGCTGGAAATGTGCCCTACTCGTCGGTAGGCTACAAGTCCACTTAATGCGCCCAGATAACGGGATTGCCTGTAGCTGGGAATCTCTTCATGTCTACTGAACTATTCTAGTTTATTAGCCTTAGTCAATTACTGTAGTTATCCCTGACCGTGGTACTCAGGGATCCCTATCCTAGACATGATGCAAGACAGTACTGATTTATTTGTACAAACGCAATCGCCCACGGTGTCCAGGTCATTCAATTTTGTCATGACATGCTAGCCGTCGCAACAGCATTCGAGATATATATCATGTCAAATTCACTGTCAAGAGTGCACCACGACGGGCCACTATCATGTCATGTCATTTGTCAAAAGTGCACCAGAACTGGTCACCATTATGTCATGGAACATATTTAAAATTAACATTTAACCTGGTATAAGCGTATATGCAATAACTAAATATAAACAGGGTACAAGAGTTGTAGAGGAATCATGCGGCTCAGGGGAGACAGGGCATAACTTCCACATACGAATTCAAAATGAGGTGCTCCGAAGATATTCGGAACGGCAAGACAAAGATCTAAAACTTTCATGTTTTAAGTTTTTCGAAATTCTGGCTAGAAAATAGCTAAACTTGGCAAAAACAGTCATTCTGTGCACTTTTTACACCAAAAATTCAATTCTGCATAAAATACGCAAAAGGGGAGGGTTCCAGCGTAAAATTTCACATTCTGGGTACTATCCAGCGTAAAATACATAAATTCAGGGTTCCTTGCGTAAAATCTTACATTCTGGATGCTATCCAGCGTAAAATACACAATTTCAGGGTTCCCTGCGTAAAATCTTACATTCTGGATGCTATCTAGCGTAAAATACGCAATTTCAGGGTTCCCTGCGTAAAATCTTACATTCTGGATGCCATCCAGCAAAAAATACGCAATTTTAGGGTTCCCTGTGTAAAATCTTACATTCTGGATGCCATCCAGCGGAAAATACGTAATTTCAGGGTTCCCTGCGTAAAATCTTACTCAGCCGACTCGAAAAATTCAGAAAACTTATTTTGGCCATAAAAACTTCATTTTAACTCGAAATGAGGTGAATCAAAAACCAAATTCATACAAAATTTCGTGCTCTTGCTCATGGAGCTATTAGTTTTCAAAAATAACAAGTTTTAGTAGATCAAAACCAAGAAAAACTCCATGAACTCATGAAACCCTAAGTTACAACGTAGATCTAGAAGAATCTATCCATAAAAATTAAAAACTCCAAGTTCTAAAGAGGCTTATAATCATATAAAGAAGAGAATGGAACAATAAAACTTGAGATCTATCATGAAGCAAGTTGCACTTGCCTAGGGCTCTTGGGTGTAGGTGGAGAGTAATGGTGAGGAAGAAGAAGAGTGAATGAGGAGAGAGAAAGAGTGTTGGGTTAATAAATGGGGATGGTGGTGGTAGGTAAGGGTTCTCCCCTTGGTTCATGATGAACCAATAAGCAACCCAAGCCGAACCAAGCCAACCCAAACAAGCCGAACCAAGCCAGGAGACATGCAATACGAGTCAGATACGTACACGTATCCCAAAATACGTAATACGAACTATGGTCATCACAGCTGGTGTGTCTACTGCCATAGGGGTAGGCGGAACTGTGAGTGGTGTTGGAACCTCCGGATACTGCGGTCCAGCTGCTGGTTCCACTATCACCTCTTCTTGGATGTTCTCTTGAGGCAGTACTGGCCTTCGTTGCTGACCAGCATGGTCATGTTGTTCATGTTGTCCTTGTTGTTGCTGTCCAGCTCTGACAGATGCAAACGAGGTGCCCCTAAGAAAAGGGACAAGAGAACAATCAAACCACCGGACGGAAAAGATCAATGAAGTCAAAGGATACCAGAATGTCAAGCTAGGGTCGAGAGTAACAAATCATGATATCAAGGGAAAACATGTGTGATTGAGACATCCTACAAATTAAAATACCCCACAAGTCTGAAATCAGACCTGCATGGGCCACCACTAAAACCTTGTCACGCCCCAGAACCAGAATACCGGAGAGCGGGGGAGTGACTCAGCCAGCTACGTATTACGGGTAGATGAATACCGTATAATACGATCAATGCTGTCTAAAAGACGAGGGGGTGCATACTACATGAAAGTCTCACTAGGGTTACTCAACATCTATTGTCTCAATCATTCAAACAAGAAACAGTAAATAGAGAACATGTAAGATAAAGCAATAAGGCGTCCCGAATGCTCAGTCAAAATGTTCTTGAGTTCTAGCTGTACAAAATATAGCCAGATGATATAGCAAGGTATACACAATTATTATCAGCTGCAGTCTGACTTAGTTACAATTATGTAAAGGTAAGTGCAAGACAGTCCAACTAACATGTCGGTGCCAAGAGGCAAAATGTAAAGTAAGTAGCAAAATGAGCAGGAAAGTAAAGAACCCACTTGTGTCCTCCTGTGATCATCCCTCTAGTATTGACCATCTTGGAGGTAGAAGTAAGCTGAGTCCTCGAGAACTGGCTCTAAATCTGGCCATGCAAAACAAGAGAGGTTAGACCTCTAATAGCAAGTACCACAAGGAAGCACGACATGAGAATTAAAACCAGTGGTAAGAGTAAGAATATGTCACTACCATATTTCTAGTTTGAGGGTAATTTTGTCATTTTGAATTTAATTAAAATTAATATATATTATTTGGAATTTAATATGATTATTAGGAATGGTGTGATTTTAATATCATTTAATTGATTGCCATGTGATTGTGATTAGCCCTAACCTAGTTTGGACTTAACCTAGATTAGTCATAGCTAGTCTAGTTAGCCATGGTTAGTATTAGCTAGTATTGTTATTTGGGTTAAGTCATGACTAGTTAGAATAAACTAGATTGCAACTTGACTAAGGGAAACCTAGATTTTAGGCCATTGGTTAGCTAGATGGTATGATAGCCATTGGATCAACCCTAAAACCCTAACCCTAACCCCTTGGCCGGCCTAGGGATCCCCCCCCCCAAACACTATAAAATCTCTCTCAAGTTAGTGCCTCCTTTTCATTCATCCCTTCATTTTTTCAAAGGAAAGGTTTGTTCTTCATTCAATATTTCCTATTTTAATCAATATAAATCCTTTTCCATTCAAATTTCTTCCATGGTGATCTAAATAGTGTCCCCCTACTGTTGGTGAAGACTGTTGACAGGTTTGACACAATTTGGAGCCATTGGCTAGTTAGAGGAGATCTCACTTTTGAAGTTTTTCTTTGAAGACAACACCTATTGTCACGACCCGCACCCTGATTAGGGGCACGAGAAGTGGTTACGTCCAGTTTACGCCGCAGCATCGGCGGTAGAACGCTGTCTAGGTTGTCTACAAAACTACACTAAACAGATAAAGGTACCTGTACAGTATATACACTCCGAATGGAGGTGACATAGCAATACTGTCTCAATCACATAAACAAACTAGGATAGATAGCACGAGAGAAAATATGATAGATGAAGCAGGAAATAAGTTCAAAATCCACACAAGTCCGAGCCATACACAAATATCCATAGACTCAGAAAATATATAATAGATACTACAAACTGAAATGTACTAGCTGGCTCGCAGGCCAGGCAACCCTAACTAAACTATGCTACTCAGGGTGAGCAAAGTCTAGTGGCTCTACCAACAAGCCACAGTCTAAGTCTACTCCGTCCGACCCAACCCCATAGTAGGTCGGGCAATCAGCCTCTGAATCATCTGTAATATATCATAACGGTATCCTGTCAGGAAAATGAGCAAGTACAAACACCAACAGCAGTTCCATGTGAATTGACAAAAGCTATAAGAGACAGCATAATGAAATACAAGACAAAATCAACTGGAAATACATATCATGATGAGAGTACTGAAAAGGACGATAAAACATAGATATAGGATGACTTGGGAACTATTCGGAAGCCGAGTTACAACCCTTAAACCAAACAAGGACCGGGGTTGTAACCCTTCTCCCGAACAGAACCTAGTCACCCAAGATAATAAATATAAAAAGGTGCCTTGAATTATTAGTACGTCATGTGATCGGCTTGGGAAAGGCTTTCCATCTGACCGACTAAGAACCATAAAATAGAAACGATAAGGCCGGTCACCATGGAAAGCCATAACCGTAGGGTGAGGCTTTACCCGTCGTGAGGTGAGGGTATAGCTATTAACCATGAGTACCATAGAACCATGTGGGAATTGATCACACAACCACTAATAACTCCCCCATCCCCGAATAGTACAATGGATCTGGACATGACACGTTATGACACGGGATTCCACAAGAGGGTAGCAAGTCCCCTTTGAAATCGGTGTCTATACCAATACACTGAAATAAGACGGAATATGTACCAATATACCATGTAACTCTAGGAATAACATCCCATGTCATGATCCAACATATACTAGTCCGTGAACTGTCGTGACTGGAAATCGAGTATAACACTACAACTGAATCAGATATAGCAGATATCAAGACAATAAAAACTATCAGTGAATGTACTCGCCTGTCGTCCTGAGCTGTATGGTATATCAATGCTCAGAGCGGTATCAGAAGACCTAAATATGAGATACTGTAAGTTAATTTAGGTTTAAACAAGTTTAGGAATGATTTACAATGAATGATATGCAATCTAGGTCAAACTAGGTCTCACTGAGTCACACTAAGTCCTGTCAAGTCAATCTAGGTCAAATCAAGTTATATCAAGTCAATCTAAGCCTAACCAAGTCAATCCTAGGTCATACCAGGCATCACGGGTCAAAACAAGTCAAAGAAAGTCAAACGGGATCAAGAGTTGGCCTACAGTTGACTTTTGGTCAACTGGTCAACTCTGGTCAACCCTAGGTCAACTATGGTCAACCCTAGGTCAAACTGGTCAAATGTTGACCAACAGTTGACTTTTGGTCAACTGGTCAACTCTAGTTTGGATTTGGTGAAATCTAGACAAAGTGTTGACTTACGGTTGACTTTTGGGTAAAAAGTCAACTCTGGGTCAACCGAGCCAAAAATCGGCTCAAATATGACATTTGTGGGGTGTACCCAACATGCCACCCAAGTTTCAAGTCAATCCGACTACCCGAACTCCGATTCATTCTCAAACTCCTATTCTCCTCCTCATTCTCCTTCTCATTCTCCTTCTCATTCTCCTTCCTATTCTCCTTCTCATTCTCCTTTCTATTCTCCTTCCTATTCTCCTCATTCTCCTTCCTATTTCCTATTCTCCTTCCTCATTCTCCTTCCCATTCTCATTCCTATTCTCCTTCCTATTTCCTATTCTCCTTCCTCATTCTCCTTCCCATACTTCTCATTCTCCTTCCTATTTTCTATTCTCCTTCCTCATTCTCCTTCCCATTCTTCTCATTCTCCTTCCTATTTTCTATTCTCCTTCCTCATTCTCCTTCCCATTCTTCTCATTCTCCTTCCTATTTTCTATTCTCCTTCCTCATTCTCCTTCCCATTCTCCTTCCTCATTCTCCTTCCCGTTCTCCTTCCTATTCTCCTTCCTATTTCCTATTCTCCTTCCTCATTCTCCTTCCCATTCTTCTCATTCTCCTTCCTATTTTCTATTCTCCTTCCTCATTCTCCTTCCCATTCTTCTCATTCTCCTTCCTATTTTCTATTCTCCTTCCTCATTCTCCTTCCTATTCTTCTCATTCTCCTTCCTATTTTCTATTCTCCTTCCTCATTCTCCTTCCTATTCTTCTCATTCTCCTTCCTATTTTCTATTTACAAATACACACATATATATATATATATCTATACATATCTGGACACTCACACACACACGCATACTTACAGACAACACAACACACACCAATACATAAATAAATATACACACATAAATACACATGTATATATATATATATATATGTATATATATATGTATATATATATATATATACCACTCTCAAAAAGATTAAATCCTAATAAATCCTTAACCTATTTTTCTATGGAAAACCTACAAAGTTGTGGGCAAATGGAAGAGAATCTTCTCCTCTCCATTTAATGTGGAAGAACTATATGCAAAAGAGAATTAATGGAGGAAATAAAATCATACCTAAGAGGAGGTTGGAGGAAAAGCTTGGAAAGAAAGAAATGAATTTGGAAGAGAGAGAGAGAGTGTAGCTTAGTGAAGAAGAAAGAGAGGGGGGGGGGGGGGGGGGGGGGCTAGTCATGGCCGGCCAAGCATGGTTGGGGTGTGAGGGGCACTTGTAAATGACAAGTTTGCCCCTCCCTAAGCCTAAAATTAAATAAATTCCAAATTAGGTTTAGGAAGTTGCTAAAAATAAATAAAAATTATAATTAAACTAAATTACTCATGGGGAACTAGTCCAAACTCTTAAACCCCAAATTTTTAGTGTGGTGGGCCATGGTTAGCTAACAGGCTAATTACAGCTCAAGTCGAAATTCACCGGGGTCCCGATTTAACTCGGAATGCGATGAAATTCGAACCCGACTCCTATAATAATTAAATAATAATATTCATGAAATTAATTTCCCAAAAATAATATAAAATGGAAAATTACCATTTTACCCCTAACTGGAAAAAAAAGTGAGGGTGACAAGTCTATCCACCTAAAAAAAATTTCGTCCTCGAAATTGAAGACCAAACAATAGTAAAATATCAAAATCAAAAGTCATGGCTTAAAAATTTAAAATGATTAAAATCTAAAAAATCAAAGCATGAATTAAATGACTAAAATTATAAAATTTAAAATTACTCTCAAATAGAAACTGGGTGCGATAAGTCTATCCACCTAAAAAGAATCCATCCTCCAAAAATTAAAACAAAGTAAACACAGAAAAATCATGCAGTTCGATAATCGTATGCGTCTGTCCAATCATCATGATACTCAGAATCTCCGTCATGCTAGTGAGCAAGGCTACGATAATCACAGAGTCCTCAACTACGGTACATACCTCTAGAATTATGGTATTTAAAATTTTCGCATTGCCGCTAGCTTGGCAGCGAAAACCTTAAATTCCCACACCCTAGGAATACGTCCATAGTCCGACTATATGTCCTCACTCTGCCTTCTAGCATGACCCTAGAGGATTCTAAAATCTCATAATCGAGGTGACCTAGCCCATGCGACTTATCTCAGAAAAATATCACATCACAGGGACAAAATTTTTTTATCAAACGATCAAGGAACATATGGAATCGAATTTCAAGACAGTTTATAAGAAGGCAAATGCGGAAAGGAGATCGAAAGATTGGAACCTGCTATATGCTCTGCTACTGCCTGAGTGGGCACAACTGTCATGGCGAAAGCTCGCCCCTGCTGGCCTCCTATAGCATGCTGCACTCTGTCCTGGCCTCCCTGTCTGGCTGCACGGACCGCACAGTCCTTCACCTGGTGGTCTGGAGCTCCACAGAATAAACAGACTCCCAGCTTCATCCTACAAGCCTCCCGGGTGTGCCCCATCTTCTTGCAGAAGGTACACTGGATGTCCTGCCTCCGGCCCTGTCCTTGGTACTGCTGGGCCCGCACCGGTGCCTGCTGAAACTGCAACTGAGGCTGCTGCTGAAACGGCCTCTGCTGCTGCTGCTGAATGTGGGGGCGCTTGGCCGGTCCCGCACTGGAACTCGCCCCCATAGTATCTCCGCTCCTCTTCGGCTTGAGGCCGAAGTCCTCCTCTGCGATCTGTGCGTCCATCAGTATCTGATCGAACGTCGCATCACGGCGACCCGAGGTGCGGGTGCGCACTGCATGAGTAAGTCCCCTGCGGAACTTACGAGCCTTCTGCCCCTCATCCTGGATCATACCGGGAGCAAACCTGCTAAGGCGAAAGAACTCAGCTGCATACTCGTCCACCGACGAGTTTCCCTGCACTAGACCCACGAACTGGCCCTCCAATGCTGTAAGAGCCACGTCCGGAAAGAATTTCTCCTTGAAGAGCCTCCGGAAGTCCTCCCAAGTCAGCCCTCTCACCGACGCACGAGGATCCGTGCGGTACCATGTCAATGCAATGTCGAAGAATCGGCTGGCTGCGGCCGAAACCCATAGTGCTCTAGGAAGCTCTGCCAGCTCCATGCTCCGCTCTACATCCTCCAGCCAGTCGTCTGCGTAAAGGATGCCCTCCGTGCCTGTGAAGTCCCTAGAGCTCATCTTCCTGAAGTCTAACACTGTCCCTGGCCTGGACTGCTGCTGGCTCGGCTGCTGGCCGGTAGGGCCCTGCACCGTACCCGGTGCCACTCTCTCTACTGCTGCGAGGGCAAGCTGATGCGAGTTCTCCATACTCTGTCTCAGCATCTCCATCTGTCGGTGTGACGCCTCCGACTGACGCTGCGACGCCTCTGCCTGGGCCCGCTGTGTCTCCATCATCTGCTGAAGGAGAAGGAACAAGTGATGTGTATCCGTCGGTATCGGTGGTAGTGGCGGCAGTATCTCTGGAAGAACGGCCGTAACCCTCTGGGGTGGAGGTGGTAGACCTCCCTGCGCAACTGCCTGGGTCTCTGGAATAGTAGAATCACTGGGGGCAGTCTCATGAACCTCCTCCTCTGCCTGATCAGGTCTCTCAGGCAAGCTACTCGATTCAGAGGCCTGCGGATGTGTCTTCGTCATCCTGGAGACGAATTGAAACAAGGAGATCAATATGGCACAAGATAAGATATTATCAAATGAGGACAATTGAATTCAAATGCAAGAAGAATTGCCATGGAAATCAAAAGATCAGAATTTTCCTAAAATGTGATTGAGTAACTCCTATCATACCCTAGATCCTATGTCCTAATCGCAGGCTCGTAATTAGCACTCTAAGTCGAGCACCATTACGAGATCGCACTAATTGCGACATCGACCTGCGTGGGCCACCACAAAAACGTGTCACGACCCGCACCCTGATTAGGGGCACGAGAAGTGGTTACGTCCAGCCTACGCCGCAGCATCGGCGGTAGAACGCTGTCTAGGTTGTCTACAAAACTACACTAAACAGATAAAGGTACCTGTACAGTATATACACTCCGAATGGAGGTGACATAGCAATACTGTCTCAATCACATAAACAAACTAGGATAGATAGCACGAGAGAAAATATGATAGATGAAGCAGGAAATAAGTTCAAAATCCACACAAGTCCGAGCCATACACAAATATCCATAGACTCAGAAAATATATAATAGATACTACAAACTGAAATGTACTAGCTGGCTCGCAGGCCAGGCAACCCTAACTAAACTATGCTACTCAGGGTGAGCAAAGTCTAGTGGCTCTACCAACAAGCCACAGTCTAAGTCTACTCCGTCCGACCCAACCCCATAGTAGGTCGGGCAATCAGCCTCTGAATCATCTGTAATATATCATAACGGTATCCTGTCAGGAAAATGAGCAAGTACAAACACCAACAGCAGTTCCATGTGAATTGACAAAAGCTATAAGAGACAGCATAATGAAATACAAGACAAAATCAACTGGAAATACATATCATGATGAGAGTACTGAAAAGGACGATAAAACATAGATATAGGATGACTTGGGAACTATTCGGAAGCCGAGTTACAACCCTTAAACCAAACAAGGACCGGGGTTGTAACCCTTCTCCCGAACAGAACCTAGTCACCCAAGATAATAAATATAAAAAGGTGCCTTGAATTATTAGTACGTCATGTGATCGGCTTGGGAAAGGCTTTCCATCTGACCGACTAAGAACCATAAAATAGAAACGATAAGGCCGGTCACCATGGAAAGCCATAACCGTAGGGTGAGGCTTTACCCGTCGTGAGGTGAGGGTATAGCTATTAACCATGAGTACCATAGAACCATGTGGGAATTGATCACACAACCACTAATAACTCCCCCATCCCCGAATAGTACAATGGATCTGGACATGACACGTTATGACACGGGATTCCACAAGAGGGTAGCAAGTCCCCTTTGAAATCGGTGTCTATACCAATACACTGAAATAAGACGGAATATGTACCAATATACCATGTAACTCTAGGAATAACATTCCATGTCATGATCCAACATATACTAGTCCGTGAACTGTCGTGACTGGAAATCGAGTATAACACTACAACTGAATCAGATATAGCAGATATCAAGACAATGAAAACTATCAGTGAATGTACTCGCCTGTCGTCCTGAGCTGTATGGTATATCAATGCTCAGAGCGGTATCAGAAGACCTAAATATGAGATACTGTAAGTTAATTTAGGTTTAAACAAGTTTAGGAATGATTTACAATGAATGATATGCAATCTAGGTCAAACTAGGTCTCACTGAGTCACACTAAGTCCTGTCAAGTCAATCTAGGTCAAATCAAGTTATATCAAGTCAATCTAAGCCTAACCAAGTCAATCCTAGGTCATACCAGGCATCACGGGTCAAAACAAGTCAAAGAAAGTCAAACGGGATCAAGAGTTGGCCTACAGTTGACTTTTGGTCAACTGGTCAACTCTGGTCAACCCTAGGTCAACTATGGTCAACCCTAGGTCAAACTGGTCAAATGTTGACCAACAGTTGACTTTTGGTCAACTGGTCAACTCTAGTTTGGATTTGGTGAAATCTAGACAAAGTGTTGACTTACGGTTGACTTTTGGGTAAAAAGTCAACTCTGGGTCAACCGAGCCAAAAATCGGCTCAAATATGACATTTGTGGGGTGTACCCAACATGCCACCCAAGTTTCAAGTCAATCCGACTACCCGAACTCCGATTCATTCTCAAACTCCTATTCTCCTCCTCATTCTCCTTCTCATTCTCCTTCTCATTCTCCTTCCTATTCTCCTTCCTATTCTCCTTCTCATTCTCCTTTCTATTCTCCTTCCTATTCTCCTCATTCTCCTTCCTATTTCCTATTCTCCTTCCTCATTCTCCTTTCCATTCTCATTCCTATTCTCCTTCCTATTTCCTATTCTCCTTCCTCATTCTCCTTCCCATACTTCTCATTCTCCTTCCTATTTTCTATTCTCCTTCCTCATTCTCCTTCCCATTCTTCTCATTCTCCTTCCTATTTTCTATTCTCCTTCCTCATTCTCCTTCCCATTCTTCTCATTCTCCTTCCTATTTTCTATTCTCCTTCCTCATTCTCCTTCCCATTCTTCTCATTCTCCTTCCTATTTTCTATTCTCCTTCCTCATTCTCCTTCCCATTCTCCTTCCTCATTCTCCTTCCCGTTCTCCTTCCTATTCTCCTTCCTATTTCCTATTCTCCTTCCTCATTCTCCTTCCCATTCTTCTCATTCTCCTTCCTATTTTCTATTCTCCTTCCTCATTCTCCTTCCCATTCTTCTCATTCTCCTTCCTATTTTCTATTCTCCTTCCTCATTCTCCTTCCTATTCTTCTCATTCTCCTTCCTATTTTCTATTTACAAATACACACATATATATATATATATCTATACATATCTGGACACTCACACACACACGCATACTTACAGACAACACAACACACACCAATACATAAATAAATATACACACATAAATACACATGTATATATATATATATGTATATATATATGTATATATATATATATATACCACTCTCAAAAAGATTAAATCCTAATAAATCCTTAACCTATTTTTCTATGGAAAACCTACAAAGTTGTGGGCAAATGGAAGAGAATCTTCACCTCTCCATTTAATGTGGAAGAACTATATGCAAAAGAGAATTAATGGAGGAAATAAAATCATACCTAAGAGGAGGTTGGAGGAAAAGCTTGGAAAGAAAGAAATGAATTTGGAAGAGAGAGAGAGAGTGTAGCTTAGTGAAGAAGAAAGAGAGGGGGGGGGGGCTAGTCATGGCCGGCCAAGCATGGTTGGGGTGTGAGGGGCACTTGTAAATGACAAGTTTGCCCCTCCCTAAGCCTAAAATTAAATAAATTCCAAATTAGGTTTAGGAAGTTGCTAAAAATAAATAAAAATTATAATTAAACTAAATTACTCATGGGGAACTAGTCCAAACTCTTAAACCCCAAATTTTTAGTGTGGTGGGCCATGGTTAGCTAACAGGCTAATTACAGCTCAAGTCGAAATTCACCGGGGTCCCGATTTAACTCGGAATGCGATGAAATTCGAACCCGACTCCTATAATAATTAAATAATAATATTCATGAAATTAATTTCCCAAAAATAATATAAAATGGAAAATTACCATTTTACCCCTAACTGGAAAAAAAAGTGAGGGTGACACCTATAGGTAAATTCCTTTTCTCTCCATCAAATTTCGATCTTTTTGCATGGTTAGGAAGCCCTAGGTGTCTTCTTACTGTAGGGATAGGTTTTGCACACTTCGTGTCCTTTACGTGTTCGTATCGGACACGTATCAGTGAGCAGTCGTAGGTGTTCGACGAAATGCCACAGTGGGCATTTCGATCATGTTTTCGATTTGTGTTTGAATAAAAATTCGTGTCTTAGTGTCGCTTATGGGTTTCTAAGTGACTGAGGTGATTTTCTGTCGTTTTGGTGTCGTATCGAACCCTTGGACACGCCCGCGCACGTGCGAGCTGCACTGTCCTGCTGCCAGCGGGTTCATGCGAGCTATCCAGGGCATGTGGGCGCGTGTCCTTTGACATGGATCTCAGGGCAGTGTCTGACACGACACTCCCCAAGTCTCGTGTCATTTGGTTTCGTGTCGAGTCAGTTAGGACTCGTACACTGGTCGCACGATCTGTGACAGTCCAGTGTATTGAGTTCGTGTGATGTTTGGACACATTGTGTCACGTTTTTGGACACCATATTGATTGTGTGACACGTACACATATCCACTATTATTTACCAACCTTAATTCCATTGATTATTGTTAGTTTAACATTCGATTAGGACATGTTCCTAATTTCTGATATTATGAAGCATCAGTAAACTGGTTCACTATTCCTCATTTTTTCATTTACTTTAATGCCATGTGTTTTAGCTATGTTTTAAATGTCTGAACAATTGATATCATGTTAGGGTGCATTTTATGTTAAGATTGATGAAGGAGGATTTGATTTTCAAGGGAAGTGAGTATTCGACTGATACACTATTGTATCAGTGTAAAATATCACTGTTCTTCATTCCATTACACTTAATGATTAATACTCTGTGTTTAGTTCTGATTTTATTGCTGAACAGTAAATGACATGTTAGGTTGTGGGGATTCATTATTTTGAGATGGTTGAATGGGATCGAATAAGGAAATTGGATATTAACTAATTGATTGGTTTTCAAACCTGAGTTTGATCTTCAAATTCCTGAACACTGAAAACTGAGTTTCCCTGAGATTCTAGTTAACATTGTCATTTGATTTACACTGGAAATGGAACCCTGATACACACGGGTTTTAAAGCACACACACAAACACACACACACAAAGCAAATCTGAGATATTTTGAACACTGAGAATTGATTCCTACACACTGTTTGTAAATTCTGCCACACAACTTCTTAATTCCTGTCACTTGTAATGAATTGAGACACTAAACTTTACACACACAAACTGAAAACTGTTGTCCCCTTTTTACTCACTGTTGTGATTCACACACACACACTCACATTCTGTTTCCTGTCACTGAGACACTACACACACACCTGTGCACTCAACGCACACACACACACAGTCACAAAAACTGTGCTACACACACCCTATTCTGTTAAGTCCCTGTCATCTACAAATTCCTACCTAACATACACACACATATGAAATTGACACACTGTTTAACCCCATTTTTCTGAGAAATGTTAACTGCTACACACATAGCCTATTCACCACACACACACAAAGGTGCACTATTATACACACTCACATGAGAATTCCTGTCACACAGGACACTGGGTATCACACTAATTTGTTCCCTACACACACACACACTATATTCTAGTATCCCTGTCACACACACTCTACTACATGTACACACACACACACATTGCCTACCCACATCTATCTCCCTATGCCTATGTGTATGCATATATATATATATATATATATATATATATATATATATATATATATATATAAAGATATTACCTAACCTATGTGTAATGTAATAAATATGTGAAATGGGTAGTGTGATAGTGGATTATGAAATAGAGCATTCATTAGCCTATATGTGTTGGCCCATGGCCTAGGTAGAATAGCCTATGTCATGTGATGTGATACACTTGTGTATCACTAGGCTAGTGTGACTTGTATGGTATTTGGTTAGTTGACCTAGATTGACTTGTTAAGCCTAGGTTTGACCAACCTAGACTAGTTTGACCAAGTTAACCTTGTTTGACCTAGTTTGACTGCTAGGGTTGACTAGAGTTGACCAAAGGTTGACTTTTGCCTAGATTGACCCCAAACATCATGTAGATGCATTGTAGCAGTCTATTTCATTATTTTAGACATGTAGTGACTTGTACTGTTCTATAGGAGACAGACACCACTCCTCGGACAGTATATTCTCTTCGGACATTCAGGATACCAGGCGAGTACATTCTCTGATCATTTCATATCCTGTTTAGGATTATATTTCCTGCTTTAGATTATTTTACTTGATGCTGACACGTTGGTATCACAGATTAGTACTATATGGATCCATTCATGAGATGTTATCCCCCTCGGGAGCATCAGATACTCTTGTTTCGTGTGTTTCACTTACATCATGTATCTCATGCTTCTATTATCATGAATCTTCATGTATCAGCTTGTGATTCTTGTACTCTCATGAATCACAGAGCCTTCACGAATTTTCATGAATCACTCTCGAATCACCATATATAGGCAGTAGTATAGTTATGAATCTTAACGTAACTTGACTGGATCCTTGTGTATTGATTGGGAATGGGGGAGTAGAAACTGAGCATGTGAATAATTCCAAAGTTTAATAGTCATGAATCACCTCTCTAGTATAGTCATGAATCACCCTTCAGCTGTTCACATGTTTCATCTTATACTCTGAATCACTAGCACTGTCTATCTCTTATATATTGTAGATATTTACTTACAGTCTCTCTTTACTTTATGCTATTCTTCAGTTTCATGTATCTTATTCTCTAGCATGATTATATTTCCTAACCTGTTATGACTTGTTGAGATGTATTGTGCTCGCTCCTGTCCTGACTGGACCTGTTAAAATATTACAGAGGATGAGGACGAGGCATGCTGTCCTACCTATTATGGGACTACCCTAGATGACAGCTGTGACCTGGACCAGCAGTAGGAGCCCTTAGCAGTGGACGACACTCCTCTAGACTAGGATGTCTTTCCTTTATATTACTTTCTGGATGACTGTATTATGATATTGGGATTATGGTTTTGTGATATCTTTAGACACTTAGACTCTCTGGTTGCACTTATGTGGATCTTTTCATTTCAGTATCTATCTATCTTTCTATCTTATCATTCTGCCTTAGATGTGATTGAGACTGTATATTGCTATGTCACCTCTATTCGGAGTGTATATAATGTACAGGTACCTTTATATTGTTAGATGATTGACCTAGGACAGCGTTCTACCGCCGACACTGCGACGTAGGCTGGACATACCCACGTCTCGTGCCCTTACTCTAGGGTGCGGGTCGTGACAGAATATGATAAATAAGTCTCCACTTGCTACTGTGGTTCACACAACATCACGACACTTCAAACTAACTTTCCAACCAAACAAGGACAGAAGTTGACCCGTCATGTCCTGACATTCTGATCATCTCAGTTAGTTAACGAAGTAGGTACAGTACACAAATAAATCGATTTAAACGGCAATGCAACTACTACGGCTTGCTAACTGTAAGTTCCAAGTTGTCTTGGAAACATGCAATAAGGATTCCTCAGTTCTTCCTATGTACAAGCAAGGCTAGTCTATCCAATAATCAATTACGCCAATCATGAATTAGACGAGTTCCAGCGGGACGCCC
Organism: Iris pallida; assembly: GCA_029216955.1. Lineage (NCBI taxonomy): Eukaryota > Viridiplantae > Streptophyta > Magnoliopsida > Asparagales > Iridaceae > Iris > Iris pallida. Next base: position 943,793 of record JANAVB010026399.1, read on the forward strand.
GTCATCAGTATATATAACAGTATAAGCAGATACCACTTCCTGCCCGTATGGCAAATTTGCAGTATCTGTGGGAACCAGTCGGCATGTCGGGGCACTAATTGTCCCAAAGATGGCTGCCATGTAAGAACTCGAGAATCCATTCTTTCCATGCAATCGTTATTTTATTTAGCTTAATGGTCCCTATGTTGATTGAAATCTCATACCGTGGATCATGGTCATTCAGAATGAGTACTTCCGTACAGAGTACGATATGCACAACTCTACAACGATACCTGTGCGGTTAGGTTGTAGGTCTTACATAGCGTAATACAACAATCAAACCTAGCCACGGAATAATCATGTCTTGACTGTAAGGTACACATGCTGCTTTTGTAGAAAATAAGTTGAAGTCTGCATGTATCCATATGCCAATGTTCTGGATCGGCTAGTCGATTGCAATGGTTCATAGTTAATATGAACGTGTCTCATTCAGTTTCAGTAAGACGACTAGCCAGTGTCTTTAGTTCCAACTAGGAACGCATGATCAATTATTTAGTCAAGGTAACAATCAATGTCAATTCATGCCAAGGTATGAAAGTCAAACTAGTATTTAGTATGGTCGAGTCTATAACTCTCAGGGTTAAATTCCAGTCATACTGGGTATCCATAAACCAATCGAGACACAAGGCACATTCCACACCACAATAAGTATTAAAATATTAGCATATCATGATTATATCGAGTTCATGTCAAAAAGGCGTAAGGATATAGTAAGGGAAGCCATGTACGCCCAAGGAGTATGCTCGATGAATTATGCCAAGCCAGAAGAGTACGCCCAATGAAATAACGCGTAAAGAAAATTTACGCGTGAGGGAAGTTTACGCATGAAGGAATAAAGCTTACGCGTAAAGGAGCACGCTCAATAAAGAAATAAAGTTATGCATAAAAACTCGTCTTACGCCAAGCCAGAGAAGTACGCGTAAAGAATAACATTACGCGTAAAAACTCGTACGCGTAAAGAGTCAAGGTTTACGCATGAATCTTGTACGCATAAAAAGTCAGAGTTTACGCATGGATCTTGTATGCTGTTACGCGTGAATCAATACGCGTAAAGGAAATAATGTTACGCATAAACTTGTACGCGTAAACAAAATAATCATTACGCGTGAATGGGTATGCGTAAAAATAACGTTACGCCTAAAACTTGTACGCGTAAAGAGTTACGCATGAATGAGTATGCGTAAAAATAATATTACGCGTAAAGAGTTAGGCATGAATGAGTATGCGTAAAAATAACGTTACGCGTAAAACTTGTACGCGTAAAGAATACGCCAAGCCCGAGTAGACTTGCGTAATCCGAATTTACGCTGACACGAATGATCATGGACGTAGAGCTTGATATTACGCGAGCATGTATAACGTGGGCGTAAGAATTTCCAGAACTCCAATTCCTATAAAACTTTCAATCTAAGCCCAAAATGGGATTCCATAGGTCAGAATGGCGTATAACACAAATCTCACAATCTGGAACGAACGAAACTTAAAAATAAGGAAATTTGATAGATCAAAGTCCACAAAATCCGAAAATGGCAATTTCTAGATCTACTAAAAATAAAACTTCAAAATACAAAATGCCAAGTTCTAAACTATCTTAGGATCACGAGAGGAAGATAAATGAACCATAAAAATATGGGTTCTCATGTGGAGCAAGATGTACTTGTCTAAGCTCTTGGTAGGTGGAGAGAGTTATGAGGAAGAAGAAGAGTAATGAGAATAAGAAGTAATAAAGAGAGAGAAAGGGGCTGGGGCTTTAAATGGAATGATGGTAGGTAGGAGGTTGGTCGGGTTTATGGTGAACCACCAAAATTCGAAAATAAACCAACCCAAGCCGAACCCAAGAGCAAAGCAACAGCAGAAAATAAAATACAGAAAAATAATTAGCATAAAATTAAAGAATTAACTACAAACAAATGCAGGATAAATATTAAATAAATATATTCAAGCCGTACACGTATTAAAATACGTATTCTGGGAACGGGGAGTGACAAGTCTCATTGAATTGCATTAGATAGAGTATTTAGATATCTTAGAGGTACTCTAGATTATAAACTTCATTATACTAGACACCCCAATATCATAGAAGGTTATTCAGATACAAACTGGATAACTGATTCACATGATGTGAAATCCACTACTGGATATATTTTTACTCCAGGAGGAGCTGCAATCTCCTGGGGATCATGTAAACAAACTATCATTGCTAGGAGTATAATGGACTCTGAAATGATAGCTTTGGACACTACTTGTACAGAAGCTGAATGGCTTAGAAATCTGAGTATGCATATACCTGTTTCTCATATTCCTGTTCCTGCAATTTCTATCAATTGTGATAATAAATCTGTTATTGAACTACTAAAGCATGATTCTGTGAATGCTAAGATGAACAGGTACCTGCAGCTGCGCTTCAAGTCAATAAAGAGCCTATTAGGCAATATGTGGTTCTTGACTATATAAAGTCAGAAAATAACCTTACAGACCACTTAGCGAAGGGTCTGTCTAGGATATTGATCCTAGAATCATCGAGGGGGATGGGGTTAAGCCCATAAGTTAGTCACCAGCAGTGGCAACCAAACCGAGTCTGATTGGAGATCCCAAAAAGCCGGTTCAATGGGTAGAAACAAGCTGGACTGTGTGACTATTATAGAATACTGACCCTGAGATTAAATTTTCTTTTAAATAAAAGCCCAAGAGGCTGTACATGTGTACAATAATACCCCATCCCTATGGTGACAGTGTTCCTTTTGTGATATGGATAGGGTGAGGTTAAACTCTTAATAAGTCCAAGCATAATATGCAGGGTTGATTCCTATCACCAACCCTTAAGGACTTACCTATATGAGAGGTCATGAAGGTCGCGACTATAGGACAGGGCGATCCTAGACAACTCTCATGAATGTGTAAAAGTGCGCATGCCAATCAAAGCGCCACCCGATAGACCCAAGAACCTCTAGCGTATTATGTGTGCTATTTTTTGAATTTGGTTCAAGAAGTCTGATTCAAGGCATAGTCCATCAAGCACTTCTTCAGACAAAGACAATAGTAACTAAGTGAGATTCAAGGCTGTAGTCCATCTCATCTATGCATAGTATATATTTGCCCAGAAATCCTCTATCAGTTCTTATTCCCTATATTTTTCGGAACTTGACTTTTGGGAGGGGGAGGGGGGATTGTTGCATGTTACATGCAAAAGCCCTCAAAAGCCAAGTCATCAACATGTGTCATTTTTTCTTTGCTTGAGTAACGTTGGAGACTTAACTCTATCTTAAGCATATGCTTAATGCTATATAAGAGAGCATCCTTTCAAATAAAAATCACAACTTCACTCTCTCTCTCTCTCTCCCGAACTCTCTCTTTCATTATAAAGCAATCGATATTCGTAAAGTTCTTTGTTGTTTTCTGGGCAACGCTAAAGTTTGGGTCACTCTTTTCGAGTTGTGTACGACAAGGAGATACCAGTAGAGCGGAGGTTTCACCACTAGGAGCATTCGGATCAAGTCTGCAGATAGACCCGAATCAACTCTTAGGGCAGTGCTACGTACGTGACTTCCCGGAGGCCGATAACATTTACTTTATTTTATTTTGTTTGCAGATTTTTAAAGAAAGAAATAGATTAATTTTCAACATTTAGACTAGGCCTGTCAATGGTAGACCAAAAATTCGCATTCGAACCGATAATATTCAAAATTTCGGCTACGGATACGGATTCAGATGTCTTATCGGA
>JANAVB010026399.1:950052-1092704 GCA_029216955.1 Iris pallida
AGTAGCAAAAGGGAGGGGGAGGGTCCACGGGCACCCCATCGCCCATGGCGCATGACCATTTTATTTTTTTGCACAGAGTGACACGTGGCCATCGCCCATGACATTTTTTGTACAGAGTGACGCGTGGCCATCGCCCATGACGCCCAACAGCAAGAGGAGGAATGGCAGAAAAAGCGAAGGGGGAGAGGCGCGTGCCATCATTAATGGCGCGTCCTGGTGCGCACGCCACGAGCCGTGGAGTTTCCTGTGCGGTGGCATGGAGCTTCATGTGCGCGCGCCACCATCACTAGCGCGTCCTCTTCTACTGTGGCATTCTACTTAGGCATGGAGCTTCCTGTGCGCGCGCCACCATCGCTGGCACGTCCTCTTCTTCTCCGCTGTGCTACCACAACGCGTCATCTCTGATATCGTATCGCTATCCCAAATACAATTTTTCTAAACTTCTTACTCTTTTTACAATTTGGGTAAATTTCTTCACCCTATATGAAAATTTCTGTTGACATATAGGAGGCAAAATGGTGACCAAAATCGAGAACAGCAACAAATTGACTCAAAATAATAATAGTAACTTTATTTGATAGGTAGATGGCAAAGCCGACACAGGTGAGGACACACTGGAACAGAGTAGCTTCCCAAGGAAGAACAGAGTAGGCAAAACCACAAACACATCACATACATTACTATTCCTTCCGTCCTTAAAGACACACATTACTATTCAGGGAACTGGAACCGCAGCAAGCAAAGGAAGACCAAGTGGAGTGGTACTTCCTCTCAGCCGGAGATGTCAATGGACTTGACCTCCGGCTTCTTGACCTCCTCCTTCGGCACCGTCACGGTGAGCACGCCGTTCTCCATTGCGGCCTTCACCTGGTCCACCTTCGCGTTCTCGGGGAGACGGAACCTCCTCAGGAACCTCCCGCTGCTCCTCTCGACACGGTGCCACCTGTCGCCCTTCTCCTCCTGCTCCTTGCTCCTCTCGCCGCTGATCTGGAGGACCCTCCCTTCCTCCACCTCCACCTTCACCTCCTCCTTCTTGATCCCCGGGAGGTCCGCCTTGAACACGTGGGCCTCGGGGGTCTCCTTCCAGTCTATGCGGGTGTTGGCGAAGGCTGAGGTCTCGTCCGCAAAATTGGATCGAGGAAAGGAGAGCGCACTCGTGAAGCTCTCGAAGGGATCCCACAGGTCCGAAGCGGACAGGGGATCGAAGATCCGGGAACCGAATCCGAACGGAATTAACGACATCTCCAGAGGAAGAAATAAAGAATTATGAACAAAGGATATCGATGGCTTTGTTGATCGTTGGGATGCTGAGCTCAAAGGAGAGGTGGTGACTTGTTTATAGTGTTGGTTGGAATGGTCTGGAGAGTTCAGGAATCACTACTCTATCCTTCCTTCCCGCGTCTTCTAGAGAACTCCGGGCCTCCCGCGATCTTTCACGAGCATGGACCTAGCTTGCACTACTATCAGCCCGATCCATAACCTCAAATTTGCTTTACTATACGCTTGATAACTGTAACAGGATGAAACTACCATCTATAGATGTAGATTTAGTGGTGCAACTCCGACGGACTAAACTCGTGCCCGATCGAATAAATTCGTTAATAGATTGGATTTTGATTGTAGATAGTCGGATACGGACTCGGATTTGGATTCAAATTTTAAAAATGACAAAGTTATCGCTCCCTTCACTTCTCTCCCCGGCTCACCACTCCCCTCCCCACCCCGTCCCCTGCTGTTTCCACCCCCTCCAGACACCATCGTCCCCCCCTCCCCCCCGCACGCTGCCGCCGTCCCCGCTCCGCCCACCACGCCTGCACCACCGCTCCCACTCTCTCGCTTTCTCTGGACGCGCACGGTGGCTGAAGGGGGGGGGGGGGGGGGGGGGGGGGGGGGTGGGGAGGGGAGGGGGGGTGTTGGCGAGGGTCGACGCGGGGGGTGGAGGTGGACGGTGGCTAGAGTAGGGGGGGGACTGGAGTGGAATAGTTGAGGGTATCAAGTTACAATTAAGTCATTTTAACTTGATATCTTAAAACTGGATACCTTAAACTTTTTTTTGTACGACTTAATACACTGAAAAAATAGACAAAATATTCATGAGCATCCCTCTCTGTCCCCCTCCCTCCCCCCTCCCTACCCTCCCAGCTGTCCCGCTACCTCTTCTTTCTTATTTCTTTTTTTTTTCAAACACCAATTTTATGAACCTTCGTTGGGCTAATGTTTCAAAAATACATATTTTTGTCGCAAAATAAATAAAATATTTAAGAGAATATCCATCAAGCACGGAATATGTTGGACACCTTCCTTTTGGTCCAAACGAAGTTGCATGTGAAATGTAACTACAATCTGCCAAATTGACATTAATCAGCCTTGGTTCCTAAATTTGACTGCAAAATGGCATTTCCAAGAACTAGTAAATTCCAGTTGAAAATATAAAGATGGGAGTTTTTCTTACAGAAAAATTTGTGTAGAGAGATGAAGTTTGCTGAAATTGGATAGAGGATTGACAAGTTTGAAAAGAAAATCTTACAGGGATACAACACATCAGATAGTCGGTCGTATTTGCTTACATTTTTCTACCCGGAAAATTATTTTTTGCATACTTAATACTCAAAAATTAATATAAAAAATAAAGAAGAAAAAAAAAAACCTAACTTTCCTCCATTCTTTGCCTGAATTAGGTCACTTCCACGTGCATCAACACATAAATCTTCAATGTATGAATAAACAGAGTACCACAAGAGTGGGAGGCTGTATATTTTCTAACAGTCCATCCCTATATTATATTACACATTTACATACATAATTTCTAAAATACGCTTAAAACATAATAGGAATACATAAAAAAAAAATTCCAGTTATACCAGTCAAAAAAAAATGATTAGATTTCGGGACTTCACCTCTGAAATCCTACAAAGACGTTGGCCCCTCGACTCCCGTTAACAAATCCGAAGTTATTGTGGGGGTCAATGATGCCAAGACTCTAAGTTGTTGGTTAATTAGATTATTGAGTATGTCCATACAATTAGTTTATGATTCAAGACATTTCTCAACATCTTCTTTTAAAAAATATAACTCTTTGGATAAAAAATATAAAAAGAAAAATAATTTAAAAATAAAAAATTAATAGTTTAGTTGTAGGTTTTTAATGGAAAAGAACTGTTATAAGAAAAATTGAAAAAACAAGAACAAACTTGAAAAAATGCTACATCTTCTGGCGTTTATGTTGATTTTGTTTTTAAAAATATAAACAAAAACGCTGGTCCATTTCACATCTTTTATCTGTGTAGAATTTTTTTTTTGAAACTTGGTGTCCTTATGCCAAATTCGTAAAACTTCAGTCCCTTTACATTTTTTTTTTTGTATTTAATGGTCAAAACCATAGTTTGTACTACAATTAGATAAAGACAATTACTAAAACCACAACAAAATTTGTTAGGGTATCACAATTTTGAAAATTCTAATCAAGTGGAGAAATGTCAAAATTTTGGCAATTCTAACTATGTTCTAAGCTGCTAAAATTTTGACAATTGCTATTTTTTTTAATAATCCTAATAATGGCAGTTCTACAAGACTATCAAAGTTATGGTAGTTTTGAATTTGCATATAATGTCAAAATTTTGACAATCATGATAGCGACAGTTCTCTAAAGCTGTCAAAATTATAACAATATGCATATATGGCCAAAATTTTGACAATCCTAATAGCTAAACATAATGTTGTGTCCTTAGTAAGTTTAGATAAAACAATATCGCTTAATTATGATTCTCCGCTATACTGGACTTGAGTTCATTTCCCGCAAGAATCTACTTAGCTAGCAACAAAAACCAAATGTAACCAAAGTTCCGCCATGGTCAGGACTGATTTTGAGAGAGTGTAATGGATGCGATCGCACTAGGCCTCCCAAATTCATATGCCTCAACAAAATATGTATATGTTATATATTTTATATTTATTTATATATAACTACATATAAAAAATGATTTATGGAAAGATGTTGATTATGAACAATTGATTGATGATTTTGTACTTACGAATGCTCGTGCTTAATGTGAAAATGATGAAATATGCTTGTTTCTTAGCTTTATTTTATCTCTTTTAGTCGAATATTCATGCAAATATATTATAAAGTTTGGATAATTTAATTTAGAAAATTTTTAATTAAAAAGGTTATAAGAATATGCCTTCATTTATTATTTGTACTTGGCCTAGTCGTCCTTGATGAAACTTAGCTCCGGGCCTGGTCATGATCTCCCTCCACTTTATTCTGTCCCTTCTTCTCACTCCCATCTCAATCCTCCAAATGGAGACTCGCCATCCCCATATCACTGACATTCATTCTTTCCATGATCAATGGCGGAATCGCCGCTACCGAACCGCCCAAACTCTGAGGCCGAAAGAAGTCGAGAACCACAACCACCTCCACGTGCACCTTCTCAGCTCCTCTCCCCAGAAGAAAAAAAATCAAGGTGCTCCAACAAGGTGTTAGGAGTCCCTGTTGGACTTGGTATATAGAAAAAAACCAAGTCAAATCTCCAAGATCCTATTCTTTGGTTAACGTTGGGGAGAAACATTCTCTTGTCTATTTTTAGCATACACTTATGCTATATAAGAGAACATCTTTCAAGTGAAAACCCTACTCCATTCTCTCCTTCTCATTCTCTCTTGTTCAATTCAAAGCATTGTTCTTCGGTTTGTGCTCTGGACAAAAAGGCTAAGTTCGGGTCACTCTTTTCGAGTTATGTACGACGAGAAGATACCGGTAGAGCGGGAATTTCACCACTAGGAGCATTCGGAACAAGTCTGCACATAGACACGAATCAACTCTTAGGGAAGTGCTACATGCGCGACTTCCCCGGAGGATGGTAACATTTATTTTATTTTATTTTGTTTGCAGATTTTTAAAGAAAGAAAAGGAAATAATTTTCAACAATCTAAGAGTTGAATTTTTTTTTATTGTCTAAACAATAATTCTTGTTTCTACAATTTTCTTATCAATTGCATTTACAAAAGTTTGGTCTGTTAAATTTATTCACAAATTTCTTGTTCCAAGCTGTTAACAATTTTTTAGACGAAATAGCTTGCTACTGTTAACAATATATTTTTAGATGAAATAACTTGCTACTGTTAACATACATACATACATTTACTATTATAATTTGTTAATAACTTTGCCAACGGTCCAACTTTACTACAAGTTTGTCCAACTTTTCTACAAGTTTGCTATATCTGCATATAGTCACAAAATTTGTCTAGGATTTAACTTTATCAGCAATTGTTATTCATACTTAATAATTTGCTTACCACAATTCTTCTTAGCAACATTGTTATTCATTAGCTATAAAACAAGCGTTGCTTTACAAGACCGTCCCTAGGAATTGACACTTCCTTTAAAACAAGACTATTAGTACATTTTGTCAATCCTAGTTTTCTTTACTCAATATTTTAAAGTAAACAGTTTATTGATCTAGTAAATTACTCATTTATTTTCAAAGTTCTAAAGTAGAGATTTGTTAGGACATAAGCCGAAAGGGCCCTTCTGTAAACAAGGCGTTAATCGTCTAAGCGACCGGTACTTAAGCATTCCTAGTGAACCTCCGCTTGCTGGGATCCGGCTCCTATAGCTAACCTAACCTGATCAAAACTTGGAAACTAAAATTTTAAAGGTGAATTACTGAGATCATCTAAAATTGTTATTCTTTAACTTAAAGAAAATTTTCTTATTGAGTAAATATAAATTTCTGCAGACTCTAGAGGTCATGACTGTCAAGGAATAGACTTTTACTGCCAAACCTTCAAAGTTCAATGGCACATACTTCAAAAGATGGCAGAGCCAAATAAAATTTTGGCTAACCACTTTAGATCTGATTTCTGTTATTGATAGATCCACACCCATCACAAATGATTCTGACGATACTGAGTCTGACATAGGGGTAACCAGGTCATCCTCTTTCTCTAACCTAGGACCCCTAAGAAAATAGACAACCACTGTTTTCATAGAATCTTAAGCACTTTGTCAAGGTCTCTCTATGACATATTTTTTGAATATAAAAGTGCTAAAGAACTCTGTGATGCTTTGAAAGATGAATATGGCTATGATGATGCTGGAATTGAAAGATTCAATTCCTCCACATTCAACAGATATGTCATGGTAGATAATAAACCTATCAATGACCAAATTCATGAATTCCAAGAACACCTTAGACATGTTCAAGCCAAAGGTACAATCTTCTCTACTAAGCATAAAATATGATGCTTGATAGACAAACTCCCTCCTTCTTGGTCTGATACTGCCAAAGATCTTACATTTTACAAGGAACTCTTACCTATGCTCAAGTTCTAAAGAGACTTAGAACAGAAGAAGAGTTTAGGTTAAAATCCAAAGCTAGGTCTGATTCCAAATTAGGTTAAACTCCTTCAAAAATATGGCAAACTTGTAGAAAGCCATGATAAACCCAAGTCTAACCATCATCTCAAACCCAAGAAAAACTCCTTAAAAAAGAAGTAGAGTTTTCAACCACATCACAAAGACCTTCATTACCAAAACCCTCATCATCAGCAATCTCAGAAACCTAGAAATTTTAGTCAGACTCAGGATCAGAGAAGATTTTGTTTGTGTGTGGTTAAACCAATCATACGGCCATCAACTGCTTCCAAAGGAAGAAAGAACATGTCAAGACCTCCTTCAAGGGGAAATGCAGGCCAGAGGCTAACATGATTCTGAATGGGTCATCAAGCTCCTTCAAGTCTGTAAGATATCAACCTGTAGTAAATATTTCTTACTATTCTGATGATTGGTGGTTGGATTCTGGAGCTAATGTTCACGTTTCGTTTGATCGCTCCTGTTTTTTAATGTATCAGGAATCAGGTGGAGAAGGTGTGACTCTAGAAGATGGCTCAAAGGCACAGATCGTAGGAAGAGGAAGAATAAATTTGAATATGACAACGAAAAAATTCTACCTCTCCATAATGTGCTTCATGTGCCGTCAGTTAAGAGAAATCTAGTTAGTGGATCCCTGATTGTAGCCTCAGGATACAAAATTGTAATGAAGGCTAATAAAGTAGTATTTTCCAAGAATGAGTTATTTATAGGAAAAGAATTTATAAAAGATGGACTCTTTATTTTGAGTAATATGAATAAAATTTCAAATCCTTCTTTTGTTATTACAAATGTTGAATCCTCCAATGTTTGGCATGGCAGACTGGGTCATGTGAATTTAGGATCTCTTAAAACGATGATGAACTTAGATCTTATTCCTAAGACTCATATTGATGATAAACACAAATGTGAGATCTGTGTTCAAGCCAAACACACTAGATTACCTTTCAAATCTGTCCATAGGGCTTCCGAACTTCTAGAACTTATCCATAGTGACGTTTGTGATTCCAATAGAATTTTGACCCAGGCGGTAGAAAATACTTTGTCACTTTTATAGATGATCATTCAAAGTATTGTTTACCTTCTTAAAATCAAAGATGAAGTTATAGACAGATTCAAGGTCTATAAATCTGAAGCTGAGAACCAGTTAGAGAAAAGAATTAAGATTCTTAGATCAGATCGTAGAGGAGAGTATACCTCAAATAAAATGACTAATTTTTGTGAAGAACATGGAATTATTCATGAGGTCACTGCCCCTTATTCACTATAGTCCAATGGAGTTGCTGAAAGAAAGAATTGCACTCTGTTAGACATGGTAAATTTAATGCTTCTCAGCTCAGGTGCTCCTGTAACTCCATTTCTCAGAAATTTTTTTCTTCTTCAAATAATTTTCCTGATATTTTTCTAAGTTAATATTACTACTGTTATTTTTTTTTTCTTTAGCTCAATTGTTTGGGCTTTCACTGAAGCCCATAAACCAGTCCATTTAAGTCTTCAACATCATTCTTCTGTTAGGAATGATCCTGTTCGATTTAAAACAAACCACCACCATTCTTCTGTTAGGAATGGACTCCATCAATCGACTGAGAAATTCAAATTTCTCTTCTAACCGATTTCCTGACACCAGCCATGTGCTCTAACAAATTCCTCAATTGTTTTCCCTCCAAATTTTCTCCTAACCGCCTATTTAAGGTCATTCTCCCCACACTTCAGAGAAGCAACCTTCTTCTTCATTCTTCCCATATCATCTTCTCTAATTGAAGCTTTGTCTAACCAGCCATGGCGGATCGACTTCCTGGATCGAGAAGTGTTGCAGGCGATCATCAGATCATGAAGACGACCTGAGGAGCGATTGTTGTTGGTTCATAGATCGCAACCAGATCAGGGACTGAGGTGAGTGGTTGTTTTTGAAGATTTCGTTCAACCCCTGTTCTAGACATTCAATAATCTAACGCGAGGTTGTTCAACGTAAATCATAGGTTCATTGATTTCTGTTGTGAACCTTCTTGGTGACTTGTCTTCTTTTGGTTGATCCATACTAGTACTGTCAATCGAGCAACTCAGAGGTGAGGAATCGAGCATTTCCTTAGTATAGATAAATTACGCTGAGAAATTATTGATTCGATCTCCTTCATTGGTGAGCTAGTTGTTGATATCATTGGTGAGGAATCAAGGGCTCCAACTGTTTGATTGTTTTACCCAACCATTCGAGCCTGGTAAGTTTGATCACTTGTCTCGATTTATTATAGATCAGGAATTCTTTTGAGATTCTCATTTCTCCTTCAACTTATGGTTATGTCTAAATGCTTGAGAGAAGAATAATGAGGCGTATATTAGCTTTTAATCTAGATCTTTCCATTTTGATTCACCAGGAGTAGCAGTAGAATCGTGAAGGCCATCCTTAGTGTTGATTATTGGTCAGTCTCTCGATCGAGTGGCTACAGGTAATAATCTAACTTCTTTAAATTTTATGGCTATGGTGGTTTAAATAGAGGAGGTTATTACTTCTGAACCGAGTAGTTCAATATGAAAATTCATAGGAGTTGACATGGGGGTATCCATATCAAGGGATATGTAATGTTACTTAGTCCTGGTATGGGATTCCTGTGACTGTGGTATGAAATCCATATGGAATTGATATGAGATTTCCTACGACTGTGATATAGAAACCAATAGGAATTGATTGAGGATATTCTTATTATTGGTATGGAGTTTATATGACAGTGAGATGTGATTTCCTGGCATTTGTGTGGAAATTCCTATGACAGTTACATGTGAATCCATATGGGGATTGTCATTTAATTCACATGAAGCTGATATATGAAATTCCAGGGCATTGATATATGATGATAACCTGGGGATTGGTGTATAGACTGATGATTGGATATGTCAGCCCTGTTCTCTTGAACCTATTTTGTGGGATGTCATATCGACCTGGGTTCTGGGCCTATTACTGATCATCATTGCAATTGTAAGGGATTGTATCAACCATGTATTGGGTTGATAAGCATCAGTTCCCTGTTATTAAATGAAGATCAGTCATATGCCAGGATTTCATTTACTGTTTACGTATTTTTTTTCCTGATAATGTATAGTGAGATTGGTGAGTGTATGGTTTAAGTAATTCCTGGAAGTTGTGAGCTGGAAGTCAGGTTCGAGTGAACTTAGAAATTCCAGATGGTATTTCATTGTTTTCTTAAATCCTGTTTGAGTCTGTTGAGGACTGATATGTGGACTAATCCATTAATCAGTCCCCATTGGACATGGAGAACATGACAGTTGATACTTATTGGTTTTCTGAAACTGTGAGAATTTGGGACTGTTATTTCCAGCTTATTCCAAATTCTGGAAATGGTAAACCTGGATGGTTGGTGGAATATTAAATCTGAACTGCATTGCAGTATCCACTGATTTGATTCCAGATGAAGTATGGTGAGTGGGAATGAAGGTGTTCTGCTATTGTTCAATAAATTGGTTGAAATGATTTTCCTATGGCAAGTTGATTTCATTTAGAATTTTACTTTAGCTAATTGCAAGGATAGTTAGACTTAATGTCATGAGTTTGAAATCAATTGTGTAAGCAAACCTGGGACATTAACTTCATTTCTGTTCCAGTAAATATGAGATGTTATATCAGTTGAGTCAAGGACACCTTATGATTAAATCTTTATTTTTGCCCTTTGGGTAAGTTAGTGTAATGTTCTTAAACCTGAGTGTTCATTCAACTGTCTCAGTAGGGAACATTGAGCTATGCTTCTCAGTGCAAACTGAGAAGTCAATTCCAGTATTAGGAACATTTAATAGGTCTGAGGCTTTGAGCTATTAAAGAATTATGTGTAACATTTGAGTCTGTGGAGAAACTTGGAAGGACTGAATTGTAATTGTATTTTATTGATTACATCTATGATTCAGTGAATCCATTTTGCTATAGTTCAATGGCTTAGGATGGGTTATCCATAACTTTTAAAGATAAGGTAATTTAAGATTAAGAATATCTACCATTGTTAAGTAACCTTTGTACACTTATTTCATAGCAGAACCATGATTATTACTGTACTTATTATTACTAGTGAACTATAGTCTATAATATTGATACTTTATAGGAATCCTAGGACTAAGTTTACATTAGAAATTATTGTGATTAGAAGCTTTGATAAACTATTTTAGCAGTTATTAATCAACTTGTACACATCATTATCAATTACAGAAGGATATCTAGCCCTTTTACCTACTCGTACTTTCCTAGAGCAAGGCAAGTACACTCTATGGTTTTGATCAGTGCATTTTCTTATTCTTTATTGCTGACACACTGTGACACGTTCATGATCTTTTATGGCTCGTTCTTTCATGTTCTTACTTGAATCTTGGGGTGGGGAAATACTCTAGCTATGTGACCAAACCCGGATACTTATTCATGATCTTTAGCTTAGGCCTCGCACAGTGCACGCGGGTCCTAAGCCGTACCTTATATGATCTTTCAGGATCTTTTCATGCTCTTTCATGGTCTTACCTAAGCCTGTCACATATCATAGTAGTATTTCAAATATATTACACACATGTTCAGGATTTTGTTCTTACATTAGTTTTCTATGATCCTGATCTCACTACCAAAATACATAGATTTACCGACAGCCATATCCGTCGGTAGTCCGTCGCCAAAAATAAATACCGACGGATTACCGACGGATATTTTGGTAAAACAGCCGTCGGGAATAACCTCGTCGCTAAAACATATCCGTCGCTACTCCGTCGCTCAGCGACGACTTAGCGACGGAATACCGTCGGCGTATTTAAATATATAAAGCGACGGATTACCGACTAGCTTTCGTCGAAACATGTATCAGGATATAGGGTTAGCGATGGAAACCTCCGTCGCTAAAGAGTCGGCAAAACCGTATCAGTGATTTTCTGATACGCAATATCCGTCGCTAATCCGTCGTAAATTTGTCGGTAAAAGCGTATCAGAGATTTTTCCATACGGCAGGTCGTCGTTATGCCGTCGCTAATCCGCCGAGGTGTACGACGGATTAGCGTCGTATTAGCGACAAAACATCCGTCGCTAACTGCAAAATTTATGGACATCAAACAGAACCATGTCGACGGATATTCCGTCGCTAAACCGTCGCTAACTGTAAAATTCTCCAGGTAGCGACGGATATTCCGTCGGGACTTTGTCGCCAGTCCGCCGTAAGTTAGTCCCCAATCCGTCGCTAACTGTAAAATTTATGGACATCAAAACAGAACCAGGTCGACGGACATTCCGTCGCTAAACCGTCGCTCAAGGTAAAATTCTCCAGGTAGCGACGGATATTCCGTCGCCAATCCGTCGAAAAATTGAATTCCTACAGTTAGCGACGGATAGTCCGTCGGGACTTTGTCGCCAGTCCGCCGTAAGTTAGTCGCCAATCCGTCGCTAACTGCAAAATTTATTGATATCAAACAGAACCAGGTCGACGGATATTCCGTCGCTAAACCGTCGCTCAATGTAAAATCTCCAGTTAGCGACGGTTTTTACGTCGCCAATCCGTCGCTAACCTCAGTTTCTCCAGTTAGCGACGGGCTATCCGTCGCTGAGGGGTCGCCTGTCCGTCGCTAACTTCTAATTTTTGAAAAAAAATACTGCAAACAGACTCTTTCCTGTTTATACAACACATCCAACACAATATCAAACATGCCAAATATCCATATACAACACCATATATCCATATCCAACACGAATATCCAATGTAGCCAATATCGAACACCATATATCCATATGCAAAATATCCATATCCGACACCAATATCCAACGTATCCAATATCCAACAAAATATTACCAACACAATACATCCAATATCCAACATTAAATTATCCAAACATAAAAAAAATATCCGATCATACAATGTATCCAAATGTCTACAAAACCAACAACATAAACAAAATCAAACCCCGTCCGTCGGATCGTCTCGTGCTCGTGCCGCCGCATCCGCTTTGCGTATGTACTCCTCCACCGTGTGTGCCGGCACTTGGGACAAGACATGGTCTGGAAGCACGCGTAGCTGCTGTGGCGACAACATGTCAAGGAACGTCAAGATGGTGTTATCCGATACGATGCGGGCGTCCGCAGAGCGGTTAAACGAAAGCCGTCCGGGGGAAGAAGGACCAGGTCGATCCGAAGCACCGGCAGCAGCAGTAGACGGACCGGGAGCAGACGGATAGCGCCCCAACACTATCGTCCGCAAATCTGACACCGCGGAGGTCAGAGTCGCAAGCTGCACCCTCACATCGTCAACCGGGGGCGCTGGGGGAGGCGGAGGCGGTGGATATCTCGGGGACGGCTGCAACGAGGGCGCCATGGAACCTAAGCCGTAGACGCGCCCTTTCCTAACGTCGCCGACGGATTCTACGAACACGTCGTCGTAGCGAGCAGCCATAGAAGAGTGCGTCTGGGTGGGCATCGTTTCACCGACATTCTCGGAAGGGGGCTCGATCTCAAGCCGACTAAGTGCCTCACGATACGCAGCCTATCCAATGAATGTGTTTGTACTATAAGTTTTCCTAAGTTATAATATAAATCCTATGTTTCCCTAAGTTATAGTCTGAATCCTAAGTTTATCTAATTAACTTAACAATAATTATATTTCTAACATAAATCTCATAAACGTAAGTACTTACATCAGTCTCCTCGGCCCTCGCGTCGACGAAGCTTCCGTCCTTCCGCCTCTTGTGCGTATGCACGAATACATCGTGAGCGGTGACCGTCTCCGCCTCTTTCCGCTGCTTCACCGCCCGTCGGACCTGTATACGTAGAATTTAATTAACTTCGTATATTAACAGTACGAAATTAAATAATAGAATAAATTTGAATTTGCGCTATCTCACCAAATCTGCACGCGTCGATGCGTGGGGCCTTGATCCCCCCGTATGCAGACCCGCGCCCTGTCGATTAGCCTTAGCTTTCTCCGATTTCAGCTTGAACTGCGGAGTATCCATCTTCTCCAACATCTGCTCATAGTACTCCGCCCGGATCCAGTCCTTTCTCGTATGCGCCGTACGAAGGTCGTACACCGCATCCCGTATCTTCTTCCCGGCGGTGGCTTTGTAGGTCCTGCGGATCGCCTTCTCGCGATGGGGGGGCCACCTGAACGTCCTCTGACATACAAATTCAAATATCACGTAATAAAAAATTTAATAATTTAAAGAATAATTAATAATTCACCGACGGATTTATACCCTCATCTCGTCGAGCCAGACGTACTTCATGTCCTGAGGCACCTCAGAAAAAATGATGTAGGGGCCATGGTAGTTATCCCGGATAATGCGCCCTAGAATCCGGGCAGCATCCCACGGGAAAAACCTATAAAGAAGCAACGACTGGATTATTAACTTGAATAAATGAAACAAATTTAATAAATTAACTTAAATTTACTTACGATTCACCAGCGGGCCATAGCTCTCGTCGGAACTCGCCCACCAGCCTCTCTGGTGGCGTCGGGAGATCCGCGGGTCCGCGAATGTACTCCCCGGTATCAGGATGAAATTGAATCCCGGGGTACTCCGAGGCCCACCCTGCAGTAACTGCTGGGCCCCCTGCTGCATCTGCTGCTGCATCCGCTGGTACATCCGGTGGCGGAACGGATCCGCTAGCGGATGGAGTCACAGGCCTCGACGACGATGTCGGTGGCACCGAGGAAGAATGACGGCGGAAAGAGCCTGTGATCGGGCTCTCCAAGTCGGGCTCGGAGGTCACATCCGGGGAATGCGGCTGGCGACCACGACCGCTACCACCACGCCCACGCCCATGCCCACGACCACCACCACCACCGCCGCCGTCGCCGCCACCGCCACGACCACGGCCAGCACCACCAGTACGGGTGCTCGCAACCATACCCTGTAAATAGAACACATAAACAAAATACCGACAACATAGATTTATAAATGAATATAAACCTAAACATATCCATACCAGCAGCAGGGCGATGAGTGCCGCCCAGACGAGTAGGCCTAGGAGTGCCATCTGCAAAAAGAAACTCATACAATAATACGCAAATATCCCAAACTGAAATAAATATTACAATCAGAAGTGAAGTACGAATAAAAGCTAGATACACAAAATCTGATAAAATCATGCACCAATACAACAAAGTACAATTCTTGTAACTTTTGATGAAAGGGCATCTTGTGTTACACTAGACTTGTAATTGTAAATCCAAATGTAATAGGGTAATTTAGGATTCGAGACTAGATATTGGGTGCTTCAAGATACAACTGAAATATAGCGATATTTAATCATCGTCATCGTCCTCTTCCTCGGCCTCGGCCTCATCATCATCATCATCCTCATCGTCGAATTCATCTGTATCCTCATCCTCATCCTCATAAAGTTCTTCTTCTTCTTCTTCAGTCTCAATACTTGGGACAAGACGCCTCTTTCTCCCCTGGTTGACATCTAAGTCTTGTATATCAACCTCTTCCTCCCCTCTATTTTCATCAGCAAGAGGTATATCAACCTCTAATTCAACATCCATGTCACAAGACTGTTGTCCCAAATATTGGGGCTTTTCGATCTGGTCCTCTTGGTATGCTGGGTCTCCAACGTTGAATGTATTTCTAGATTTAATCTTGCATACTGCCCACCAGTCAAAGCGATCTCTACGACGCCTTGGGTAGCTTGTATAGTAGACTTGAACAGCCTGACTTGCTATCGCAAACGTGTCGGACCCTCTATACCTCCTGCGATGATTTATATCGACGAATCCAAATTGTTTATCGATTCTCCAACCGATATTTGGTGTCGTATCGAACCACTCACATTTGAACATAACAATATGCATATCAAATGGGGCACTATATTGTAATTCTATAATATCCCGAAGCACTCCATAATAGTCAAAGTCCGGCTCGTTGTCATAGATTGTGCCTCTTATGCAAACACCAGAATGCTTCGTACTGAAGTCGTCATTGAGAAATTCTGCATTTATAGGATGTTGAGTTGTCTTAAACTTGAAGCCATTAACGACATAGCCGGGCCAAGTCTTTGCATGCTTCTTCGGTCCCAATGACAAATAACGGATGCTCTCATTTGTGAGTGTACTTGGTTCAGCTAATAAAACCTGTAAACTTTAAATGTATTAGTGGCATATATATATTTAAATGGTAGCCGCATAACATATTATCTCAGTTACTTACGTAATCTCGAAACCATGACGGAAAGGTAAAATCAACCTCTCTTTGAAGTCCCTCATCGGTAATATCGGGTGTCCTTATTTTGACTTCATCTCTAAATACACTGTTAGAGAGAATAAAAATTAGTGTAGTCACTTACCTCACCAAATTAGAGATTATAACGAGGTGTAGTCACTTACTTCTCCAAATCTCTCACTTCTTGTATGTCACAATTTAACAAGACATATCGGTGAGCGGCATCATACTCATCGTCACTCAACCACCGTTTCTTACTAGCCCCAATAGGCTTGCCCCTTAAATTGAATATACCTCCTTCCTCAACGTCTTCGTCATTCCTTTGAGGTCTATTTCGATTTGTCTCAACATGAGTATCGAAATAAATGGAGCAAAAGTTTGACACCTCCTCGATAAGATATGCTTCGCATATCGAAGCCTCTATATGAGCCTTGTTGCCAACTTTCTTCTTTAGATGATGTAGATACCTAGAGAGACAAATTATCTTGAGAATTAACAATGAATTATAAAATCCACTTAAATTATATCGATTTTTATTTACCTTTCAAAGGGGTACATCCATCGATAATGAACAGATGCACCGACACGGGCTTCGTATACTAGATGAATCGGTAGATGCTCCATACTGTCGAAGAAACCCGGTGGAAATATTTTCTCTAACTTGCAAATTGTTAAGACAATCTTCTCCTCAAGTTGTATCATATGATGCACCGTGAGCTTACTTGAACAGATATCCCTGAAGAATGTAGACAGCTCGACCAACGAAACCCATACAGCAGAAGGCAACAACTCTCTCAACGCAATGGGCAGTAATCTTTCCATAAACACGTGGCAGTCGTGACTCTTCATTCCTGTTAGCTTGCGTTCATTGAGATCAACGCATCTAGACAAATTTGACACATAGCCGTCGGGAAATCTTAAAGTAGATATCCACTTGCAGATTATTAATCTATCTTCCTTGCTCAATGCGTATGGCGCTATCGGCTTAGTTACTTGTCCACCAGCTCCCCTTTGTATCAAGTTTAGATTATGACGTTTGTATATCTTGGCCATGTCTTGTCTTGCTTTTGGATTGTCCTTCGTCTTTCCTTTAATATCCATAACGGTATTGAAGACATTATCGAACACATTCTTTTCGATATGCATGACATCAAGATTATGCCTAATAAGATTATCTTTCCAATAAGGCAAGTCCCAGAAGATACTCCGTTTGGTCCAGTTATGGCTTTGTCCGAACCCCTCGACACGATTGTTCGATGGATCTTCCATTGCGGTGGGCAATTCCTTTACATCTTCCCAAATATTGTATCCCGACAATCTGGCAGGCACCTCAGAAAATTCTTGTTTTCCATATCTGAACGCGTCCTTGTTCTTTCGCCAAGGATGTCTCGTTGGCAAAAATTGACGGTGACAGTCAAAGAAAGAAGTTTTTCCTCCATATCTAAGGCGGAACGCTTTACTATTTTTCATACATATCGGACAAGACATGTTGCCGTGCGTACTCCATCCCGACAGCATACCGTATGCTGGAAAATCATTGATTGTCCACATGACTGAAGCTCTCATCTGAAAGTTTTGTTTTCTGGAAATATCATAGGTCGTGACGTCGATCTCCCACAACTGTTTCAGCTCATCCACCAACGGCTGTAAATATATATCGATGTTCTTTATCGGATTTTTGGGACCGGGTATGATAGCTGTCAAGAACATATAAGGAGTCTTCATACATATCCATGGTGGCAGATTGTAAGGGGTAAGAATGACCGGCCAGCATGAGTATTGAGATCCCGACTGTCCGAAAGGGGCGAAGCCATCAGAACATAGCGCCAGGCGTACATTTCTAGGCTCTGTAGCAAAATCTGGATGACACAAATCAAAATATTTCCACGCCTCCCCATCCGAAGGATGTGACAATTCTCCTTCGTCCTTTATGCGATCTTCACTGTGCCACGTCATGTGTTCTGCTGTATTCAGGGACATATACATCCTCTGTAAGCGCTTCGTGATCGACAAGTAATGCATATACTTGTAAGGACGTCGTTTTCTAGTTGACTTTCCTTTTCCCTGTACTGTCTTGTAACGATCCGTATTACAGAACCAACAACTTTCTAATACGCAATTCTCTTTGTAATACAACATGCATCCGTTGCGACAGCAATCTATCTTCTCGTACCCCAGTCCCAGTTGTCGGACCATCATCTTTGACTTGTAGAAGTTTCTTGGGAGCTCTTTTGATTCCTTCGGTAACACCTCATTAGTTAATTGTGTGATCCGATCATAGCAAGCTTGTGGCAAGTTAAAATCAGACTTTATGTTCAACAACCGCATCGTCACTGACAGTACGGAATGAGTCTTACAACCAGGATATAGAGGAGTATCTGCGTCCTTAAACATATCATAGAACTCCTTTGCCTCGGGATTAGGATCCTCCGGATCAAAATTAGGCCCTGCCGCAGCATACACCATATCTCGTGCAAGGTTCTGCATGTCTCCATAATCCACAGAGCATCCGTCGTCTTCGAGGACATCCGTTGCAGCATTATCATCAAAAGCATAAGTACCAGCTTCTGCAGCCTGTCTTTCTGAATATAATTCACCTTGCGATGACCACAGGCCGTAATCACGTACGAAACCCTTACGGGTCAAATGATCTCTCACAGTCATCACTTCTTCGAAACGTCTATTGTGACAATTAACACATGGATACTTGATTTTGTTATCGTCCATGTACTGAGTTTTGCTCATGGCATACTTAAGAAATACTTCTACACCTGCCTGAAAATCGTCACTCACACCAATTCTGCTCTCGTGTTGTCGTTTGTACATCCATATACGATCAACAAAGTAACGATTCATGCTCGATTTGATGTGAATATCTGTATCGTAAGACAAACTAAACATAAGAATTAATAGCCCGATACCGATACTCATATCGTAAGAAAAACTAAACTTGTGGATAACACGCTAGGCCTACGACGAGGCTACTTAGTATCACAATCTAACATAATTAGTATATAATCATGTAACTGGTGGATCCACTAGCTAGTAAGCCGGATGTACTTAATATCAGAGAGTATCAGATTAGTATCAGTATATAGGTTAGGTAGACCGTATCAAACGCATATCGGAATAGTAGGCCGAATAGGAGGCCGAGATAGTCGAGAAGAAGGGAAGAAAGGAGGAGCAGATGTGTCCAGAGCCATGGTGGAGGAGGAGAAGTAACATGAGAGCAGTTTCCGCCGTAACATCTCCTGGCTCTGCTGGCAACTGAAGTCCAGATGCTACAAAGGACGATCCTTCGCTGAAATCGACTACAACACCCATCAGTTCAAGTTTATTCCTATATGAGTAGATTCCAATGCCATAGAAGCCATCAGTTTGTTGACCTTCCTCTATGGCATTGGAATATACTCATATAGGAATGAACTTGAACTGATGGGTGTTGTAGTCGATTTCAGCGAAGGATCGTCCTTTGTAGCATCTGGACTTCAGTTGCCAGCAGAGCCAGGAGATGTTACGGCGGAAACTGCTCTCATGTTACTTCTCCTCCTCCACCATGGCTCTGAACCCATCTGCTCCTCCCTTCTTCCCTTCTTCACATTCGACTATCTCGGCCTCCTATTCGGCCTACTATTCTGATACCGATACTTTGAACCTTGATCTTAACCCAAACCTATATACTGATCGATACTAATCCGCTACGCCCGATACTAAGTATATACGGTCGATACTGATAGCGATAGTCCGATACCGATAGCGATAGTTCGATACCGATAGCGATAGTCCGATACAGATACACATGGACCTACATATCTATATATCACTAGTAGCCATACTCCTCTACATACTACTCTACACTAGGATCTAGTAACCATATACTACTCTACACACTAGCTACGTAGTCATACTCTAAAATAAGGTAAACTAATTATGCCTATATATAGATATATATATAGGCATAATTAGTTTACCATAATTAGTTTACCTTATATATATAAGGTAAACTAATTAAGCATCTTAAAATTATGCCTATATATATATATATATATATATATATATATATATATATATATATATATATATATATATATATATGTCTGTGTGTGTGTGTATCCGTGTGTCTGTGTCCGTGTGTGTCCGTGTGTGTGTGTGTGTGTGTGTGTCTGTGTGTGTGTGTGTCTGTGTGTCCGTGTGTCCGTGTGTGTGTGTGTCCGTGTGTGTGTGTGTCCGGCCAGCCCCCCTCCACACATACCCCCCCGCACCCCGCGGCCAGCCCCCGCCCCCATCGTACCCCCCCCAACGCTGCCCGCCCCCTCGATCCCACCGCCCCCTCCACACCCCCCCGCCCCCGCGCACGGCCAGCCCCCCTCCGCAACCCCCCGCACCCCGCGGCCAGCCCCCGCACGCCCCCATCCCTCCAACGCTTCCCGCCCCCTCCCACCGCCCCCTCCACACCTCCCGCCACCACCGCCACCGCCGCCCCCCGCAGTCGACGCCGCCCCCGCAGCCCCCGACGCCCCCGGCCCGCTGCACCCACGACCACCGCGCGCGCGCGAGAGAGAGAGAGCGAGAAAGAGAGAGAGAGAGAGAGAGAGAGGGGATTACCTTTGGGAGAGAGAGAGGAGAGGGGGTCGCCGATCACCGCCGCGGGAGAGAGAGGAGAGGGGGTCGCCGATCGATCACCGCGGGAGAGAGAGAGAGAGAGAGGAGAGAGAGTAAAATTTGGGGGGAATGAAAAAGTTCCCCCCGTCGTTTCAATTTAAGTCTGGAACGTAAATTTAGCGACGGAGTAGCGACGGATTATTCCGTCGCTAATGCGTCAGTAAATCTCGCGCGAGTAGCGACGGATTATTCCGTCGCTAAGTCGTCAGTAAATCTCGTACCAATATTTTAGACTTTTGCCGCCAAAATATGCGACGTTCTAGCGACGGATATAAAACCGTCGCTACTTGGCCGACTACCTATCGACGGCATAGCGACGGATATGGACATAAAAAAATAAAAAAAATTGTCCACTGCTTTCCGTCGGTATTCCGTCACAAATTCGTCGGTGATCCGACGGTGATAGCGACGGAAAATTTCCGTCGCTAATTTGCCATCGCTAAAGTACCGTAATTTGG
Organism: Iris pallida; assembly: GCA_029216955.1. Classification (NCBI taxonomy): domain Eukaryota; kingdom Viridiplantae; phylum Streptophyta; class Magnoliopsida; order Asparagales; family Iridaceae; genus Iris; species Iris pallida. The sequence goes on from JANAVB010026399.1 coordinate 970,729, forward strand.
TAGTGTCTTGATATTAGTTATAGTCGTGATCTTTCCTGTATCTTACATAGTCATGATCTTTCCTATATCTTTATAGCAGTAGTTCATGTTCTTCATGTTCTTTACATACCTTGTTCTTATCCTGTTCTTTCAGCATTTACTTTCCATATCATGATGTTATTGTTCATTACCTAGAACTGTACTTTGCTCCGCTCCTGAATAGGATATGTTGCAGGTGAGATGGAGGCCTTGTGTGACACCTACTATGGACAGGATATTGCTTTCCCTGTTGAGCCAGTTGGAGCTGCTTGTGACCTAGAGGCTGCAGAAGCCTAGTGCTTCTTTAGTATTTTCCTATTATCTTCCATGTATTTGAGACTAGTAGACTTTCTATCATTCTGGAATGTAATAATTCTGATATTGTACTTTACTCTGGTTGGAACACATTTATATAGATGCTGTGATTTCATTTCATATTCATATTATCTGGTTAGTTTCCCTAGAATGGTACAGCTTACTTTGTTATTCTAATAACAAAGGCTGGGCGTGTCCGACTCGTATCCGGTTATTCGGGAGGGGGTCGTGACATGTTTTTAGTGGTGGCCCATGCAGGTCTATCCTAATGGTACCTAGGACTTAGCGTACTATTGGGGGACTTGATTACACTAGGGAAACTTGATCACAACATAGGAAAATCGGGAAATAAGGGTATATCAGGTTTATTAAGTTTTTCAGGTGCTTATTATTATTAAAAACATTATAGGTTTTAGGGTTTGTCATTCAATAAGTTTTCTATTTATGCAGATGGTCGCTACGAGAAAGTCCGCAGATCAGCCTGGAGTTGCAGGCAGTTCTGGAGTTGCAGACGGCACGGAGCAGCCCGTACTCGATGCTCCAGCAGATCAGCTTTCGACAGCACCTCCTATCTTTCCAGCACTGTCGCCGACTATGATGTTTGACGGCAACCAGGTGATGGCGATGTTTCAGCAATTTATGGAGGCCCAGAACCACCGGGCTGCTCAGTTTTGCGAGACCCAGAACCAGCAGGCCACGCAGTTCAGAGCGACTGTCGTCGATGCGCTGAGGACCAGAGGGCCGGCAGCACCAGCACCAGTAGCACCTCCAGCACCGCGAGGACCGAGACCGGGGACAGCCAAGGAGTACCAGAATCTTTACCCGATGGACTTCTGGGGCGACGAGGGGATCATCTATGCAGATGAGTGGCTGGAAAATGCAGAGAGGACCTTGACCATGACGAACATTCCAGAGGATCAGAAGGTGTCAGTGGCTAGCATGCGACTCTTTGACTTGGCCAGATCTTGGTATCGGGAGGACCCCCAGTTGGCGGAGCCCCGAGTGTCTTGGACAGTTTTTAAAACACTGTTCAAGGAGAAATTCTTTCCAGAGGTGGAGCGTGATGAGTTGAGGATGTAGTTCGAGACGCTACAGCAGGGGATGATGACGGTCGCACAGTACACTTCGGAGTTCACCAGACTCAGCAGGTTTGCTGAGAACCTGATTAGAGAGCCAGAGGACAGAGCATGGAGATTCAAGAAGGGTCTCACCAGAGATCTGCGACATGCAGTGGCGATCAGTCAGGCGACGACGTATGCGAGCATTCTGAAGATTGCTCAGGCTGTGGAAAAAGAGGCGGACCCCAAACTGAAGAGGGACCGGGATGTGGGCAGCAGCAGTTTCCAGGCACCAGCGAAGAGGGTTCAGACTCAGATCCAGACGAGGCCGCACCAGCAGTAGCACCACCGTCAGGCCAGAGCTCCAGCACATCAGCATCAGAGACAGCAGCTGGCAATCCCTTGTGCCTATTGCCATCGCCCCAGTCATCATATCGACGAGTGCCGCAAGAGGTTGGGACTTTGCCTCTTTTGCGGATCAGATGCACATCAGATGAGGGACTGCACTCAGGCTATAGCTAGACTAGCAGGAGGACCCCGAGGAGTTGGAGGATCACCGGCTGCACCACCCAGAGCATTGCCTGCTGTACCCCAGAGAGGAGGAGCTCTACCACCCCAGCAGCAGAGGTTTGCACAGCACCAGCAGCAGCAGAAAGGAGGAGCACAGCAGGGACGTGCTTATGTCATGGCTGCAGTTGAGGAGGACGAGGCAGTACCAGATGTGATCACAGGTTCTATACTTCTACATTCTTTCCCTGCCATTGCATTGTTTGATTCTGGAGCTACCCATAGCTTTGTATCATATGAGTTTCTGCATAGACACGGCTTCACACCAAAGCCCACTAGGCGGAACTGTCAGATTATGACAGGAGGAGGGACAGTGCTAGTAAGTGAGATGGTGGAATGCCCTATCACTATTGCTGGAAGCGAGATTCGAGCTCGACTTCTAGTGATGCCACTGCCCGGATTCGACGTAGTCCTCGGCATCGACTGGATGAGCGAGCAGTTTGCCGTAATAGACTGCCATGAAGGGAAGGTGATCTTCAGCCCGCCAGGAGTTCCACCATTCGAGATCAGCAGACGAGTTACAGAGAGGCTAGAGGGAGTCTACTTCGGAGCAGTTGCAGAAGACCAGGAGTTGCCGCATCCGCTGATTGCAGAGTATCTCGACGTCTTTCCCGAGGAGCTGCCAGGATTACCGCCAGATCGAGATGTGGAGTTCAGCATCGACCTAGTGCCCGAATCAGCACCGAAGTCCCAGCACTGTTACAAGATCAACCCGAAGGAAGCTGCAGAGTTGAAGGCGCAGATTGATGAGCTTGAGGGCAAGGGATTTATTCGGTCCAGTGCTTCACCCTGGAGAGCACCGGTACTTTTTGTGCCCAAGAAGGATGGGACGGTGAGGATGTGCATTGACTACCGTACACTCAACAACATCACCATCAAGAATAGATACCCTTTGCCATGGATTGATGAGCTGTTTGACCAGCTTAGTGGTGCGAAGGTCTTTTCTAAGATTGATCTTCGGTCGGGGTACCACCAGATGAAAGTTCGGGAGCAGGATATACCGAAGACAGTCTTCAACACCCGATACGGCCAGTATGAGTTCCTAGTGATGCCGTTCGGACTCACCAATGCTCCAGCTGTGTTTATGAACCTGATGAATAAGGTCTTCCACCAGTATTTGGATAAGTTTGTCGTAGTCTTTATTGACGACATTCTGATCTATTCCAAGACGGAGGAGGAGCATGTTGAGCACCTACGGATTATTTTGGAGATTCTGCGGAAGGAGAAGCTGTACGAGAAACTCTCAAAATGTAAGTTTTTCTTGGACATAGTGGAGTTTCTGGGGCATGTGGTGACTGGAGAAGGGATTTCTGTGGATTCCAAGAAGATTGAAGCAGTAGAAGCATGGGCACCTCCCAAGTCAGTTGCAGAGATTCGTAGTTTCCTGGGATTAGCAGGATACTACAGAAAGTTCGTAAAGGACTTCGCCAGGATAGCAGAGCCTATGACGAAGCTTACGCGGAAGGACGATGAGTTCATCTGGAGCGATGCCTGCCAGTTAGCATTTGAAGAATTGAAGAGAAGACTCACGACGGCACCAGTTCTAGCTTTGCCATCGGGATCAGGAGGGTTCGTCATCTACAGCGATGCTTCAGGGAAAGGCTTGTGATGTGTGCTGGAGCAGAACAATAAGGTTATAGCGTATGCTTCTAGACAGTTGAGGCCCCATAAGAAGAATTATCCTACACATGACTTGGAGCTTGCAGCAGTCATATTTGCCTTGAAACTGTGGAAGCATTACCTATATGGAGAAAGAGTGAACATCTTCACGGACCACAAAAGCCTGAAGTATGTCTTTACTCAGAAGGAGCTGAATATGAGACAGCGCAGATGGCTGGAACTCATGAAGGACTTCGACATCAGTCTACAGTACCACCCTGGGAAGGTGAATGTGGTTGCAGATGCTCTCAGTCGATATCCTATTGCTATGTATCTTACCATGGGCCAGCATCTCTTGGAGGATCTGGAGAGCCTTGGGATTGAGATTGTTCTCCCAGGGTATGGAGGTCAGATGATGCACATGCAGATACAGTCAGGATTGCTAGAGAAGATCAAGGAGGCCCAGCTGCTTGATGAAGGAATCCAATGTTTTAGAGCTCAGGCAGAGTTAGGTCTACTCGACGACTTCACCATTGCAGAGGACGAATCCTTGAGGCACGGGAGTTAGCTGTGTGTGCCTCAGGACTTACGGGAGGAGGTGATGCAGGAGGCCCACCAGTCGCAGTATTCTATACATCCTGGATCTACCAAGATGTACAAAGATCTACGGGAGTACGTTTGGTGGTATGGGATGAAAAGAGAGGTTGCCAGATTTGTTTCCAGATGCCTTGTGTGCCAGCAAGTCAAGACGGAGCGCCAGAGACCAGCGGGACTACTCCAGCCTTTACCTATTCCGGAATGGAAGTGGGAGCACATTACCATGGACTTCGTCTCTGGATTGTCGCGTACTCCCAGTGGCAAGGACGCTATTTGGGTGATCGTGGACAGAATGACAAAGTCCGCTCATTTCATTCCGTTCAAGGTTGGGCTGTCGACCGAGAAGTTTGTGGACCTCTACATGCGTCAGATCGTGCGAATTTACGGAGTGCCGGTGAGCATCGTTTCAGATCGAGACAGTCGCTTCACATCACACTTCTGGAGGAGTCTACAGCAGAGCTTGGGATCACAGTTGAAGTTTAGCACAGCCTATCATCCACAGACGGACGGACAGTCCGAGAGGACCATTCAGACCCTGGAGGACATGCTGCGGGTTTGCGCACTCGACTTCGGCGGTTCATGGGAGGCATTTGTACCTTATGGAGTTTGCTATAACAACAGTTATCAGGCTAGCATCGAGATGACTCCGTTCGAGGTGCTATATGGGCGGAGATATCGTACGCCGTTATCTTGGGACGACGTTGGCGAGAGAGCATTGCTTGGGCCAGAGATGGTGGTAGACTCAGCCGAGAAAGTCAGACTGATCCGAGAGCGTATCAGAGTTGCACAGGATCGGCAGAAGCACTGGGCGGACAGCAGCAGACGGCCATTAGAGTTCGCAGCTGGCGATAGGGTGTTCCTGAAGATCTCACCAACCAGAGACGTCATTCGGTTCGGCAGAGACGGGAAGCTCAGTCCGCGATTCATCGGACCCTTCGACGTGACGACACGGATTGGCGAGGTGGCATATCGACTAGCACTTCCAGCTAGATTGGAGGGAGTGCACGATATTTTCCATGTATCCCAGCTTCGACGATACATTCCAGACCCGAGCCATGTGGTGGACTATTCCGAGCTGGAGGTGGGCCCGAGCTTGACCTACGAGGAGCAGCCAGTAGAGATCCTCGATCGTAGGGAGAAGCGTCTGCGGAACCAGACCATTTCTCTTGTCCGTGTCATGTGGAGACACCACTCTCCGGGAGAGTCCACGTGGGAGCGTGAGGATGAGATGCGGGAACGTTATCCCAGTTTGTTTGTTTGAGTGTATCTTAAAATTTCATACAATAAATGAATGTGTTTAAATCCCTGTTATGTTTTGAGACCTATCTGATGGTTGAATTTCGAGGACGAAATTCTTTTGAGGGAGAATATTTGTAACTCCACTTCTCAGAAATTTTTTTCTTCTTCAAATAATTTTTCTGATATTTTCTAAGTTAATATTACTATTGTTATTTTTTTTCTTTTTCTTTAGCTCAATTGTTTGGGCTTTCACTGAAGCCCATAAACCAGTCCATTTAAGTCTTCAACATCATTCTTCTGTTAGGAATGATCCTGTTCGATTTAAAACAAACCACCACCATTCTTCTGTTAGGAATGGACTCCATCAATCGACTGAAAAATGCAAATTTCTCTTCTAACCGATTCTCTGACACCAGCCATGTGCTCTAACAAATTCCTCAATTGTTTTTCCTCCAAATTTTCTCCTAACTGCCTATTTAAGGTCATTCTTCCCTCACTTCAGAGGAGCAACCTTCTTCTTCATTCTTCCCATATCATCTTCTCCAATCGAAGCTTTGTCTAACCAGCCATGGCGGATCGACTTCCTGGATTGAGAAGTGTTGCAGGCGATCATCAGATCATGAAGATGACCTGAGGAGCGATTGTTGTTGGTTCATAGATCGCGACCAGATCAGGGACTGAGGTGAGTGGTTGTTTTTGAAGATTTCGTTCAACCCCTGTTCTAGACATTCAATAATCTAACGCGAGGTTGTTCAACGTTAATCATAGGTTCATTGATTTCTGTTGTGAACCTTCTTGGTGACTTGTCTTCTTTTGGTTGATCCATACTAGTACTGTCAATCGAGCAACTCAGAGGTGAGGAATCGCGCATTTCCTTAGTATAGATAAATTACGCTAAGAAATTATTAATTCGATCTCCTTCATTGGTGAGCTAGTTGTTGATATCATTGGTGAGGAATCAAGGGCTCCAACTGTTTGATTGTTTTACCCAACCATTCGAGCCTGGTAAGTTTGATCACTTGTCTCGATTTATTATAGATCAGGAATTCTTTTAAGATTCTCATTTCTCCTTCAACTTATGGTTATGTCTAAATGCTTGAGAGAAGAATAATGAGGCGTAGATTAGTTTTTAATCTAGATCTTTCCATTTTGATTCACCAGGAGTAGCAGTAGAATTGTGAAGGCCATCCTTAGTGTTGATTATTGGTCAGTCTCTCGATCGAGTGGCTACAGGTAATAATCTAACTTCTTTAAATTTTATGGCTATGGTGGTTTAAATAGAGGAGGTTATTACTTCTGAACAGAGTGGTTCAATATGAAAATTCATAGGAGTTGACATGGGGGTATCCATATCAAGGGATATGTAATGTTACTTAGTCCTGGTATGGGATTCCTGTGACTATGGTATGAAATCCATATGGAATTGATATGAGTTTTCCTACGACTGTGATATAGAAACCCATAGGAATTGATTGAGGATATTCTTATTATTGGTATGGAGTTTATATGACAGTGAGATGTGATTTCCTGGCATTTGTGTGGAAATTCCTATGACAGTTACATGTGAATCCATATGGGGATTGTCATTTAATTCACATGAAGCTGATATATGAAATTCCAGGGCATTGATATGTGATGATAACCTGGGGATTGGTGTATGGACTGATGATTGGATATGTCAGCCCTGTTCTCTTGAACCTATTTTGTGGGATGTCATATCGACCTGGGTTCTGGGCCTATTACTGATTATCATTGCAATTGTAAGGGATTGTATCAACCATGTATTGGGTTGATAAGCATCAGTTCCCTGTTATTAAATAAAGATCAGTCATATGCCAGGATTTCATTTACTGTTTACGTATTTTTTTCCTGATAATGTATAGTGAGATTGGTAAGTGTATGGTTTAAGTAATTCCTGGAAGTTGTGAGCTGGAAGTCAGGTTCGAGTGAACTTAGAAATTCCTGATGGTATTTTATTGTTTTCTTAAATCCTGTTTGAGTCTGTTGAGGACTGATATGTGGACTAATCCATTAATCAGTCCCCATTGGACATGGAGAACAGGACAGTTGATACTTGTTGGTTTTCTGAAACTGTGAGAATTTGGGACTGTCATTTCCAGCTTATTCCAAATTCTGGAAATGGTAAACCTGGGTGGTTGGTAGAATATTAAATCTGAACTGCATTGCAGTATCCACTGATTTGATTCCAGATGAAGTATGGTGAGTGGGAATGAAGGTGTTCTGCTATTGTTCAATAAATTGGTTGAAATGATTTTCCTATGGCAAGTTGATTTCATTTAGAATTTTACTTTAGCTAATTGCAAGGATAGTTAGACTTAATGTCATGAGTTTGAAATCAATTGTGTAAGCAAACCTGGGACATTAACTTCATTTCTGTTCCAGGAAATATGAGATGTTATATCAGTTGAGTCAAGGACACCTTATGATTAAATCTTTATTTTTGCCCTTTGGGTAAGTTAGTGTAATGTTCTTAAACCTGAGTGTTCATTCAACTGTCTCAGTAGGGAACATTGAGCTGTGCTTCTCAGTGCAAACTGAGAAGTCAATTCCAGTATTAGGAATATTTAATAGGTCTGAGGCTTTGAGCTATCAAAGAATTATGTGTAACATTTGAGTCTGTGGAGAAACTTGGAAGGACTGAATTGTAATTATATTTTATTGATTACATCTATGATTCAGTGAATCCATTTTGCTATAGTTCAATAGCTTAGGATGGGTCATCCATAACTTTTAAAGATAAGGTAATTAAGATTAAGAATATCTACCATTGTTAAGTAACCTTTGTACACTTATTTCATAGCAGAACCATGATTATTACTGTACTTATTATTACTAGTGAACTATAGTCTATAATATTGATACTTTATAGGAATCCTAGGACTAAGTTTACATTAGAAATTATTGTGATTAGAAGCTTTGATAAACTATTTTAGCAGTTATTAATCAACTTGTACACATCATTATCAATTACAGGAGGATATCTAGCCCTTTTACCTACTCGTACTTTCCTGGAGCAAGGCAAGTACACTCTATGCTTTTGATCAGTACATTTTCTTGTTCTTTATTGCTGACACACTGTGACACGTTCATGATCTTTTATGGCTCGTTCTTTCATGTTCTTACTTGAATCTTGGGGTGGGAAAATACTCTAGCTATGTGACCAAACCCGGATACTTATTCATGATCTTTAGCTTAGGCCTCGCACAGTGCACGCGGGTCCTAAGCCGTACCTTATATGATCTTTCAGGATCTTTTCATGCTCTTTCATGGTCTTACCTAAGCCGGTCACATATCATAGTAGTATTTCAAATATATTACACACATGTTTAGAATTTTGTTCTTACATTAGTTTCCTATGATCCTGATCTTGATATTAGTTATAGTCGTGATCTTTCATGTATCTTACATAGTCATGATCTTTCCTGTATCTTTATAGCAGTAGTTCATGTTCTTCATGTTCTTTACATACCTTGTTCTTATCCTGTTCTTTCAGCATTTACTTTCCATATTATGATGTTATTGTTCATTACCTAGAACTGTACTTTGCTCCGCTCCTGAATAGGATATGTTGCAGGTGAGATGGAGGCCTTGTGTGACACCTACTATGGACAGGATATTTCTTTCCCTGTTGAGCCAGCTGGATCTGCTTGTGACCTAGAGGCTGCAGAAGCCTAGTGCTTCTTTAGTATTTTCCTATTATCTTCCATATATTTGAGACTAGTAGACTTTCTATCATTCTGGAATGTAATAATTCTGATATTGTACTTTACTCTGGTTGGGACACATTTATATAGATGCTGTGATTTTATTTCATATTCATATTATCTGGTTAGTTTCCCTATAATGGTACAGCTTACTTTGTTATTCTAATAACAAAGGCTGGGCGTGTCCGACTCGTATTCGGTTATTCGGGAGCGGGTCGTGACAGCTCCTGATAATCTATGAGGAGAGGCCTTATTGTCAGCCTGTTATATCCTTAATAGGATACCCAATAAGTCTAATGATAAGACATCATATGAGTTATGGGAAGGCCGAACTCCTAGGATTAATTACCTCAAAGTTTGGGAATGTCTAGCCAAGGTAGGAATTCCTGAACCCCAAAAAAGGAAGATTAGACCTAAGACTGTAGATATTGTGTTCATAAGATATGCTTTAGATAGCAATGCCAATATATTTCTAGTGACTCATTCTAAAGTAAATGAAATATCTAACAATAACATTATAGAAGCTAGAGACGCAGTTTACTTTGATAATATATTTCCTTTTAAGAATAGAATTTCTTCTACTCCCACTAGCTCTTCTCTAACCCCTTCTACTAGTTCTCATATTCATCCATCAAGTTCACATGAAGGAGAACCTAGAAGAAGTAAAAGTGGCAGGATTGAAAGAAATTTAGGAGAAGGTTTCTTCACTTATTTGATAGATGGTGATCCCTCAACTTATAAAGAAGCAATATCTTCTCCTGATGCTCCTTTCTGGAAAGAAGCTATTAACAATGAGTATAACTCCATTACGGAGAATAATACTTGGTTTTTAGCAAATCTACCTTTAGGTAGTAAACCCATAGGTTGTAAGTGGTAAAGTACGTGTAGGCAACTCTAGGGGGTGAATAGAGTACTTGTGACAATGATGATCAATTAAAAATTTAACTCTATTCAATCCCAACTAGCAAATAATTAATCAGAGTATAATTGCAGAAATTAAATGAAGATCATAAAGCATACGCAGACACAGCAATTTTTAACCTGGTTTCTCTCATGAAGGACTAGTCCAGGCCTGAGAACTCTAGCTCAGGATTGAAATCCACTATTTGTGAAATAGCTTTATAACCATGTGCCTTTACTCAGAAGAGCACGCCAACTTCTTGAAAGATCGCTGAGGCGAAACTTGGAATTTTCTAAGTGACTTCTTCAAGACTCTTGCACAAAACTTCTAATTGACTCGCACCGAGCACCTTGTAAGCTTGGGAACTTTTGTGGCTAGTAAATGAAAATAATATGGCTCTTTTAGGATGTATATGCTATAAAAGTAGAAGAGAAGAGAAGATTGGATGATTTAAAATGGAAGAAAAATGTGCCTATATATACTAGTTCTGGGAGGTAGAGTTCGGGCAGAACACTGTCCAAAAATTCAAAAAATTGGCCGTTGGACAACTTACAATAAGCAATCCCTAAAAATTAGCTCCTGGAAATTAGGAGACATAGTTCGGCCCGAACTCTGCCTCCTTGTAGACAAAATGCTTATGGGCTTGTTGGGCTTTGGCAATTTGGCTTTTTTGTTTGTGGAGATTTTTGGTTATCTAGTCTATGGTTGAGGTACTCAGTGTGACTCAACGTACATTAGCCTAGACTCAATAAAATTGTAAAAATACAGACTTCCGATGACAAGTTCCAGCAGTATTCGTCGAGCAGTCGTCGATGATGATTGTCTGACTTGATATGTAATAGTCGTTTGATTTGTAGCTTGATGACGATTTATGTGTCGAGTTGGATCATGTCAAATGTTGATTTGTTAATTATCAAGATTATGTTGACTACGATCCAGTTTGGGTCAACAACCTCCTCCATTTTGATAATTGACAAAATTATGGTATTTGCGTGTCACAACATTCATGCCTGGACATATATATAGCTCTCCCGTAGATGGACATTTCGGCTCCCCCGTAAATAGAGAAGTCCTGATACAAGTACTAGTCCAAACAATACATAGCACAAGCAAGTATTTATCCAAAATAGTTAAGCAAATATCACATATTCACCCCCTTTGACATTTAGCAAAATGAAATAGAGACTCCCCCATAAAAACATAACCATGGTGAAAATATGTAATCACCTAACCAAGGTTCAAATCCAAAGTAAGAGATAACTAGCAAATAATCCAAATAGAAGCCATATAAGCATAAAGTTGTACAAAGCAAAGAGTTCAACTACATAACCTCTGAATGAAAATGACAAAGTGCATAAACAAAAGAAATCCTAAGCATCAGCAGCAGCATAAAAGGGGACCACGACCATCACGGAGCACGGAAAGGTCCAGCAAAGTCAGATGGGCCGCTGGCAGAGCGACGATGATCAACAAATGCTACATCCAGATCTAAATACCTCCTGACCCAAGTGTCGTCGATACGGTAACCTTCGCGAGAAGGGTCCCGTACCATGGGGTAAGACACCGTAGGATGAGTAGCCATGGAGTACTGGATGTCATGCAGGGTATTGCTGATGGCCGTCATCTGTAAGTTGGTACGATAATCCATCTGATTCCAGCGGTCGTCCTCCAAGCGGAAACAATCTCGCAGCATAGTCTGAATAGACTCAAGGGTAGCAGGTGGCTCGAGCACAGGTTGTCCAAGAGCAGGAGGATCAGCATGAGCATCAGACTTGGAGTGCTTAGACTCAGCAGGTGACTCAACAACTGCTAGAACCCGTAATGCCTTAGACATATAGGCAGGGGCAGGAAGGAACTGACACTCATCAAGGGGAATATGGAACGCACGAAAGATCATCGACAAATACAGGGCGTAGACCAATGATCGAGGTCTCGTCCGTGCACGAATCATCCAGTCCATCATCGTGCGTGGAAAGTTAAAAGGAACATGAAAGTGGAGATGATAAAGAGCAGAGATCTCAAGATAAGATACTTCATCGGTCGACCCCGCTTCGGGCAAGATCGTAGAGAAAATAATGCGATAAAGTTCATAAAAATATGGGTTAAGATACTTAGCCCGTAGCTTGCGGGGACGAGTGTTGGGAGTACACAAGCCATCTTTGAAGCTTTCAAGTGATGATCCATCAAAAAATTAAAACTTTCGAGCATTGACAAGTTTCTCCCAAGAATTGGGTTCCGGGATCTCAAGATATTCTGCAAGCTCAAAATCATCAAAAGTAATATCGATACCGGCGACACGGGAGTAGATCCGTGTGTCGTCAAAGGTTAGGTTATAATAGAACATTTGGATAGCATTCAAATAGACTATAGATGAGGTCATAACTAACTCATCTAAACAAAGATCATGGAACAATGAATCATAAGCCAAAAATATAGTAAAATTAATCGGATGACCTGCATACACACTCCGTAAACGAAAATTAGCAAACCATTTATTGGAAGCCTCTAATGATACAAAAATTTGTTCATTAAATGTGTTAGGATCTTGAGGTGGTGGTGGATTAAAAAGTGGATGGATTGGAGGAGCAAGAGAAGGAGGAGGATTGGAAGATGATGCACCATTACTCCTTCTTCTCTTGCCTCTTCCAAAGAGTCTTGGAGCCATGGAGAATTAAAAAATTGAATAGGAAATAGAGAAGAATATGAAATTATATCTCACACAAATGAGAAAAGATGGAAGAGATCCTCCCAAAAGCTTTTTGAGTTTTGGAAGAAAAAGAGCCCTAAAAGTGGACTTTCTAGGGTTAGGGTTTAAGAAAATTATGTTTGAAGGAAGGTGAAAGAAGAACAAAGTGAGGAGAGAGAGTTTGCTCTCGGGTTTAAGGAGTTTGGGAGCAACAAGATGGGTTAAATCTGGATCGTCGGATCAAAACAATGAGTTGCTGAGAAGCAGAGAAGGTTCTGTGACCAAGGACACAGAGTTCGGTCAGAACTCTGTGCCTCCATAGGCACAAAACACTGGAAAGTTTGAAAATGGCTAAGTTTTGATGAAAAATGAATAGAATTTAAAATTTTGAATTAACCAAGTCATAAACGTATTTAAACCATATAATAAATAATGATTTAAGACAACGACCATTACGATGAAACTGCCATGGGATAGCTGTAGGGGTCGGATCTCAGCTAGCGGTAGTCCGAAGACTAGTGCACCATGTTGCTTAGGATTTTATGTATTGTTGTCAGAAGGACCCTTTCGGCTTGTACCCATAGCAAAGCCACCATAAAGATGTATGTCATAATCATTATTTACGCAGGCCAATTTATTTAATGACCGTTTCATCCAAAATTCCTAACTCACGACAAAGAAAGTTGAAGCGCTCTTCGACCAGTAGTTTGGTAAAGAAGTCTGCTACCTGATGTTCAGTGTCTATGAATTCTAAATTAATCGTGCCTTGTTGATGATCATGCAAAAAGTGATGTATAATCTCTATGTGTTTAGTACGTGAGTGACAAACTGGGTTCTTGGTCAGATTAATGACACTAGTTTAGTACGTGAGTGACAAACTGTTCAGTCATACAAATTCAGAAGTTAAAGAAAGGATTCACTCATAACCATATATATATATATATATATATATATATATATATATATATATATATAGTCATGCACACACACACACACACACACACACACATATATATATATATTTTATATTTAAGAAGAGACTTTTATTGAAGTAAAAGACGCAAAATGCTGTTTATATATATATATATATATATATATATATATATATATATATATATATATATATATATATATATTAAAAATGATGTTTATATATATATATATATATATATATATATATATATATATATATATATATATATATATATATTTTTTTTTTATATATATATATATATATATATATATATATATATATATATTAAAAAAAATATATATATTAAAAAAATGATGTTTATATATATATATATATATATATATATATATATATATATATATATATATATATATATATAAAAATATATATATATATATATATATATATATATATATATATAGATATATATATATATATATATATATATATATATATATATATATATATATATATATATATATATATATATATAATATAATATATAATATATATAATATATATATATAAACATCATTTTTTTAATATATATATATATATATATATATATATATATATATATATATATATATTTAAGAAGAGACTTTTATTGAAGTAAAAGGCACAAAATGCTGAAGCCTTTACAAGTAAACGCGCCGCGCGCAAAAGACGACAAGAAAAGAGAAAGCATCAAAACAAAATGTTGCCCACAAAACGGCCGCTAGATCGAGCATCGGAAGGTTAGACGCTGGAAGCCATAGCCTTTGAAAAGAGCGTCCCTAAACCCGCGGTCATCACCGGCCAAAGTCAGGCCTGCGCACGACACGCGGTTCCCTAATCAGACCAGGGATTCCCAAAAGTGGTACGAGGCATGAGAGCAGCGCCTCTTTTTTTTGTAGATTTGTCGAACGACCTCTCTGTACAATTGTGGGGACGGGAGCTGATGGCCCTCATATCTGTATTTGTTTCTATTTTTCCATAAGACCCAAACGGCGGCGACAGCGACGATCTGATGCGCGTGAGACGTGTTCCAGCTGGCCAGCAGATCGTTGATGCCCCCGATCATGGGGACAATCTTGAACTTATTATAAAGGTTTGTCCAAATTTGAGTGGCTATCTCACCAGAAAGGAGGACATGATCGGCAGATTCTGATTGGTATTCCACACAACAGTGGCATCTAGACACAAGGCTAAATCCGAAGGAGTTGATGGCATCGTCCGTAGGTAGTTTTCGGCGAGCGGCACACCAGATGAGAATAGACCATTTGGTGGGTATACATATATGCCAAAACTTAGCGAAAGGGGAGGCTGTTTCGTGGATGCCTCTGGCGACGATTTTGGCGGAAGCCAGGGTGAAGAGTCCACCCAGGTTAGGTGTCACCCCCATTTCCCGTATTTCTCGTATTTCGTATTTATACTCGTATCTGAATTTTGGCATGTACTTTTATTTTTCTCAAACTTGTGGGATTTCGGTATTTCCCGTATTTTGGGTTTTGGCATGGCTCGGTTTTATTTGGATTGGTTCGGTTTTATGTGAGTTGGATCACCTTAACCTATGCTACCCCTCAACCCACCACAACTCACCCTCTTTATAACCCCCACCTACCACTCTCTCTCCTCATAACTTCCACCATTAATTTATTTCTTCTTCTTCTTCTCCTTCCTCCACAACTCTCCTAACCCTAGGCAAGTGCACCTTGCCACTTCATGAGAGCCCTATTTTCTTGGTTAATTGCTAGATTAGGACATGGTGATCAATATTAGAACTTGGTATTTTATGATTTGAAGTCTCCTTTGCTCTAGATCTAAGTTATTTTTATTTTTGGATTTTGCATGGTTTGATCTCTTTAAGTTGGATTTTCATTGGTTTTGGTGTTTCCAAGTGGAAGAGCATTCAATTCTACCCAAGTTAGAACTTTGGAAATCTGGATTTGGAGTTCGAATGGCCAAGTTGTGAGCTTTCGAAGCTTTGGGTTCAGCCATGGTGTTCTTGCTGTCTGGAGAAGACAGTGAGCAGTGTGTGCAGAGCTGTTTAGCTTATGCACCCTGAGCTATGCGCGCTCTTTAGCGCTGCGTACGCAGACTTGAGTACGCTTCCTGTTGGAAGCGTGACTCCTTGAGTGTGCGTGACTTTTCACGTACGCAGCTCCCTTGAGCGTGCGTGACTTTTCACCCACGCTGCTCTCTGTAGCTTGCATGACTTTTCACCTACGCTGCTTTCTCAGCGTGCGTGACTTTTCACCTACGCTGCTCTCTGTAGCGTGCGTGACTTTTCACGTACGCAGCTCCCTTGAGCGTGCGTGACTTTTCACGTACTCAGCTCCCTTGAGCGTGCGAGACTTTTTACGTACGCTGCTCCTCTTGAGCGTGCCTTGGTACGCAGACTTGAGTGAGCCTGGCATGCGTGTTTTTGTGCGTACGCAGCTTTCCTGCGTGCGTACTTGTGCACGTATGCTGCCCCTTGACCCCCTTGCTTAATCCATTAGCTCTTGGAATTTTGGTTTTTATTTCTTTAAGCTTGGCTTTTCTATAGTCCTGTATCTTGATATTTTATTAGATATTTTACGCCTATTTTATGTCCTTACGCCTTTTGTCAGGAACTTGATTTTACTTAATATGTTTGGAATGACTATTATACATGGCATGGTATGGCAAGGAACTTGCATAACACGACAGTGACCCGTAGTGGTGCACTCCTGACATGACCCACCTGACATGATAGTGGCCCGTCGTGGCGCACTCCTGACAAGTACCCTGACGTGATTTATTTTAATGCTGTTACTTGACTTGCCTTGACACCGTGGGTAGTTCTTTGTTGCTTGCTTGTTAAATCTACTTGTCCTGTCTTGCATCATGTCTAGGATGGCACTCCTGAGTACCACGATCAGGAGTACCTACTAAAATGGATTAAGGTTAATAACTAGAATAACACAGTAGTCATGAAGAGATGACACAGCTACGGGCAATCCCGTTACCTGGGCGCTCTTGGGATCTCTAGCCTGCCGTCGAGTAGGGCACATTTCCAGCACACCGTCGCGTGTTGCACCCTCTAAGTCATCTAAAGGTATATGCGTCTCCTGGATGATGTACCCACCTGAATTCAACCCTAATCTTTCGTCCTGGGTAACCTGGATGGTCTGCAGGGCTTGTGGCTATGGAACAATCTTACTGCATCTTGTTAGTAATTAGGCCTGTGATAACCCTAGTTAGTTAAAGTAGTAAGCCGTAGGATCTGCTTGGCCGTGATTGATTGAATGAGGTATAACCAGTCTAGTCATATCTTGATCCCATGCAAGATTGCTTCCTGTCTTGATTACTTACATTACTTATCTTGCCGATAAATGGTGGGAAACCAAGCTCTGTTCAGATGAAGGGTTGCAACCCCGGTCCTTGTTTGGTTTCCGGGTTGTAACCTGGCTATCGGAATAGTTCCATGGTTATCTCGTCGTATATCATCCTGACATGTTTTCGTAATTTTAGTTTTAATATTAGATTTTTTGTGCTGATTGCTGGCTTTTGTTCTTATTTCGTGGCCCCCTTGTGGCACTTGCTCTTTCTGGGGTTGACCCAGCTGGTTTTGTGTGGCCAGATTTCGGAGCAGCTCCCGAGGATCTACCAAGCTTCCAGCCCAATGGTGAACACTAGACGGAATCCGGGCCAAGAGTGGGTTTTCTATTTTGTTTCACTCACTCTATTATAAAAATTATTCTTTTGAGGCGTTTAGCCGACGAGCACCTGTTAGCTCGAGCACTTTTACTTACTGTCTGCCTACGGGCTGTAAACATGATTGACAAATCCTAGGGTTGATCATGTATGACTAAACTCTTGCTAGTCCTAACATTTTGTAACGACTAGCTTCATGATCAGCTGAATATGTAATATTTGGGACGCCTTATTATTGTATATTTAATGATCATACATCTTGCGACTTTACTTACTTGTGGTGATTGAGACACTAGGCTTGTTCATGACCATAAGAGACTGTTGGCTTGTAGAAAACCCTCATATATCTAGACAGCCGTGACCGTATATCGAGATGGTTTCCATTTCAATATACGTAGCTGGCTATGTCTGCCTCCGCTCTCCAGTATTCTGGTTCTGGGACATGACATGGTTTAAGTGGTGGCCCATGCAGGTCTTGTAAATCAAGATATGTGAGGGTTTACCAGATAGATGTCTCAATCAGTACTCGTCTTTGATCTCTGTTCGTATCCTCTGAATCCCTGGATTCTTGTCCTGATCCTGTGTTTATATCATTGATCTGTCCTGGTCCTTTCCTTATTGTTCCCTGTGTCGTCTTCTTCAGTGGCACTGTACCTGGTCCTACCGATCGACGAGGTGGAGCACTTTCCGCAGATCAGCAGCAACCCGGAGATCAAGCCCAGTATTTCGGGGTAGCCTCCAGAGTTGTGCCTATGGGAGGAGAGTCACCAGTTCGGCCCGTCCAGCCCGCAGCACCAGATGATGGTACCTTAGTAGGCCTCATCAGAACCTTAATAGCTTTTCAGGATCGTCGAAGCGACACCCTGCACCAGACAGTTCAAGATGCTTTGACCCGAGGCGGACATCCAGGGAACCAGGCGGCCAACAGCTTCAAGCGATTGAACCCTCCTTTCTTCGACGGCACTGAGGATGCGATTGCCGCGGATACGTGGCTTCAGGATACCGAGGTGATTCTGGAAGCAACCAGGACACCTGAGAATGAGAAGGTGGCGGTGGTACGCCTGCAGTTGTTGGACTTGGCTCGCAGTTGGTGGGCAGCGCAAGCCATGGGATTAGTGGCACCCATTGCTTGGGTAGTATTTAGAGAGAGATTCAAGACGAAGTATTTCGATGCTGTGGCTCGGTACGACCAGCAGACCAGATTTACCAACTTGAAGCAAGGAGGCAGATCAGTCGACAGTTATGCATCGAAGTTTTCTAGACTCAGTAGGTTTGCCCCCACCTTGGTGGCGACCGAGTTTGATAGGGCCCAGCGGTTCCAGTAAGGACTACATTTGGATATCTTGTTGGCGGTTGAGCAGTTCGAGCACCAGACGTTCGATGCAGTCTTGAGAGCAGCTAGGAGGCATGAGTACACCTCCCAGAGGATTGTGGATAGGACTGGAGGAAGGAAGCGGTCCCATAGCCAGATGCAGCAATCATCAGCTCCAGCCCCAGCAGCTAGGGGATTGACCATTGGAACTCCGAGGCGGGCGGCCTCAGTAACGTCGGTTCAGCATTCGACCCCGACGTACCCGCAACAGCAGAAGCAGAAGCAGACTTTCGCGATGGGATGTTCTCATTGCGGGAAGCCAGGGCATGTGGTGGCAGACTGCCGCAGGGCACAGGGATTGTGCCTGGCTTGTGGAGCAGCAGATCATAGGATAGGGGCTTGCCCGAATAGGGGTGGTTCATCAGCATCCAACCCTTCTAGCTCTTCGGTGAGAGGACCGGCCCCAGCACCAGTTCAGCAGCAGCAGTATCAGTCTTTGAGGCCCTTGCCGCCTCAGTCTCAGGCATTCCAGCAACAACACCTCCAGCAGTATGCACAAGCCCAAGCTCAGACCCAGAATAGGCAGAGAGGTTTCCAGCAGAGGGGACCAGCAGCCAGAGGACAAGGTCAGGCCATGATTATGGCTATGGAAGAAGAAGTTGCACCAGGAGAGGTAGTGGCAGGTACTATTCTCGTCAACTCCTGTCCAGCTTCGGTATTGTTTGATTCTGGTGCATCGCATTCATTCATGTCTGCACGATTCGCGACACGGATAGGATTGGAGCCCGAGTCATTATCAGTGAGGCTCAATATACTTACTGGTAATGGCCTTGTGGGAGTAGATCGAGTGTTTTCCTCGTGTCGGATCGTAGTTAGCGGTAGGAAGTTTCCCGCTAGATTCATAGAGTTCCCTATGGCAGACTATGATGTAGTCCTAGGCATGGATTGGTTGAGGAACCAGTATGCTAGGATAGACTGCCATATTGGCAGAGTTATCTTTAGTATCCCCGGCGAGCCAGAGTTTTCGTTTTCCAGAGGCGCAGTGGAGGCATCTTCTCCAGCATTGCGGATGGCAGTAGCAGCAGTGCAGTTACCCCAGATAGTTGAAGAGTTTCCAGATGTCTTTCCAGAGGAGCTTTCAGGGATGCCGCCGGAGCAGGAGATTGAGTTCACTATAGACTTAATTCCCAGGACAGCACCAGTGTCAGAGCGAGTCTACAGGATGGTACCTTCAGAATTGAAGATTTTGTACAAGATGATTGAAGAACTGAGGACCAAGGGATTCATCCGTACAAGTGGATCACCTTGGGGAGCCCCGATGCTTCTTGTGAAAAAGAAGGATGGTACGTCCAGGCTATGTGTTGATTATCGTACCCTGAATTCGGTGACAATCAAGAACAGATACCCTCTTCCGAGGATAGATGACTTGTTTGATCAGCTCAAAGGGGCTTCAGTGTTCTCGAAGATTGACTTGCGGTCAGGATACCACCAGATCAGAGTCAGAGAATAGGACATCCCGAAGACAGCATTCAGATCGAGGTATGGACATTGGGAGTTCCTGGTTATGCCCTTTGGAGCGACCAATGTGCCGGCCGTATTCATGGACCTCATGAATCGCATTTTCATGCCTTGCTTGGACCAATTTGTGATCGTGTTCCTAGATGACATCCTGGTCTACAGTAAGAGTGAAGCAGAGCATGAGCAGCATCTCAGAGTCGTCCTTCAGACGCTTAGAGAGCATCAGTTGTACGCCAAGTTCAGTAAATGCGAGTTCTGGCTCGATCGCATTTCGTACTTGGGTCACATCATTACCCGAGGAGGAGTGGAAGTGGATCCCCAGAAGATTGTGGCTATCGAGTCATGGCCGGTACGTAGCTCAGTGGCAGAGGTTCGCAGCTTCCTTGGATTGGCCGGCTACTACCGGCGGTTCGTTTCAGATTTTGCAAGGATTTCAACGCCGATGACCCAGTTGACCCGCAAAGATGTACCGTTTGTTTGAAGCGAGGTTTGATAACGGCTTCCATTCTCATCCTTCCAAATGGGATCGGAGGATTCACAGTTTATTGCGACGCTTCAGGCAGAGGATTGGGGTGTGTCTTGATGCAGCATGTGAAGGTAATATCTTATGCGTCACGCCAACTTCGTGATCATGAGAAGAATTATCCGACCCACGACTTGGAATTGGCGGCGGTAGTGTTTGCTTTGAAGTTGTGGAGACACTACTTGTACGGAGATAGAGTGGAGATCTTTACTGATCATAAGAGCCTGAAGTATGTTTTCACCCAGAAGGACCTTAATATGCGGCAGAGAAGATGGCTCGAGCTATTGGTGGATTATGATATAGATTTGCAGTATCATCTCGGGAAGGCCAACGTTGTAGCAGATGCATTGAGCAGGAGAGCCAGAGTTTATTTCCTGACGGCGCAACCAGAATTATTGGCAGATCTTTAGAAGATGGGAATTGAAGTGGTTCTTCCTACCAGTGTGGCATTGATGGCCAGTCTACAGGTTCAGTCCAGCATAGTTGAGAGGATTCGGGTGGCGCAGTCAACAGATTCCAAGATCCAGCGACTCAGAGCAGAGTGTGAAGCAGGAAGAAGGCCAGAGTTATGTATCCATGAAGACGGTACCCTTCGGCACGGCACTCGTCTTTGTGTACCTAGTGGAGATATCAGACAGAAAGTTATGGCAGAAGCCCATAGTTTACAATATTCTATTCATCCGGGTGGTACGAAGATGTACCGTGATATTCGTCAGCATTTCTGGTGGAATGGCATGAAGAGGGAGATAGCCCAGTTTGTCTCTCGGTGTTTGGTTTGCCAACAGGTTAAAGCTGAACATCAGAGGCCCGCTGGACTTCTTCAACCCTTACTGATCCCAGAATGGAAATGGGAACATATAACCATGGATTTCGTGACCGGATTGCCCAGATCTTCGGCCGGCAGAGATGCTATTTGGGTAATTGTGGACAGGCTTACCAAAGTGGCACACTTTCTCCCATTCAGAGTTAGACAGTCGACGACGCAGCTAGCAGAGATGTACCTCAGACAGATCGTCAGGCTTTACGGTGTGCCAGTCAGCATCACCTCGGACAGGGATTCAAGATTCACATCATACTTTTGGCGCAGCTTGCAGAAGAGTTTGGGGACTCGCCTTCAATTCAGCTCAGCTTATCACCCGCAGACGGATGGTCAGTCAGAGCGCACAATCCAGACCCTTGAAGATATGTTGAGATCTTGCACCCTTGACTTCGGTGGTTCATGGGAGCATCATCTGCACCTGGTGGAATTCTCGTACAACAACAGTTATCAGGTCAGTATCCAGATGGCACCCTTCGAGGCTCTCTATGGCAGGAAGTGCAGATCCCCGCTAGCATGGGACGATGTCGGAGAGAGGCAGATGCTCGGACCCAAATTGATTTTCCAGACGGTTGAAGTGGTCATGAAGGTCAGAGATCACCTCCGAGTTACCCAGGACCGCCAGCGCCATTGGGCCGATGCTCATCGGCGTCCCTTAGAATTTGCTGTCGGCGACCATGTATTCCTTAGGATCTCGCCTAACCGCGGCGTCATTCGCTTTGGCGTGCGGAGAAAGCTTAGTCCTAGGTATATAGGGCCGTTCGATATTCTAGAGCGAGTAGGAGATGTATCCTATCGTCTCGCTCTTCCGCCATCGCTAAGTGAGGTACATGATGTATTCCATGTGTCCCAATTACGACGGTATATTTCGGACCCGAGCCACATCCTAGACCTTTCGAAATTGGTTGTAGGTACCAACCTTTCATATGAGGAGAGGTCCGTGTCTATTTTGGACCGGAGGGAAAAGATACTCAAGAACAAGACTATTAAATTAGTCCGTGTTGCTTGGGGTCATCACTCTCTGGGTGAGTCAACGTGGGAGCGTGAGGACGACATCCGATCGCGATATCCCTACCTGTTTGACTCGTGAGGTATAATGTCTTTCTTATGCCTTACATTTTCCCTTCCTTGCTTGCATTGTATGATTGTATGATTGGACTGCTTAGTGTAGCTTGCCTGTGCTTAGTGTAGCTTGTCGTGGCAATCTCTAGCTCCTTGATTAAATTCCGAGGACGGAATTCTTTTAAGGTGGGTAGAGTTGTCACCCTCATTTCCCGTATTTCTCGTATTTCGTATTTATACTCATATCTGGATTTTGGCATGTACTTTTATTTTTCTCAAACTTGTGGGATTTCGGTATTTTCCGTATTTTGGGTTTTGGCATGGCTCGGTTTATTTGGATTGGTTCGGTTTTATGTGAGTTGGATCACCTTAACCTATGCTACCCCTCAACCCACCACAACTCACCCTCTTTATAACCCCCACCTACCACTCTCTCTCCTCATAACTTCCACCATTAATTTCCTTTTTCTTCTTCTTCTCCTTCCTCCACAACTCTCCTAACCCTAGGCAAGTGCACCTTGCCACTTCATGAGAGCCCTATTTTCTTGGTTCATTTGCTAGATTAGGACATGGTGATCAACATTAGAACTTGGTATTTTGTGATTTGAAGTCTCCTTTGCTCTAGATCTAAGTTATTTCTATTTTCGGATTTTGTATGGTTTAATCTCTTTAAGTTGGATTTTCATGGGTTTTGGTGTTTCCAAGTGGAAGAGCATTCAATTCTACCCAAGTTGGAACTTTGGAAATCTGGATTTGGAGTTCGGATGGCCAAGTTGTGAGCTTTCGAAGCTTTGGGTTCAGCCATGGTGTTCTTGCTGTCTGGAGAAGACAGTGAGCAGTGTGTGCAGAGTTGTTTAGCTTATGCACCCTGAGCTACGCGCGCTCTTTAGCGCTGCGTACGCAGACTTGAGTACGCTTCCTGTTGGAAGCGTGACTCCTTGAGTGTGCGTGACTTTTCACGTACGCAGCTCCCTTGAGCGTGCGTGACTTTTCACCCACGCTGCTCTCTGTAGCTTGCGTGACTTTTCACCTACGCTGCTTTCTCAGCGTGCGTGACTTTTCACCTACGCTGCTCTCTGTAGCGTGCGTGACTTTTCACGTATGCAGCTCCCTTGAGCGTGCGTGACTTTTCACGTACGCAGCTCCCTTGAGCGTGCGTGACTTTTCACGTACGCTGCTCCTCTTGAGCGTGCCTTGGTACGCAGACTTGAGTGAGCCTGGCGTGCATGTTTTTGTGCGTACGCAGCTTCCCTGCGTGCGTACTTGTGCACGTATGCTGCCCCTTGACCCCCTTGCTTAATCCATTGGCTCTTGGAATTTTGGTTTTTATTTCTTTAAGCTTGGCTTTTCTATAGTCCTGTATCTTGATATTTTATTAGATATTTTACGCCTATTTTATATCCTTACGCCTTTTGTCAGGAACTTGATTTTACTTAATATGTTTGGAATGACTATTGTACATGGCATGGTATGGCAAGGAACTTGCATAACACGACAGTGACCCGTAGTGGTGCACTCCTGACATGACCCACCTGACATGATAGTGGCCCGTCGTGGCGCACTCCTGACAAGTACCCTGACGTGATTTATTTTAATGCTGTTACTTGACTTGCCTTGACACCGTGGGTAGTTCTTTGTTGCTTGCTTGTTAAATCTACTTGTCCTGTCTTGCATCATGTCTAGGATGGGACTCCTGAGTACCACGATCAGGAGTACCTACTAAAATGGATTAAGGTTAATAACTAGAATAACACAGTAGTCATGAAGAGATGACACAGCTACGGGCAATCCCGTTACCTGGGCGCTCTTGGGATCTCTAGCCTGCCGTCGAGTAGGGCACATTTCTAGCACACCGTCGCGTGTTGCACCCTCTAAGTCACCTAAAGGTACATGCGTCTCCTGGACGATGTACCCACCTGAATTCAACCCTAATCTTTCGTCCTGGGTAACCTGGATGGTCTACAGGGTTGTGGCTATGGAACAATCTCACTGCATCTTGTTAGTAATTAGGCCTGTGATAACCCTAGTTAGTTAAAGTAGTAAGCCGTAGGATCTGCTTGGCCGTGATTGATTGAATGAGGTATAACCAGTCTAGTCATATCTTGATCCCATGCAAGATTGCTTCCTGTCTTGATTACTTACATTACTTATCTTGACGATAAATGGTGGGAAACCAAGCTCTGTTCAGATGAAGGGTTGTAACCCCGGTCCTTGTTTGGTTTTCGGGTTGTAACCTGGCTATCGGAATAGTTCCATGGTTATCTCGTCGTATATCATCCTGACATGTTTTCGTAATTTTAGTTTTAATATTAGATTTTTTGTGCTGATTGCTGGCTTTTGTTCTTATTTCGTGGCCCCCTTGTGGCACTTGCTCTTTCTGGGGTTGACCCAGCTGGTTTTGTGTGGCCAGATTTCGGGGCAGCTCCCGAGGATCTACCAAGCTTCCACCCCAATGGTGAACACTAGACAGAATCCGGGCCAAGAGTGGGTTTTCTATTTTGTTTCACTCACTCTATTATAAAAATTATTCTTTTGAGGCGTTTAGCCGACGAGCACCTGTTAGCTCGAGCACTTTTACTTACTGTCTGCCTACGGGCTATAAACATGATTGACAAATCCTAGGGTTGATCATGTATGACTAAACTCTTGCTAGTCCTAACATTTTGTAACGACTAGCTTCATGATCAGCTGAATATGTAATATTTGGGACGCCTTATTATTGTATATTTAATGATCATACATCTTGCGACTTTACTTACTTGTGGTGATTGAGACACTAGGCTTGTTCATGACCATAAGAGACTGTTGGCTTGTAGAAAACCCTCATATATCTAGACAGTCGTGACCATATATCGAGGTGGTTTCCATTTCAATATACGTAGCTGTCTATGTCTGCCCCCGCTCTCCAGTATTCTGGTTCTGGGGCGTGACATTAGGGGACCATCTGAGCTCGTCATATACGTCATTGATCGACAGATCAGAGGCACGCACGCATAAGAGCTGCGTACGCGCAAAGGCACGCACGCATGAGAGCCGCGTACGCGCAAAGGCACGCGAAATCCATGGCTGAGAAGAAGTTCCAATGGCTCCCAAAACTTCAAAGCTTCACAACTTGGCCATCCGAACTCCAAATCCGGATTTCTAAAGTTCCAACCAGGGTGGAATTGAACTCTCTTCCACATGGAAACATCAAAACCCATAAAAATCCTACTTAAATAGATCAAAACCATGCAAAACCGAAAATAGAGAAAACTTAGATCTAGAACAATGGAGACTCCAACTCACAAAATACCAAGTTCTAATGTTAATCACCATGTCCTAAACTAGCAAATGGACAAATAAAATGAGGTTCTCATGTGGTGGCAAGGTGTACTTGCCTATGGGTGGGTGTTGTGTAGAGGAAGGAGAAGAGTGTTGTGTAGAGGAAGGAGAAGAAGAAATTAATGGAGGTTTATGAGGAGAGAGAAAAAGTTGGTGGAGTTTTAAAGAGGGTGGGATGTAGTGTGTTGAGGGTGGAGTATAGGCTAAGGTGTTCCAATGCTCATTAAACCAAACCAAACCCAATCCAATTAAAACCGAGCCATGTCAAAACCCAAAATACGAGAAATATCGAAATTCCACAAGTTGAGAAAAATAAAAATACATGCCAAAATCTAGATACGAGTATAAATACGAAATACGGAAAAATACGGAAAATGAGGGTGACATACGACCTAGCACTATCAAGATGGAAATTGAAAGAAATTTGTTTTAAGAAAATATAATGTTGTATAGAAAATACATATAGCTTAGAAATTATTTTTAAGGCTAAAATCGAATTACAATCTTAAATGAAAACTATATTTGTTAGTCAAAATAATGTATAGCTTCAGAAAGTGTTTATAAAATCAAACTGAAAAATCCTCATTATAAACTATATTTATGTGTCCACAAAATATTTGTCTTAACAGCCCAAGATATACTAGGCTCAATAAATAAGCTTATTATATATATATATATATATATATATATATATATATATATATATATATGTATATATATATAACTTAATAAATTTAGAAACTTAAATAAGTTATATGAATATTTACAATGGGCTCAGGCCCATTATAATTTTTAAACAAAACTATTTATAAACCATTTCTCAATTCATTGTAACGCCCAGACCAAATATTACAAAGAAAAATATTATAAAGAAAATATAACTAAATATAAAATACCTTAACTATATTATCAGTTTTTATAACCATTAAAATACTAATTAATCACTAATACTCGATTAACATTATAGTAATTAATCAAAATAATCCATTAACAAAAAAACTAGTAGACTAAATAAACTATCTAGTGCTAAACTTATTATGTGCACAACCGCAATAATAATAGTTTAAACTGAATCCTAAATTGTTATTTAATAACAGCATAGAAGACTTAATTATACAGAGAGAGAGAGAGTCTCGAAATGGGGAAAGCTCACCAGAGCTTGGGTGGCGCTGGCTTGGCCGGGCGCAGACGCTGGCGGCGGGCGCAGGCGCGACCTTGTGCACGCCGGTGAAGAGGAAAGTGGCTCGCATCGGCGGCGCGGCTTCCGGGGGACCCGATGAGGTAGCGGCGGACGCTGTAGCTTGGCGCTTAGGCAGCAGATGGAGGAGCTCCACTGGTCCGTCTGTGCGTACGCGGCACGGAGGAGAAACGGCTCTCGGCAGCGTCTCCGGGAGGAAGGAGGTCGCGGCGGGTGATTTGCTAGGCGGCAAAACGGGGAGCTGTCCGGCCTGGCGGCCGAGTCCGGCCACGATGGCGCCTTGTCGACACTAGAAGCGGCACGTTGGACTCGGAGGGAAGGTCCGGGGCACAGGCGCAGAGGCACGACGGTGAGGGCTCTGCCCGGTCGGCGTTGGGTCGCCGGAAAGGTTACGATGAGGGTTTTCTTTGATATTCTGTTTGCGTATTTGATTTGTGTCCGGATGTGGGACACAGGATGGTACTGTGGATGATTGTATTGAACATGACACGAATGGGGAACTGGATGTTAACAAGGGACACGGACGTACGGGTCCAGACACGATGATTTATGTTATGGTGGTAGACACGGTACCTTGGACACGAAACTGTATATTCGATGTTGTGGATGGTGTCGATGGTAATGGTGACGATGGTGGTGTTGGTGACAGGATGGTGTCGGGGAAGACCTGGTGGTGATGTTTGGGAGCAGGGAGGCGGTGGAGTTGTGGTGCATGGCGATGATGGTGACGATGGTTCGACAAGGATGGAGAGATCGATGGAGGGACGGGGACGGTAAGGAGGACGGCCCGACGTCGAAAGTGGAGGCTAGGGGTTCAGGTGCGGCCAGGATGGAGGCTTGGGTGTTGGTGGCTGACAATGAGGAATTTTCTTTTGTGGGGGAAGGCAAGGAAAATCCTTCCTCTAAATAGGGTAAATAAATTCCTTTTTAGATAAGGATAGAAATCCCTAAATAATTCCCCACGAATTTAAATCACAACCCGTAGATTGATCAAACCCAGGATTGGTTATAATAGGAATACCAACTAATATTTAATATTGTCAAAGAAAATTTGAATCATATTTAAACTTAATAATCGAATAATTGATTGTCTCGGTAAGTTTGAAGTAGGAACATAATTTAAATAATATTTTTATGAAGCCACGAAATCATATGGTTTAAATCTATAAAGATCAGCATAATAATTAAAGGAAACATATTTTTCTTAGCTCGAAACGACGATTGATTATCTCAAAATAATATTCGATAAACACATTCCATTAGTAAGAAACATTTATAAAATATTTATAATCTCAACTATTCTCGAAATCAATTTCTCTCTCTCTTTTTTTAATAAAAGTTAAAGTAGTAACCCACGTCCTACGTAATATAATTAATAAAAATGTTTTATTTAAAAAACTTAGCATTCGCATAACATTTAATTCGAAACTCGTTTTGATAAAAGGATTAATAATAAGAAAACTCTACAAAAATTAAAATAAATTAAAGAAAATTAAGAAATTCGGGAATGGAGTTACACGACGGGGTTCATCGCACAGAAGTCTTAAGCAGAAATATTGAATAGTTAGCAGCGGAAATTTGAAGCAAAACACAAGTCATGCAAAATACTCTTTTATTGATATTGAACAAAGATTACAATGTGGGCACAAGGCCAAATTATAAGTCTCTCAAGCTCACAATTCTCTGATATTACAAGTCATTCTGCTCTTTCTCAATTCTCGATACAAGCTTCAAGGTGGCAGATTCTGTTGAATGACGATGTCCATACATTATGTCATGTATAAATTCTGACTCCATACGGCCGTACGCCTCGAAACGCCAAGGAACTCCATACCTTAATGTATCCAAGCGAGCTCCACGCCATCGGGCTTCTACCTGTGCCTACATATGAAAACAATGTGGATGTCAATACTCAACTGTACTGGTGGAGTGAGCTCCTCACCGACCCATACCCAATCGCCACGTTCATTTACTTTGTGCAGCTAAAATTTTTTGATTGTCTTTCTAGTCTTGCCTTAGGATCAATTTTAGGACAAGGACGTCTTAGCCTATACTTGGAAATGCAATGACAAGGTCGTGCTATACTCATATCGAGACATCAATAATATATATTCGAGACAGTGCCTCGTCGAGTAGAACTTATGCAACTCGGCCGTGCCAAGACTTTCACTTGTTCTATGTTCCACTAGACCATTCTCGTGCCAATGACGTCAAGGGGATGACTCGTGCTAGTCGTGCCAGTAGGCTTGAACGTGCCTTAAGTCGAGGCTGTGCCACACGTATCAACAAGACTCGAGCAAACTTTTCTTACGGCCCTTCCTGACTTAACTTCGAGATGACTCGATGATGACGCCACATTCATGCCGAAGCACGTGTCCTTACTATAGCCAAATCTTAGGCTCCAGAATGGTGTTGCAACCGAGTACACCCTAACCCGCACCGATTCAAGGTTAGCACTTGTTATAAGTATACCTTGTTAACCCAACTCGTAACTTACTAGTACTCGACGCAATCCAAAGGCATACACACGGATAGCCGCTTTTATGCCGACATATCTATGTGAGTGGTCACTAGCAATGTCAAGCTATAATGGATCTTAGCATACAGTGACCATCTGCGTGCGAGGTACGATCTCCCACCGAATGACCCGCAGCCTATATTGTAATGGTTTACTTCAATCGAGTCATGCCGTCGTTGAAGGCCGTATAATATCCGTAATTTCTTCTCGGACGACACGAACCCGGTGCCCCGGGATCTTTCGAGGAATTCATCTTGCACACAAGTTGTCCAATGACCATGCAAGACTCAACTCGATCTATCAAGTCCTTCCTTAATCATGACCATGCTTTCCAACTTTCGATCGAGACTCCCAATTAGCGGGACCTATCTTGGCAACAACCAGTCGCGTGCACTTTCTTATCAAGACTCCCAAGTAGCGGGACCGATCTCGTGAACTTTCTTATCGAGACTCCCAAGTAGCAGGACCGATCTCGTGAACTTCCCTATCGAGACTCCAAAACAGCAGGACCTATCTCGTGTGCTTTCTTATCGAGACTCCCAAGTAGCGGGACCGATCTCGTGAACTTCCCTATCGAGACTCCCAAGTAGCAGGACCGATCTCGTGTGCTTCCCTATCGAGACTCCCAAGTAACGGGACCGATCTCGTGAACTTCCCAATCGAGACTCCCAAGTAGCGGGACCGATCTCGTGAACTTCCCTATCGAGACTCCCAAGTAGCAGGACCGATCTAGTGTGCTACTTTTGTCCGTAGCATGCTTTTTACTAAACCAACTGTGGCTCGTGCCTTAGACTGACTTCTTCTCTAGGCGACACTATCGCTCCACTCACATACTTTATATGACGAGCCTTATTCCCGTGGGACTATGTGACTTGTCAACCGCAGACAATAGGGGACAGTGCTTGCTATGTCTTCGATAGCCCAGTCAAACTCTTGTCTAACTTATTCGTACAATGACATGACTAGCAAAGGTTATGCCAAGCCTTGCATCGAGGGAACGTGTTATGCACGCGGCCGACTTAAACAAACAAGCTCTTTGGGTGCCTAGACATAAGCCACAAGCCGTGGATTATGATTTAAACCACGGGACAGCCGAAGGCTATGCCAAGCCTTGGACGACGGGCCCGTGCATGCTTTATCAAGCATTCATGCGGGCGACGCCTATGACTTAGGATAATTCTAATATTGTGGCAACTTAGCAACTTAGGCCAACTTTCTTCTCCCAAGCCACGAGACGAATGACCGAGTGTCATTTTGAAAGCACACTGAGCAGACTTCTAAGCAGACCGTGGGACCTTTTTCCATGTTCTAAAATATTTCGACCCGTCAGAATTATTCCCTTAGCTGGATGCGTCTCTTTTATTATCAAGCCTAACTTGTTGTGACGACCCGTACCCATTTTTCGGGATACAATTGCGTGAGCAAGCCAGCTACGTATCGAGTGGACTCTAGCCCGACTCGAATACATATAAGCTGTCAAGAGCATGGTATCATGTCTAATATGGCAATCTAAACTATATCACAATCCATGAGATGTATATAAATCAAGAATGAACAAGTATATTTTATGGTTTGCAACCTACTAGCATATTGTCCGAGTAGACTCCAGGAATAACATGAGTCTATGAAACTAGGCTAACAAGCAGGATATATCATAAGAGCACGAGAAGATAATAAAGCAATATCTCTAGCAAAATACTAAATCATGCAGATGTAATCGACTACCACATGCTCAGCTAACTAACTGCGTGCAACCAACTACCTGAAGAGATCATCAGCTCCTCAGAGGACTAGCAAGATACATAAAATATGCCTACAATTAAGTAACCGATACGATATGCTCTGACATGCATGGGCCACCAAAAAAAAACTTGTCACGACCCGTACTCGCTTTTCGGAATGCAAGTACGTGAGCAAGCCAGCTACGTATCAAGCGGACTCCAGCCCGACTCGAATACGTATAAGCTGTCAAGAGCATGGTATCATGTCTAATATGGTAATCTAAACTATATCACAATCCACGAGATATATATAAATCAAGAATGAACAAGTATGGTTCATGGTCTGCATAACACTAGCATATTGTCCGATTAGACTCAAAGAATAACATGAGTCTATGAAACTAGGCTAACAAGCAGGATCTATCATAAGAGCACGATAAGATAATAAAGCAATATCACTAGCAAAATACCTGAATCATGCAGATGTAATCGACTACCACATGCTCAGCTAACTAACTATGTGCAACCAGCTACCTGAAGAGATCATCCGGTCCTCAGAGGACTAGCAAGATACATAAAATATGCCTACTAATATAACAGTAAATAACATGTATGAAAGATAAGGACGATAAAAGAAGGACATCTAAGACACGATAAGTCATATGAAAATACAATACTAGACTTCGCTATCAATCAAACGATTAACCGCTATAGCTTGTAGTACAATGCAAGATACTCCTAATCAATAGTTGGTTTCGACTGTAGGATAATGCAAGATACTCCCAGTCGAGATTAGCCAATTCTAGTATAAATCTCCTCTCTTAAAGGAATACAAGGCCAAGTAGACTCCTATAAATGTAGTACAATACTAGATACTCCTAATCTACAGTATGTCACTAGTCAAGTCAATCAATATCAAGATCAAAGAATCTGCTATAGGTCGTAGTACAATGTAAGATACTCCCAATCTATAGTATGTCAATCTCAACTTTAGTACAATGCAAGATACTCCCAGTCAAGAATGGTCAAGTCAATAACAAGGAGTAGAACTGGCAACTCTATCGTAAGACATAATAACACGAAGAAGACCAATAAATAAGCAAAAGAACTGAATAGTATCCTATACGTGCACGTAAATTTAGAAAACAAGTAGAACAATCGATGACAAGCCAATCGTAATATGAGAAGTATGTAACCCTATAAAAAGAACACAATAGGAAAGGAAACATGTAAATACTGTCTAAGTTCGGCAAGGTATACTTGCCTGGTGGTAGCATGAAGAACCAACAATATACCGTCAACTGGTAAGCCATAAAGTCCAAATCTCACAACTGTCTCTGAAAGCTTAAATAGATATTACCAACATTTTCAGAATAGTCAAATAGCTATAATTGCATGTCCATAAGTCAAAATGGTCATTTCGGGCCAAAACGATGTCCGCCGTTGGACCCACTATGGACCGAAAAGCGTACCCGAGTCAATGGTCCCTAAATTCGTCAAACTATATGTCTATGGATTTATTTTGATGATACGAATCCAACAATATGTCCAATTTTGGATTTCGATGGGCGGTGCATGAAATTGCCCGTTGAGTCGGATCGTGGGGCCCACAAAACGGCGATCCGATCAACTGTCTCATTATCGGACCAAACTTGGCATATAGTACCAAAAAATGATAGGGTCCAGTTGGCGTAAGTTTCGTCTCGATCTGATAAACGTGTACCAAGTAATTAGGAAATTTGCAAAGAGGTCGATACGGTAAATTTTGACGGATACACATCAAATTCGTCGCGCACACGCAACCAATTTGAATTCCGTCAAAGCCCACACGTCCGCGAGGTCGATACGCACCTTTCAATACTTTTGTTTGTGACCACGTCGCTCAGATAGTCGGGACGCACGTCGTATCGGAGGCTTTCAAGGTTTTTTTTATAATTTTTAAAACATGTTTTTTGTTACTTTAGGAAATCGATTTCTCGGTGTATAGTCATCGAAATCGACTTCCGTAAATTGGGTTCTGTAGCCCTATGTATTATCTAGGACTGTCTTTAAGTATAATTTTTAAAAACCTAATATCTTGTTCATAAGCTATCTTCCAAAATGGGGTTTCAAAATAGGTAATCTGTTATATGAATCGTTGTTTTTCGTAATTTTCCAAGAGATTTCCTGGACAACATATTCCAGTAGAATTTCTACTTGAAGGGGTTTGATTTTGGTTATGTTGACTATCCAATGAAACAACTGGATCGACAAATAGAGAGCAAAGTCAGAGAAATGTTACCGGGAATATGGCGTTTGTAACATTGCTGCTGTTGTATGCGGCTCTATCCCGCGCGCTCCGCCGTGGCTCTGGCCGTCCTGTGGCCATACGTGACGGTGCCAAGGGCCGGGGACGAGGTCGCCAGGGTTAGGGGGTAGCATGGTGGAGATTTAGGTTAGGGTTTGTTCTCTCATCTCTTCCTCTCTCTCGATTTACATGTATGTATACTGCAGTTAGGGGTCAGTTTGGCTGGGCTTTTGTTTGGCTTGGCTGGGCTTGCAAGCAGTGTAAGTTGGGGTCGGTTTGGCTGGACATTTTCTTTTTGGTTTTCTTTTCTTTTCCTTTTTCATTATTTCTTCATATATGCATTCTAAGCATATATATACATACATGCTTACATACATACATACATACATACATACATACATACATACATATATATAAAAATATATATATATATATATATATATTTTATATATATATATAATATATATATATATATATATATATATATATATATATATACATACATACATACATACATACATACATACATACATACATACATACATACATGCTTACATAAATATATTCATACATACATGTATACATACATACATATATGACTTATGTAAATATATTAAACTTTGTAAATAATAATAAATCATATACACAATACTTAAATGGGCACACATACAAACATATATACATTTATATAGCCTAATACCCCAAACAGCACAAGGGTACCTATGTTATATTTTCCAAGGAAATTAAAAATTAAACTAGAAATTAGTGCATATATTATAATTAATAAACCATTTATATAAATTACTCAAAAGACTATAACAGAAACTATCAATATATATACACATATTGTCCTATTAAAGGTTCCAATTCCAAAAATGGTATTTCCAGCAATATTATCATATTTCGAAAACTAATAAAAATATATATAAATAATAAATAGTAAATAATACATTAAATATTATTTTTAAAAGTCAGTCACTAAATTATAAATATGCTATAAATATGCTATGGTTAAATACACATCTATATGTCCACATGGACACCATTGGTCGTACTACACGACCACATGTGCTTGGACTCGTTTCGGGTCCAGTCTGGGCTAGTTTGGCACAATCAAGTTTCCTGAAAGTCATAATATCATTAAGTAACTAATTAACTTGTTTATGGAGGTCATGTCACAACTTGGCATAATTTTCCTAGTTATGACACACTTATGGATCGATCTTCCCTACCATGGCTAATACACTAGTCGAAGCACGCTACTACACTATCCGTGCTATGATTCTTGGTCATCTTGTATTCCAAATATCAACTATGACTAAGACCATCTACCGTAATAATTAACTAATTAATTATTTATAAATTCTAAAAAAACACCATTTAAATAAAATAAATGATAAAAATATTTTAAAATTTTCGGGAAGAGGAGTTACAAATCTACCTACCTTAAAAATAATTTCGTCCTCGAAATTCTAACTCATAACTATTCCTTAAAATTCAAAAAGAAAGTCTACTTTTACCTTAATCTTCTTAAATTTTAATTCCTCAAAAATAATTTATATCCTTCCCTAGCCATTTTGTAAGTACGGAACCTCGAGGACTTCTACCCACCTTTGGTAACACTACTTCCTCAAAGGTATGTCACTAAAACTCTATAACCTTCCATCTAGTTGCTAGAATCATTACCCATAGATATTTAAGACATATGGCATCCATAATTCTCCCTATCTATCAAACAACCAAAATTAAATAGTCAAGCAATATTATACTATAACTTAAGAATTTTTCATAAATTCTAGACAGCACGATTGTTCGTCACCCTGAAATAGGAAGAGACAAAAATCAATGGTTCGGAAGGCAGGAAAGAATAATCGAGAGCGTATACGAAGTTTTAAGGACGTTAGAAAAATTTCTAAAAGAATTTTCAAAGCAGTGTGGATTGAGATTCCTAAGGGTATAGTCAAATTCGCAGGCTCGTATCAGTACAATTAAGTAACCGATACGATATGCTCTGACATGCATGGGCCACCAAAAAAAAACTTATCACGACCCGTACTCGCTTTTCGGAATGCAAGTACGTGAGCAAGCCAGCTACGTATCAAGCGGACTCCAGCCCGACTCGAATACGTATAAGCTGTCAAGAGCATGGTATCATGTCTAATATGGTAATCTAAACTATATCACAATCCACGAGATATATATAAATCAAGAATGAACAAGTATGGTTCATGGTCTGCATAACACTAGCATATTGTCCGATTAGACTCAAAGAATAACATGAGTCTATGAAACTAGGCTAACAAGCAGGATCTATCATAAGAGCACGATAAGATAATAAAGCAATATCACTAGCAAAATACCTGAATCATGCAGATGTAATCGACTACCACATGCTCAGCTAACTAACTATGTGCAACCAGCTACCTGAAGAGATCATCCGGTCCTCAGAGGACTAGCAAGATACATAAAATATGCCTACTAATATAACAGTAAATAACATGTATGAAAGATAAGGACGGTATAAGAAGGACATCTAAGACACGACAAGTTATATGGAAATGCAATACTAGACTTGGCTATCAATCAAACGATTAACCCCTATAGCTTGTAGTATAATGCAAGATACTCCCAATCTATAGTAGGTTTCGACTGTAGGACAATGCAAGATACTCCCAGTCGAGAATAGCCAGTTCTAGTATAAATCTTCTCTCTCAAAGGAATACAAGGTCAACTAGACTCCTATAAATCATAGTACAATGCAAGATACTCCAAATCTATAGTATGTCACCAGTCAAGTCAATCAATATCAAGATCAAAAAATCTGCTATAGGTCGTAGTACAATGTAAGATACTCCCAATCTATAGTATATTGATCTCAACTTTAGTACAATACAAGATACTCCCAGTCAAGAATGGTCAAGTCAAGAATAAGGGGTAGAACTGGAAACGCTATCGCAAGACACAATAACATGAAGAAGACCAATAGACAAGAAAAAAATAAATAATATCCTATACATGCAGTAAATCTAGAAAACAAGTAAAACAGTCGATGACAAGCCAATCGTAATATGAGAAGCATGTAACCCTATGAAAAGAACACAACAGGAAAGGAAATATGTAAATACTGTATAAGTTCGGTAATGTATACTTCCCTAGTGGTAGCACGAAGAACTAATAATATACCGTCAACTGGTAAGCCATAAAGTCCAAATCTCACAACTGCCTCCGAAAGCTTAAATAGACATTACCAACACTTTTAGAATAGTCAAATTAGCTGGGATTTCATGTCCATCAGTCCAATTCTGGACACAGGAGCAAAATGGTCATTTTGGGCCGAAACGATGTCCGCCGTTGGACCCGCTTTGTACTGAAAAATGTATCAAAGTCAATGGTCTCTAATGTGATCAAACTATATGTCTGCAGATTTATTTTGATGATACGAACCCAACGATATGTCCAATTTTGGATTCCGGTGGGCCGTGCACGAAATCGTTCGTTGAGTCGGATCATGGGGCCTACAAAATGGCGATCCAATCAACTATCTCATAATCGGACCAAACTTGGCATACATGACCAAAAAAGTGATTCGGTCTTGTTGTCGCAAGTTTTTTCTCGATCTGAAGAACGTGCACAAAGTATTTTAGAAATTTACAAAGAGGCCGATACGGTGAATTTCGACGGATACGCATAAAATTCGTCGCGCACATGCAACCAATTTGAATTTCGTCAAAGCCCATAAGTCCAAGAAGTCGATACACACCTATCGATACTTTCGGTTCGCGACCACGTCGTATCGGAGGTTTTCAAGATTTTTCTACAATTTTTAAAATAGGTTTTTGTTACTTTAGGAAATCGATTTCTCGGTGTATAGTCATCGAAATCGACTTTCGTAAATTGGGTTCTGTAGCCCTAGGTATTTTCTAGGACTGTCTTTAAGTATAATTTTTAAAAAACCTAATATCATGTTCATAAGCTGTCTTCCAAAATAGGGTTTCGAAATAGGTAATCTGTTTTATGAATCGTTGTTTTTCATGATTTTCCAAGAGATTTCCTGGACAACATATTCCAGTAGAATTTAATCTACTTAAAACGGTTTGATATTGGTTATGTTGACTATCCAATGAAACAACTGGATCAACAAATAGAGGAGCGAGGTCAGAGAAATGTTACTAGGAATATGGCGTTCGCAGCATTGCTGCTGCTACTGCTATCGTTGTATGCGGCTCTGCCTCGCGCGCTCCATCGTGGCTCTGGCCGTCCTGTGGCCGTGCGCGGTGGCGCCAAGGGCCGGGGACGAGGTCTCCAAGGTTAGGGGGTAACATGGTGGATATTTAGGTTAGGGTTTGTTCTCTCATCTCTTCCTCTCTCTCGATTTATATGTATGTATACTGCAGTTAGGGGTCGGTTTGGCTGGGCTTTTATTTGGCTTGGCTGGGCTTGCTAGCAGTGTAAGTTGGGGTCGGTTTGGCTGGGATTTTTCTTTTTGGTTTCTTTTTCTTTTTCTTTTTCATTATTTCTTCATATATGCATTCTTAGCATATATATACATACATACATTCATACATGTATTCATATATATATATATATATATATATATATATATATATATATATATATATATATATATATATATATATATATATATATATATGCTTACATACATATATTCATACATACATGTATACATACATACATATATGACTTATGTAAATATATTAAACTTTATAAATAATAATAAATCATATACACAACACTTAAATGGGCATACAAACAAACATATATACATGTATATAGCCTAATACCCCAAACAGCACAAGGGTACCTATGTTTATATTGTCCAAGGAAATTAAAAATTAAACTAGAAATTAGTGCATATATTATAATTAATATACCATTTATATAAATTAATCAAAAGACTATAACAGGAACTATGAATATAAATATACACATATTGTCCTATTTAAAGGTCATAATTCCAAAAATGGTATTTTCAGCAATATTATCACATCTCGAAAACTAATAAAAATATATATAAATAATAAATAGCAAATAATACATTAAATATCATTTTTAAAAGTCACTCACTAAATTATTAAATGTGCTATGGTTAAATACACATCTATATGTCCATATGGACACCGTTGGCTGCACTACACGACCATATGGGCTTGGACACATTTTGGTTCCAGTCTGGGCTAGTTTGGCATAATCGAATTTCCTAAAAATCATAATATCAATAAGTAACTAATTAACTTGTTTATAGAGGTCATGTCACAACTTGGTCTGGTTTTCCTAGTTAGGACACACTTATGGATCAGTCTTCCCTACCAAGGCTAATAAACTAGTCGAAGCACGCTACTGCACTATCTGTGCCATGATTCCTAGCACCTTGTATTCCAAATCTCAACTATGACTAAGACCATCTATCGTAATATTAACTAATTAATTATTTATAAAATTCTATATAATTACCATTTAAATCAAATAAATAATAAAAAGATATTTCAGAATTTCTGGAAGAGGTGTTACAAATCTACCCACCTTAAAAATAATTTCATCCTCGAAATTCTAATTCATAACTATTCCTTAAAATTCAAATAGAAAGTCTACTTTTACCTTAATCTCCTTAAATTTTAATTCCTCAAAAATATTTTATATCCTTCCTCTAGCCATTTTGTAAGTACACAACTCGAGGACTTCTACCCACCTTTGGTCACTCTACTCCCTCAAAGATATGTCACTAAAACTTTATAACCTTCCATCTAGTTGCTAGAATCATTACTCATAGATATCTAAGACATATGGCATCCATAATTCCACTTATCTATCAAACAACCAAAATTAAATAGTCAAGCAATATTATACTATAACTTAAGAATTTAGATAAATTCTAGACATCACGATCATTCGTCACCCTGAAATAGGAAGAGACGAAAATTAATGGTTCGAAAGGCAAGGAAGAATATTCGAGAGCGAATATGAAGTTTCAAGGACGTTAGAGAAATTTATAAAAGAATTTTCAAAGCAGGGTGGATTGAGATTCCTAAGGGTTTAGTCAAATTTGAAGGCTTGTATTAGTACAGTTACGTAACGATACGATATGCTATGACCTGCATGGGCCACCAAAAAAAATATGACACGACCCGCACCCGCTTTTTGGGATGCAAGTGCGTGAGCAAGCCAACTACGTATCAAGCGGACTCCAGCCCAGATTTTGATTTGTCTTGTAGATCTAAGTTTACTCAAATCTTGGATTTCTTTGATTTTGATCTATCAAACTTTATTATTTTCATGTTTTGATTGTTCTATGTTGTAGAGAATTTGATTTTACCCAAAATGGACCTTTGAAAACCCGAATTTTGATTTGTTTTGAGCAAGTTAGGCCACTTTTAGTTCATGGGTTCCATGAACTCATGCTTTCGGCCTGGAGAAGAAGAACAGTGATGGGCGCAGAGCTATTTTTTATGCGCCCACAACAGCCTTTCATTTGGGAACATAGCCCTATATATGTGCCCAAAGCATCATACTTCCTTCAGCTTGGGTGCATGGCCATTTACATGCGCCCATAGCTCTTCACCTCTGGCGCATAGCGCTTGATATGCGCCCATAGCTCTTCAGCGTGGGCGCATGGCTCCTGATATGCGCCCACTTAGCCATGGAAGATAGTCTCCTTGCTTTCCTTCTAGTATAACATGTCCCCAGCATGTGGGCGCATGCACTTTTGGGCTCATGCCTTCTATAGTACATGCACCCTGGACGCATGCTCTTTAGGCGCATGTCTATTTATAGGCGCATGATGCTTTGGACGCATTCTGACCTGTACTACCAGAATAAGTCATTTTAGCGACGCATAAAGACGTCACTAAAACGACAAATTTTGTCGCTAAAGATATTTAGCGACGGAATTACTGACGTTTCGTGATAGTCGCTGAAATGTAAGTCGCTAATCTTCTAAACGTCGCCAAATGTCACAATTATCGACGTTTGCCGACGTCTATATACGTCGGTATATTACCGACGTCTACCGTCGTAACGTCGGTGGATTAGCGACGTATTAATGCGTATCGCTATGCGTCGGTCAATTACCGACGTATTACCGATAAATCGTCGGTAATTTAGTGACATGTACGAAGTCGCAAAGCGTCGGTAAATCCTGGGAATTCCTGGGGATAATTATCGACGTATACCGACGTTTACCGACGTCCTCCGACATATATTGACATCGCTAAACGTCGGTAGCCTGGATAATATTAATTATCTACCGACGTTTACCGACGCAAAATTACGTCGGAAGGCGTCGGTAAACGTCGGTAAACGTCGCTAAATCTGCAAAAAAATAAAAAATAAAATAAAATACAGAATGTCTATTTCTCCCTGCAGTTTAAAAAGCCTATTTCTCACTGTAGAATAGGATCCAAACAATCACATAATGTATATTTCTCACTGTACACAGGTTTCAGTCCCTATAACCAAGTCTACAACAATCACACAATGTCCAGTTCTCAGAATGGCTCAGAACACAACCTAAAATTCACACAATGTCCAAGTCTACATCAATCATTCTAGTAATGTCCAAATATGTATCATAAGACAAACTAAACATAATCAGTTCTATTTCACATGCTTAATTGTCAAGTATGGGAACGAATGGCTCAGAACACAACCCAAAATTCATTCTAGCATACATTAGTGTGAATCATCTATGTTCTGTTCATATGGTGTAGTATATGTTCTTATCGTATCTAGTATCTGAAGGATATAACAGAATCAAGATGAACTCACATAATGTAATACTAAGACATCATCTACTACTATATAAGATATAGTGATAGGTTGTCATATCATCATTGCCGAGGGATGAGGGTCGGAGGACAGTCAACTTTATCTACGGATACATAGTTTCTGACTCGCCAGTCGAATGGCTTAATTGCCAAGTATGGGAACGAATGGCTCAGAACACAACCCAAAATTCATTCTAGCATACATTAGTGTGAATCATCTATGTTCTGTACATATGGTGTAGTATATGTTCTTATCGTATATAGTATCTGAAGGATATAACAGAATCAAGATGAACTCACATAATGTAATACTATGACATCATCATACTACTATATAAGATATAGTGATAGGTTGTCGTATCATCATTGCCGAGGGATGAGAGTCGGAGGACAGTCAACTTTATCTACGGATACATAGTTTCTGCCTCGCCAGTCGAATAGCTTAATTGCCAAGTATGGGATCTAATGGCTCAGAACACAACCCAAAATTCATTCTAGCATACATTAGTGTGAATCATATATGTTCTGTACATATGGTGTAGTATATGTTCTTATCGTATCTAGTATCCGAAGAATGTAACAGAATCAAGATGAACTCACATAATGTAATACTAAGACATCATCTACTACTATATAAGATATAGTGATAGGTGCTCGCTGGAGGGAGGAGAAGGGGCTCGCGGTGGAGGAGGAGGATGAGCGGCGCCGGAGGGAAGGGGGTCGGGCTGTCGTCGAGGTCGGGAAAGAGGGCCGGGAACAAAAAATTTGGGAAGAGGGAGAAATGAAAAGTCGAACCGAGGAAACCTTTTTTATCAGAAATTAGCGACGTCCGTAAATACGTCGCAAAGCATCGGTATTCGTTTAATATTCGGCGACGTAATAATCTTTGCGACGCTAAACGTCGCTAAACTAATAAAACTAGCGACGTTTTTCGACAAATCAACGACGTTGGTTTTTATTACACTAAAGGTAGTTGCAATATGTCGCTGTTTGTCGCTATCAGGGACGTATTGTGACGCATACTTTCGGAGTCGCTATCAACGAATGGCTCAGAACACAACCCAAAATTCATTCTAGCATACATTAGTGTGAATCATCTATGTTCTGTACATATGGTGTAGTATATGTTCTTATCGTATCTAGTATCTGAAGAATGTAACAGAGTCAAGATGAACTCACATAATGTAATACTAAGACATCATCTACTACTATATAAGATATAGTGATAGGTTGTCGTATCATCATTGCCGAAGGATGAGGGTCGGAGGACGTCGGTAAACGTCGGTAAACGTCGCTAAATCTGCAAAAAAAAATAAAAAAATAAAATACAAAATATCTATTTCTCCCTGCAGTTTAAAAAGATAACCATTTCTCACTGTAGAATAGGATCCAAACAATCACAGAATGTCCATTTCTCGCTGTACACAGGTTTCAGTCCCTATAACCAAGTCTACAACAATCACACAAAATATGGGAACGAATGGCTCAGAACACAACCCAAAATTCATTCTAGCATACATTAGTGTGAATCATCTATGTTCTGTACATATGGTGTAGTATATGTTCTTATCGTATCTAGTATCTGAAAAATGTAACAGAATCAAGATGAACTCACATAATGTAATACTAAGACATCATCATAGTACTATATAAGATATAGTGATATGTTGTCGTATCATCATTGCCGAGGGATGAGAGTCGGAGGACA
This sequence comes from Iris pallida, assembly GCA_029216955.1. Lineage (NCBI taxonomy): Eukaryota > Viridiplantae > Streptophyta > Magnoliopsida > Asparagales > Iridaceae > Iris > Iris pallida. The sequence goes on from JANAVB010026399.1 coordinate 1,013,833, forward strand.
GTTAACTTTATCTACGGCTACATAGTTTCTGCCTCGCCAGTCGAATGGCGGCAGGGACTATGTCCCGATCACCATGTCGTACCGTAAATTAATATAAATGGAGCTGGAGCCAAAATACAGAAACCAAAATATGATATCCACCTCAAGTGTAGAGTCAGGGGAGAAGATCTTTTCCACCCTCTCCCTCTCTCATGCTATCAGCGTCACAACTTTTCCACCTCAAGTTCTGATCAAGCATTTTCCTTCTCCTCTCCTCCACCATGGCTCTGAAACTATCTGCTCCTCCCTAGTTCCCTTCTTCTTATTTGACTCTCTCAGCCACATATGATATCCAGCTCAAGTGTAGAGTCGGGGAAGAAGAAGTGGACAGGAAGAGGAGGGGGAAGCAGCACAGCCGGTGGCATGACCCGGAGGAAGTACAGAGGTTTTCTTCAACATACGTAGGAGAACTATAAGGATATATCTTTTCACAACATATCACCTTGTCAAAGACCCTTAACGTAACAACCATGTTACCGCGGTGTCGGAAGACTAACATGTCATAATTTTATAAGCCGTGTGTTTTGACATAATCCTCCAACCGGATTTCAGTTCTATGTAATAATGCAAGATTACGACATAGGAGGAAAGAGTTGGGAGGATTATGTCAAAACACACGACTTAGAAAATTATGACATGTTAGTCTTCCGACACCGCGGTAACATGGTTGTCACATTAAGGGTCTTTGACAAGATGACATATTGTGAAAAGATATATCCTTATAGTTCTCCTACGTATGTTGAAGAAAACCTCTGTACTTCCTCCGGGTCATGCCGTCGACTGTGCTGATTCCCCCTCCTCTTCCTGTCCACTTTTTCTCCCCCGATTCTACACTTGAGCTAGATATCATATGTGCCTGAGAGAGTCAAATAAGAAGAATGGAAGTAGGGAGGAGCAGATGGGTCCATTGCCATGGTAGAGGAGAGGAGAAGGCAAAACTGAATCAACATTGTCTTTCGGATCGTCCTCATTAAGGCATAACGGGCTGCTCAGCGTGCCCAGCTTCTTCAACTTCTCGCTGGCTGCAGAGTCGAAATGGAAATGGGTCCTCTTTGCCGGACCGAGCTCTGACTCGCACTCGTCGCTGCGCTACCGGTTTCCTCTCCTCCTCTGACGCGGGTCATAAGAAAAGAAATTTCGTACCTCTTCTTCACATAAACATCATTGCCACCTTGTACTCGAGCCTAGCCTCCTCGTCTGTGATGCTATCCAACTTCTCGGAGTCATCGGAGAAGGAGTCAAATGAGTCGGCGGTGATAGCAGATGATTGCAAGACAGAGAGCGAAAAGACAGGCGAAGAAGAGGACGATACGAGTCGAATGGAAGATTCGAATGACAATGTAGGCACCGAGAAGTCGGATAGCGTCACAGACGAGGAGGCTCGACTACAAGGCGGCAATGATGTTTATGTGAAAAAGAGGTACGAAATTTCTTTTCTTATGACCCGCATCAGAGGAGGAGAGGAAACCAGTAGCACGGCGACGAGTGCGAGTCAGAGCTCCGGGACGGCAAAGAGGACCCGTTCCCATTTCGACTCTGCAGCCAGCGAGAAGTTGAAGAAGCTGGGCACGCTGAGCAGCCCGTTATGCCTTGATGAGGACGATCCGGAAGACAATGCTGATTCAGTTTTGCCTTCCTTGGATGGTATTGATTCTGTAGATCCGTGTATAAAAGAGGAAGAGATTGGGAGTAGAGTGGACCTGGAGGGAAATGAGAGATTGGAAGCTGGGTCAATATCCAAGAAGCGAAAGAGAGTCGAGGATTCTGATAGGTTGTCGTATCATTATTGCCGAGGGATGAGGGTCGGAGGGCAATCAACTTTATCTACGGCTACATAGTTTCTGCCTCGCCAGTCGAATGGCTGCAGGGACTATGTCCTGATCACCATGTCGTACCGTAGATTAATGTAAATGGAGATGAAGCCAAAATACAGAAACCAAAATACAAAATACAGAATCCAAAATACAAAATACAAAATACAGAAACCAAAATACAAAATACAGAAACCAAAATACAAAATACAGAAACCAAAATACAAAATACAGAATCCAAAATAGGACCCTCTGTGAGAACGGATGGCTCAGAACACAACCCAACCGGAGAGGATACTCTAAGAGATCCATCTGAGAGGGACGTATACTCTGAGAGATCACCTATACAAGAATTATATCAGTGGTGGGATCGAGTTTTGGAGGAGATATTATCAAAGTATACGTCCTACTCAGATGGGCCTCTCACCGTTACTATTTTTTCCTGACAGCATGGTGGATGTGCTCCGTCCACAGATTCTTGCTCCGAGCCAAAACTTTGTCCCGGAGCTCAAGTGGACATCCTTGGTGTAGAGCTCGAGTGAGAGGTTCCTGACAGCATGGTGGTCTCTTTTGTTAAAGTATCCGTGCTCATCCCACAATTCGTGCTCATCCCACATTGTGGGACGAGCACGGATACTTTAACAAAAGAGACCACCATGCTGTCAGGAACCTCTCACTCGAGCTCTACACCAAGGATGTCCACTTGAGCTCCGGGACAAAGTTTTAGCTCGGAGCAAGAATCTGTGGACGGAGCACATCCACCATGCTGTCAGGAAAAAATAGTAACGGTGAGAGACCCATCTGAGTAGGACGTATACTTTGATAATATCTCCTCCAACACTCGATCCCACTACTGATATAATTCTTGTAAAGGTGATCTCTCATAGTATACGTCCCTCTCAGATGGATCTCTCAGATTATCCTCTCCGGTTGGGTTGTCGTATCATCATTGCCGAGGGATGAGGGTCGGAGGACAGTCGACTTTATCTACGGATACATAGTTTTTGCCTCGCCAGTCGAATGGCTACAGGGACTATGTCCTGATCACCATGTCGTAGTCCAATATAATCCAGAGATTGACACGGTTCTAATTCATATATGTAGTCCAATACAAATAGTCTAATACAAAAATAACCCAATACAAATAGTCCAATACAAATAAGTACTAATAGCTAATGAGAACCACGCTACTCACGCAAACGCTCAGTGATACGTTCACGCAACCACCTCGAAAAAGTGAGATTTTTGGCGCGAGGAGAGAGGTCGTCCCTTGCAAGGAATGCATGAAGAGAACTCTCGGTCTCACTAGCTACCGGTGCTGGATGAATAGAACTTCCGGTCACACTAGCAACCGGTGCCACTTCCTCCTCAACTGTAGGAGGAGCCACCTCAGCATTCATTGTTTTCTTCAAACGACGTGCCGCTCCTCGGGTCATAGGTGCCATCTGGTAAGATCGATAGTCACAAATAATATAATTGTAATACTAAGACATCATCTACTACTATATAAGATATAGTGATAGGTTGTCGGATCATCATTGTCGAGGGATGAGGGTCGGAGGACAGTCAACTTTATCTACGGCTACATAGTTTCTGTCTCGCCAGTCGAATGACTGCAGAGACTATGTCCTTGAGACAGTGAACATATATACCATGAATCCAAACCCCATATTAACATTTACTAATCCAAATGGATGCAGGGACTATGTCCTTGCCTCTCCGGTTGGTTGTCGTATCATCATTGCCGAGGGATGAGGGTCGGATGACAGTCAACTTTATCTACGACTACATAGTTTCTGCCTCGCCAGTCGAATGGCTGCAGGGACTATAATAAGACACAATTCACCAAAGAGAACCATACTGTAACTCACACTTTAAGACAATAAATGAAGGAAGACTTGTATGGAGGATCGATAGGGTTGAGCGATGTCATTTTATTCTACAAAGAGAACCATACTGTAGAACCCAAACTGTAGAACTCACACTTTAACACAATTCTACAAAGAGTTGTCATAGGGTGTTGAGCGATGTCATTTTATTCTTTTCTTCTTCTTCTTCTTGGGATTTTTGAGTATTGGATCTTGAGAGACATATATAGCTAGAACTTACGAAGAATGGAGTACCATACTTCAACAAATAGATGTTGACTAATTGGTTCATATACTTGTTGTCTAAAATAAGTGTAGGAATGTTGTAAGGTGAAATAATATATCAAACACTATATCGAAACCCAAACCCAATATGCAAATCCAAATTAATACGAAAATACACAAGTGTATGTAGGGGATTAAGTGTACAGAGGTGAAATACATATATATGCAAGCTTGGGGGTGTCCACGTGTCCAATAAATGGACACAAAGTGTTCAAAACCTTACGAACACACTGTATCAGTGAACACATGGTCGTAACGTGTCTCCGTGTCCATTTTGGACACGAAAAACACCTCAATTAGGGTTAGGGTTTACCTTCAGTCTCCTCACGGTGGTGGAAGAGGAGGACGAGGACAAGTTCGATGGTGGAGAAGGAGGGGATTAAGTGTACAGAGGTGAAATACATATATATGCATGCTTGCGGGTGTCCACGTGTCCAACAAATAGACACAAAGTGTCCAAAACCTCACAAACACACTGTATCAGTGAACACATGGTCGTAATGTGTCTCCGTGTCTATTTTGGACACGAAAAAGACCTCAATTAGGGTTAGGGTTTACCTTCAGTCTCCTCAAGGTGGAGGCGGAGGAGGAGGAGGAGGAGGATCTCGCGGTGGAGAAGGAGAAGGGGCTCGCGGTGGAGGAGGAGGAGGAGGAGAACGGGCTCGCCGGAGGGAGGAGAAGGGGCTCGCGGTGGAGGAGGAGGATGACCGGCGCCGGAGGGAAGGGGGTGGCTTTCGTCGAGGTCGGGGAAGAGGGGCGGAAACAAAAAATTTGGGGAGAGGGAGAAATAAAAAGTCGAACCGAGGAAACCCTTTTTATCAGAAATTAGCGACGTCCGAAAATACGTCGCCAAGCATCGGTAATCGTTTAATATTCGGCGACTTAATAATCGTTGCGACGCTAAACGTCACTGAACTAATAAAACTAGCGACATTTTTCGACAAATCAACGACGTTGGTTTTTATTACACTAAATGTAGTCACGATATGTCGATGTTTGTCGCTACCAGCGACGTATTGTGACGCATATTTTAGGAGTCGCTAAATCCAAAAATATTAGCGATATTTTAAGTTGGCGTCGCTAATTACGTCGCTGATATGACTTATTTTGGTAGTGCTGGCGCATGCTGCCCTTGGGCGCATGTTGTCCCTGGCCCCCTTCCTTTTGCCATGATAATTTATGTTATTTTCTCCATACTTGACCCCATGGTCCTTAGTGTAAGTTGTGACCTTTGAGCAAGATGGGCATCTTCATGATGGCCTTGTATAATGTATTACCTATCTTGCGTATGTGCTCTGGGCTTTAAGCACGATATTAACATGACATGTATACTCCTTGATAACTCTTTTGGTGGCCTATCGTGGCGCACCTTTGACCAGTAAATCCTTGGCATACAAGTACACTTAACATGAACACGACATGGCAATATAGCTTAACCTGATAACGCTTAATAGTGGCCCGTTGAGGCACACTATTGACAAACCCCTTGACATGATAACTCTAACAGTGGCCCGTTGTGGTGCACTCTTGATAAGTAACAAGTAAACATGACATGTACAAGCTTGATAGTGGCCCGTGGTGGCGCACTCCTGACAAGTAATCTTGACAAATAACAAGTAACTCTTATCTTGACACCGTGGGTGATTTATCTTGATTGTGTCTGTACAAACTATATGTCCCATCTTGCATCATGTCTAGGACATGAATTCTTGATTTTTCACGGTCAGAGATTCATACTAAATCTGACTAAATTAATGACTAGTTTGATCATGTAGATCGTAAAGAGAATTTCCAGTCACAGGCAATCCCGTTATCTGGGCGCCTCAAGTGGACTTGTAGCCTGACGACGAGTAGGGCACATTTTTAACACACTGTCTTGTATTGCACCACAAGGTCACCTGATCAACTCTCTCAACCTACGGAAGGATAACTGGATAGTCTGCAGGGCTTGTGACCGTTGGAACATCTTATTGCATATTGTAGTGACTAGGCTTGTGATAATCCTAGTTAGTTAAAGTATCAAGTCGTACTCTTTGCTTGGTCGTAATTGATGGATGGAGTCCAGTCTTGTCTTGTCTAGACAGTGCCAGTGTATGATTACTTTGGTACATTACTGTTATGTTTTACTCTTGTCGATAAATGATTGGAGACTTAGCTCTGTTCAGGTGAAGGGTTACAACCCCGGTCCTTCTTTGGTTTACTGATTGTAAATTGGGTTAGCACCCAAGGATCTACCAGTCTTCCAGCCATATGGTGAACACCAGGCATAACCCTGGCAATGAGTGGGTTTCTTCTTTTGCTCCCCCGCTCTCTTATAAATTATTCTTTTGAGGCGTTTTGCTGTCGAACAAGTGTTAGCTCGTATTGAAACTTACTTTTGTCTGCCCAAGGGTTGTAACATGATTGACAAATCCTAGAATTGATCATGTATGACTTGAACTCTTACTAGTCTTCGTATTTTGTATGAGTAGCTTTATGATCATCTGAATATATAATGTTTGAGACGCCTTACTTTGTATGTATGATGATCTAATATCTTATAACTATTACTTGCTTGCTTGAGATTGAGACACTAGGCTTGTTCTTGACCATAAGAGACTGATGGCTTGTAGATAAACCCTCATGCATCTAGACAGCCGTGACCGTATTGCGAGATGGGCTGTACCTCAATGTACGTAGCTAGCTGTGCCTTTTTCCTGCTCTCTAGTATTCTGGTTCTGGGGCGTGACACGATTTAAGTGGTAGCCCATGCAGGTCTTACAAATCAAGATGTGTGAGGGTTTCACTGAATAGATGTCTCAATCAGCACTCGCCCTTGATCTCTTCTCATGTCTTCTGATCCTTCTGAAATATTGACCTGATCACATGCTTATATCATCGATCTATCTTGGTCATTCCTTATTGTTCCTCATGTCATTTCTTCAGTGACGTAGTTCCTGGTTCTACCGATCAGTAAGGTGGAGCACCTCCAGTGAACTTGCAACAACCTGGGGACCAAGCCCAGCACTCTGGAGCAGCTTTTTGAGCCATGTATTTTGGGAACTCAGAGCCCCTAGTTCAGCCAGTCCAGCCTGCAAAGCCTAAAAATTGGACCCTAGTAGGACTCATTAGGGAATTGCTTGCATCACAAGATCGTCGGGGCGATGTCCTGCACTAGACAGTACAAGATGCCATGGGCAGAGTTGGTTATCAAGGAAACAACGCGGCCAACAGCTTCCAGCATCTGAACCCTTCCTTCTTTGATGGCAGTGAAGATACTATTGCTGCCGATGCTTGGCTTCAGGACATAGAAATTATCTTGGAGGCAGCTAAGATTCCTGAGGAAGAGAAGGTGGCCGTTGTACGCCTAAAGTTATTGGACTTAGCCCGCAGCTGGTGGGCAATGCTAGCAGTTGGATTAGCAACGCATGTCTTATGGGCGGTATTCAGCGACAAGTTCCAGATGAAGTATTTTGATGTAGTAGCTCGGTATAATCTGCAGACGAGATTCACGAATCTCAAGCAGATGGGAAGGACGGTCGCTGGATATGCAACCGAGTTTTTCAGGCTTAGTCGATTTGTTCCCACCTTGATGGCAACCGAATTGGACCGAGCGCATCGATTTTAGCAGGGACTCCACCTAGATATCATTATATCAGTTGTCATGACCCGCACCCACTTTTCGGATACGAGACGTGTCCAAGTCCAGCCTACGCTGCAGTGTCGGCGGTAGTACGCTGTCTAGACCGTAATAAACAAAATGCTCATAAATACTAACTGGTCATTCACAACAACTAAATCAATTTTACAAAATTTAAAAGTTTTATATTTGAAGAAGAATATAAGCTTTTACAATTATAAAAAAATATCACATATCTAACTAGTCTTCTCTGGTTTGGCCTTCGAGTCTCTATCTCCCCCTCGTATGGTCCATAGTGCAAAAGTAGACACGTCATCCTCACCTATAACAATAATCCAGTCAGGAAAGGAGCAGAGTACAACCATATTGCAATTAATGTTGTTAGTCCAAAATAAGTTAGAACAACGAAAAACCATGATGACAAAGAGTATATAAAGAACAAGCAAAGAGATGAACTAACATGATATGAACTAGCACTAGCAAGATATGCACTAGCAGAATGTAACTAGTAAGGTATGAACTAATTTGATATAAACTGGCAAAATATAAACTAGCAAGATGTGAACTAACAAGATATGAACTAACAAAATAATGAACTAGATAAAGGAAAAATAGGAACAACTATGTGTGTGTGAAATACCGTTTATGTCACTACCTGCACCCGCTATTTCGGATACGAGACGTGTCCAAGCCAGCCTACGCCGTAGTGTCCGCGGTAGAACGCTGTATAGCCACAATGCTCAAAATTACAAATAATGTTCATTCACAAAATTAATTTAATTCACAATATTCATAAGTTTTACATTTGCAGAAAAATATAGACTCGTACAAATATTGAAATGATTACAACTCATCTATCTAGCTAGTCTCTAAGTTTTCGTCTGCAAGTACACCTGTAACTCCCCATGCTAAGTAAATCCATGGCTAACCTAAAAAATATTGGTTTTCAGTCAGGAATGGAATGAGTACAATTCACTGAATGCAGTTTCAATATATGAAAATGACTATACAACAGAGGTTAGCCTTTAATTATATGATTTAGAAAATAAACACAGAAAGACAAATAAAACAAAACAAAGAAAAATAGAAAATAAATACAAAGACACTACTCACCGACTGACTGAAGTACCTTTGATATGTGATCGGTCTCGGAACAATTACACGACACTGTCTACAATATCTACACTGTATAATGTACACGGTCTACACTGTATAAAACGATAATAAAATACTGTCTATACCGTATGAAGCAATAATGAATCATGGTCTACACTGTATAAAGCAATAATGAATCACGGTCTACACTGTATAAAGCAATAATGAATCACGGTCTATACGGTATACACTGTATAAGGTCAGATCACACATCCTTGGTACTTCACCTCCCCGACATGACAAAATATATCAAAACATGGAAACCGAAATCACATATCTAATACTAACAATGATTTATAGCAATCTGAACCATTCAGTATGCCATAATAGTCAAAACTCACATGTACTCGCATGTGGTCCTTTGCTGGTGAAACCAATAATCCGAACCATTCAGTATGCCATAATAGTCAAAACTCATACAACAATCTTCGGATGCTGAAATAGACATTATTAATGTTCTCAGAATAGTCAAAATAGCTAGAATTGTCTATCCTTAAGTCCAATTCTGGACACATGGACAAAACGATAATTTCGGGTCAAAACGATGTCCGCCGTTGGACCAGCTTTGCACCAAAAAGCGTGCCAGAATCAATGGTCTCTAAAGTCGTCAAACTACATGTCTACGGATTCATTTTGATGATACGAATCCAACCGTATGTCCAAAGTTGGATTCCGAGAGGCCGTGCACAAAATCGCCCGTTGAGTCGGATTGTAGGGCCCACAAAACGGCGATCCGGTCAACTATCTCATAATCGGACCAAACTTGGCATGCAGGACTAGAAAAATGATACGGTCCTATTGGCGCAAGTTTCGTCTCGATCTGGCGAACATGCACAAAGTAATTGGAAAAATTACGAATGAGCCGATACGATGAATTTTGACGGATACGCATCAAATTCGTCGCGCACACGCAACCTATTTGAATTTCGTCAAAGCCCACACGTCCACGAAACTATTACGCATCTTTCGATGCTTTTGGTTCGCGACCACGTTGCCCGGATTGGCGGGACGCACGTCGTATCGAAGAGTTTTTCATAAATTTGTAATATTTTAAAACAGGTTTTTCCTAACCTTTGGGGACTGTTTATTCGATACACATTGCATGAATACAGAAACAAAAAGAAGGGTTTCCATTCAAATAGAATTTTGGATTACTTGCTATTCTTTTCAGAAACTTCCTTCTAACACAAGGTTTGGAACTGGTTTAACTGATTATTTTTTGATGGTCTTAGGCTTGAGTTCGCTTCGATTTTTCATCAAACACGAATCATTTCTATACCAATTGATCGGCAATGCTTATAGATGGTTATGAGGACATACTATAGGATTTTACGGATTTAGAAATGCTCTTGTATAGATAGAGAAATTAGGTCAAGAAGGGGAGTACCTGAGATTGGTTGAAACAGAGCATACTCTGTTCAGTGGTTCGTCGAGGCTCGATTGGAGGTTCTAGCGCCTCCGACGATCGATGTCAGCGGTCATGAGGGTTCGGGAACGCACCCAAAGGTCGAGGATGGTTTGGCGTGCCTGCGATGGTGCTCGTATCTGCTGGTGTCGCTGTCGGGTGCTCGTATCCGCTGGTATCGCTGTCGGGTAGCCGCTCTGTTCAGTCTCCTCGCGTGCGGCCTCCGGCAGCCCACGCGGCGGTGCGCGCCAGCATCCTCCTGCTCGGGTTATGGCAACGGCGGCCCTCGAGTAGGGTTTTGGTTTCACTCTCTCTCTTTTTCTGATATATATATATATATATATATATATATATATATATATATATATTACGGCTGATGCTGCTCGTGTAAAGGAAAGAGAGGGGTCGGGCTTCTGAGCCCTCTTTAACTCACGAGATATAGATATCTCGTGAGAAGTTGCAAAGATGTATATATCTCTTAAATATGTATATCTTTTTTTTTTATATGTATATCACTGAATACGATTATGCGATTCAAAGGCGAATGTATAATTCAAGAGGAATTTTCAATACAGTCGCGGATGCGATCCTAGAGACATCTACATCTCAATCCACGTAGGTTAATCAGAGGGAGAGCGAACTGAGTGCATTACGGTTGATCAGACCGTAATACATTGATTCTGATTAGACAATATGTTAGTCGGCGTCCCCAATAAACATGTCTTGAATCAAGCTCGATAAAAGAGTAAGCTTGTAAAACTAGGCTGTAATAGTAGCATTGGTCGAGATAGTCAAAATTCAAGTATGCGAGATTTTTGAAAGGAGGCACAAGTAGTTCGAGTTTTGTGAGAATCAAAACCTTACCCGGTATTCTTGCTTCTATGGTCATCCTACTATCTTCTTATTCATAAGACCTTGGAAACTAATGGGTTATGGACATCTAAATTCCATATTCTAGGTAAATCTATTAGTGTCAGTCAATTACCTCGTCGATAGGTCACAAAGACCACGGAATGCTAGGTTGGGAGACATGCTACCCCACTTACAAAACTTTTACTAGTATTGGTTTTGGATCTGAGGGGACATACAGGACATTTTCCTATCCTCTATAGTATCCTAAACTTGTAATCCTGTCTGAAGTCGTTTCACCGAGGATTATGCCTCGCCCGTATGCTCTGGCTGTGGTAAACCCTTGGTTTCGTAACTCAAATATGATACAAAATCAACCATTTCTTAACTCTATCGAATATTGACTCAAGGGTAACTACGGTCAAAGAGGACAACTAGCCATAGTTTTAGCAATATTCTATAACCTATATTTTCTTAAAAAATACTTTCAACTCTAGGGGTCGTGCCTCGCCAGTGCGCTGCTGGCTGCAGTGAATCCATAGTCTCCATAATTTAAATAAATGGCGACAGTGCGCTGCTGTCCTGGCATCATGAGTTAACTAACATTCTTTTAACTATATCCGTAAACATTTATGAGCTTCTAGAGATTCAAACAAGTTGACTATAAAATAAAGCGTAAGTATTTGTCCTATCAGTCATAACCCTTAAAATAAAAGATTGAACATGGAGGAAATAACTGAAGACAAAAGATATACAAACATTCTAGTATCTATTTCATGTGTATTCAAACCATGGAGGAAAAACTTTGAATCGAAACTAACTCGAGGTTCGTATATGGATAACATAATCAGAAATTATATAAAAATAATAATTCTTAGGGCAAAATAGGAACAAATAGGCAATTCGAACTAAGATATGAGGGTGATGTCTAAAGAGGCAAAGAGAAGGAATTGAACAATTTATCAAGGTTAAATCATTAATTCTATGAAGCCCTGTCTCGCCAAGTGAATAACCTATCCACATTGGATCATATCGTTATATCAAAAGGGAATAGTATACCTATGGGAATCTGACAAACTATCAAAATTAATAACTCCTCATCTAAATTGTATGGCCTAGACTACCCATCGGTAAATTTGTATAAGGGACTCCTAGTCCTAATCATTCTCTTAAATTAAATTAATCTCTAACTCGTGAATGAGCATTTTCTAGTCGCAGGTTCGCAATAGTACGACTAACTTAAGTATTATCACGAGTTCGTATGATTTGCAAAAAAAGACCTGCATGGGCCACCACAAAAACTTATCACGACCCACACCCGCTATTTCGGATACGAGATGTGTCCAAGCCAGCCTACGCCACAGTGTCGGCGGTAGAACGCTGTATAGCCACAATGTTCAAAATCATAAATAATGCTCATTCACAAAATTAATTTAATTCACAATATTCACAAGTTTTACATTTGCAAAAAAATATAAACTCGTACAAATATTAAAATGATTACAACTCATCTATCTAGCTAGTCTCTAGGTTTTCGTCTGTAAGTACATCCGTAACTCCCCATGCTAAGTGAATCCATGGCTAACATGAAAAATATTGGTTTCCAGTCAGGAATAGAACGAGTACAATTCACTGAATACAGTTTTAATATATGAAAATGACTATACAACAGAGGTTAGCCTTTAATTATATAATTTGGAAAATAAACACAGAAAGACAATTAAAACTAAACAAAGAAAAACAGTAAATAAAAACAAAGACATTGCTCACCGACTGACTGAAGTACCTTTGATATGTGATCGGTCTCGGGACAATTACACGACACTGTCTCCAATATCTATAGTGTATAATGTACACGGTCTACACTGTATAAAGCGATAATAAAACACTGTCTATACTGTATAAAGTAATAAAGAATCATGGTCTATACTGTATAAAGTAATAATGAATCACGGTCTACACTGTATAAAGCTATAATGAATCATGGTCTACACGGTATACATTGTATAAGGTCAGATCACACATCCTTGGTACTTCACCTCCCCGACACGACAAAATATATCAAAACATGGAAATGGAAATCATATATCTAATACTAACAATGATGTATAGTAAAGATCAATATAAAAAATAGACAATAAATTGTACTCGGCTGTTGTCCTTTGCTGGTGAAACCGATAATCTGAACCATTAAGTGTGTCACAATAGTCAAAACTCGTACAACAGTCTCCAGATGATCAAATAGACATTACTACTATTCTCATAATAGTCGAAATAGCTATAATTGTCTGTCCTTAAGTCCAATTCTGGACACAAGGGCAAAACGGTAATTTTGGGTCAAAATGGTATCCGCCGTTGGACCCGTTTTGCACCAAAAAGCGTGCCAGAATCAATGGTCTCTAAAGTCATTAAACTACATGTATACGGATTCATTTTGATAATACGAACCCAGCCATATGTCCAAAGTTGGATTCTGACAGCCCGTGCACAAAATCGACAGTTGAGTCGGATCGTGGGGCCCGCAAAACGGCGATCCGGTCAACTATCTCAGAATCGGACCAAACTTGGCATGCAGGACCAAAAAAATGATACGGTCTTGTTGGCGCAAGTTTTGTCTCGATCGGGTGAACATGCACAAAGTAATTGAGAAAATTGCAAAGGGGCCGATACAGTAAATTTCGACGGATACGCATCAAATTCGTCGCGCACACGCAACCAATTTGAATTCCGTCAAAGCCCAGACGTCCACGAAACCATTACGCACCTTTCGATGCTTTCGGTTCGTGACCACATCGCCCGGATTGGCAGAGCGCACGTCATATCAAAGAGTTTTTCGTAAATTTTTAATATTTTAAAACAGGTTTTTCCTAATCTTTGGGGACTGTTTATTTGGCACACATTGCATGAATACAGAAATAAAAAGAAGGGTTTCCATCTCCTATATATTGTCTATAATTGTCTTCAAATAGAATTTTGGATTTCTTGCTATTGTGTTCAGAAACTTCCTTCCAACACAAGGTTTGGAACTGGTTTAACTGATTATTTTTTGATGTTCTTAGGCTTGAGTTCGCTTCGATTTTTCATTAAACACGAATCAGTTCTAAACCAACTGATCGGCAATGCTTCTAGATGGTTATATGGACATACTATAGGATTTTACGGATTTAGAAATGCTCTTGTATAGATGGAGAAATCAGGTCGAGAAGGGGTGTACTTGAGATTGGTTGAAACAGGCATGCTCTGTTCAGTGGTTCATCGAGGCTTGGTTGGAGGTTCTGGCGCCTCTGGCGATCGACGACAATGGTCATGAGGGTTCGGGAGCGCACCCAAAGGTCGGGGATGGTTTGACGTGCCTGCGATGGGCTCGTATCTACTGGTGTCGCTGTCGGGTGCTCGTATCAGCTGGTATCGCTGTCGGGTAGCCGCTCTGTTTAGTCTCCTCGCGTGCGGCTTCCGGCAGCCCGCGCAGCAATGCATGGCAGTCCAGGGTGCGTGCCAGCATCCTTCTGCTCGGGTTATGGCAACAGCGGCCCTCAAGTAGGGTTTCAGTTTTACTCTCTCTCGTTCTGATATATATATATATACGGCTGATGCTGCTCGCGTAAAGGAAAGAGAGGGGTCGGGCTTCTAAGCCCTCTTTAACTCACGAGATATAGATATCTCGTGAGAAGTTGCAAAGATGTATATAACTCTTAAATATGTATATCTCTTATATGTATATCTCTTATATATATATATATATATATATATATATATATATATATATATATATATATATATATATATATATATATATATATATATATATATATATTTTATTTTTTTATTTTTATATATATATATTTATGTATGAGCTTATATATGTATATCTATACACACACATATATATACTGAAGTAATTCAAAACAGAAACTAATAATAGTATAGCTTAGAAATATGTATTCCTATTTTCACTTAACAAGGTATGTATATGCCTAGAATATTCCTAATAATCCATACAAATTGTAAAAGAAAATACTATGATATGAGGATACGTTTTGATAGCAGAATGTTTGTATTTATATAATAAAATAATTTATAAAATACTTATTAAATAATATAATTCATGAATACAGATAACTAAAGATTTCGTAAATTATATATGACCACCTATACCCTTTTATAAAATATTTATTGTATACATTCACTAATTTACTCTAGTAAAACATAAGGTATATTCTAGAGATAAATTGATGCTCTGGAAAAATATAATTACATAACAAAAAAATATGGAATAAAAATAAAATAAATACTTAATAAAATTTTGGGGGTTTACAGTTTAATACGTGAACGGCTGGGCTATAGGGCACATCATACGATGGCTATCCACAATAATAGGGTACGGCTAACTCATACGTGGGGTGTATGACTTAGCTATCCACAGTCAAAATATTTGGGTTTGTTCACGTACTTATCGAGTATTTCTCCTCCCGACTCTCTAACAATCAATAACGATCAATGATACACTAAGAAGGATACAATAACTATGATATCACAATCGTATCTCAATGGAATATCAAGCAATATCTCAATGGAATATCAAACAAGAAAATGATAGAGAAAACATTATAATGAACCAAAACATAAATACAATACTGTACTTGCCTAAATACTTGCACAAACTGAAGTCACAAGTCAAGGATGAGGGAGTTGCCAATTTAGAAGCTGTCAACCTAAAACACATATCGTACCACGAACCGAGCACAAAAACTACAAGTCAATTCTAATGTTCTAGTTATAAATTCATGGAATAAGTGGCTAATGGGTTAACTAATCTATTAATAGTTAATTCTAGATTAATTCACTTAAAAACCTAATTTAACCTAATAATAATCAGAATATAATATAAACATGCAAGTTTGGCCATCAAAAGTTATGTTTCTAATTTTGGAAACCATGGCACGCAAATCGAGGAGTATCGTTGACTATCTAGTCAAACGTCGTGAACTCTAGATTTTGATAGGGCACTTTGGTATATTTTAGTGCTACGAGTGCGTTGGAATCAACCGTGCCACAAAATCACGTTTTGGTCAAAAGATATTGTCGTTATGCTAATCGTGACCAAAACGGTGATCAACCGATCAATTATGAGTTCAACAGAATAACTAAAATACTAGATGAACAAAATAATTTTTGGAAAAAATATATGTCGTAGATCTCTGTGTTAGCTTTCCAAAACTTCAAACGGTTCGTGATTTCGATTTCTGGTTCACCCGGAATCTCAAAAATATCGAAAACATGTCAAGTTTCGGACAACTAATACTCTACGAATTTTACAGAAATTAAGGTTTATATTTGATGAAAATAAATTACATATTCAGAAATTTTACCTCGATACAAATCCAACAAAAAAGGCGAGCGAATCTGAGGTCGGATTTGACGGCAATCGCCTCGAGAAGTCGGAGACTCTCAAGATCAAAAGTTGCTCAAAGTCGGCTGAAGGAAAATAGGGTTTTCGAATTACTATAACATAAATATATATATATATAGGGAGCTGAAGTCGGTGGCTTGAGCCACGGCTCAGATGCCATGTGTCACAATCCTGGCACTCCCGTCCAGGATTGGACGATCAAGGTTCTTGCCGGCTTGGCTTCAGCCAAGCTGGCAGCATGGTTCCTATATGGAAACCCTCAGAACAGTCAACGTTGACGGTGCTGTCTACTGGGCTGCCTGTACGGCTGACAGGTGGGCCAGCAGGCACTGACTGGATGCTGATTGGCCTGCTGACTGGGTAAAGGTTGATTTAAATTCAGAAAATAATTTAAAAATCATTTGAGAGCCAAATAAACTCAAATAACATACTAAAAATTCCAAAAAATTCAAGAAATAAAATATATTTAACCTTCTAGAATATAAATAAAAATAATTTACCTCATATTAGCCCCAAATGGCCTCATAATAAATATTAGAAGCCTTTAAAAAATATAAAGCTTAATAAATATATAATTAAATATTCCCAAAAATTATAGAAAAATTCTAGAAATATAAAATAGTGTAATGAACCATAGAAAAATATTTGGGTCAGTATTTGCTCTTAGGCTGGCACAATAAATTCTAGAAGTCCTAGAAAATAGGTTTTTTTTATTTTATTATCAAAGTAATTCCAAAAAATACCAAAAAAATCCAGAAAATTTAGAAAATAATTTTTTCAGGTTCTAGAACCTAAATAAATATTGGGTCCCAAAAATAATCCCGAATGACAATATGGTAAATCATAATCAAAAAATAATAAAAAATCGGGAAGTGGGCTTACATCAGTGGAGCAGTTTGAGCACCAGACGTTTGATGTCGTCTTGCGAGCAGCGAAGAGGCATGAATATACTTCTCAGAGGATAGTAGATCGAACCGGAGGAAGGAATAGGTCCCATGGACAAATATTCCAGTCATTAGCACCAGTCCCGGCAGCTAGGGCTTTGACTATTGGAGCTCCTAGAAGGACGACCGTCTCGTCGATTCAGCACTCGACACCGACGTATCCTCAACAACAGAAGTAGAAGCAGTCTTCCGTAATAGGCTGCACTCATTGTGGGAAGCCATGACATGTATTATCAGAGTGTCGCAGAGCACAGGGATTGTGCTTGGCTTGTGGGGCACCAGATCACAAGATAGGGTCCTGTCCGCATAGAGCCAGTTCATCTTCATCAACCTTAACCAGTCCATCGGTTAGGGGTCCAGCACCAGTGCAGCAGTAGTACCAGCCTCCGAGGTTATTGCCGCCTCAGGCTCAATAGTATGCCCAAGCTCAGATTCAGAACCGGCAGAGAGGTTTCCAGCAGAGGGGACCAACATTAAGAGGACAAGGTCAGGCTATAGCGCTGACCGTGGCAGAAGAATTGGCATCAGGTGAGGTGGTGGCAGGTACCATTCTCGTCAACTCTTTTCCAGCATCAGTATTATTTGATTCGGTTGTATCGCATTCATCTATATCTATAAGATTTGGTACACGGATATGAGTGAAGCCCGAGTCATTATCAGTAAGGCTCAATATACTTACTGGTAACAGTCTTGTGGGGGTAGATAGAGTCTTTTTCTTATATTGAATCGCAGTTAACGGTAGAGAGTTTTTTGCTATATTGATAGAATTTTCGATGGCCGACTATGATGTGGTCCTAGGAATGGATTGGTTGAAGGATCAATATGCAAGAATAGACTGCCATATTGGCAGAATTATTTTGGTATTCCAGGCGAATCAGAGTTTTTATTTTCTAGAGGCGAAGTAGAACCTTCTCCACCAGTCTTGCGGATGGCAGTAGCAGTAGCAATTCAGTTTCCCAGAGTAGTAGAAGAATTTCCTGATGTATTTTTTGAAGAGCTCCCAGGCATGCCCCTAGAAAGAGATAGAGTTCACTATTGATTTGATTCCAGGGACGACACCTCCGTTAGAGAGAGTCTACATAATGGCACCTTCAGAATTGAAGATCTTGTACAAGATGATTGAAGAACTCGGAACCAAGGGATTCATTCGTGCTAATGGATCGTCTTGGGGAGCCCCGATGCTTCTTGTGAAAAAGAAGAATGGTACGTCAAGATTATGTATTGATTATCGTACCTTAAACTCTGTAACAATAAAGAACAGATATCCCCTACCAAGGATAGATGATTTATTTGATCAACTCAGAGGAGCAGCAGTATTCTCGAAGATTGACTTGCGGTCAGGATACCATTAGATCAGAGTCAGAGAGCAATACATCCCGAAGACAGCATACAGATCGAGGTATGAACATTGGGAGTTCCTCGTTATGCCATTTGGAGCGACCAATGCACCAGCGGTATTCATGGATCTCATGAATCGTATTTTCATGCCCTATTTAGACCAGTTCGTGATAGTATTTATGGACGACATCTTAGTCTATAGCAAGAATGAGACAAAGCATGAGCAGCATCTCCGTGTAGTTCTTCAGATTCTCAAAGAGCACCAATTATATACGAAGTTCAGTAAGTACAAATTTTGGCTTGATCGTATTTCGTACTTAGGTCATATCATCAACAGAGGTGAAGAGGAAGAGACCCCCAGAAGATAGTGGCTATAGACACATGACCAGTACCCAGAACCGTCGCAAAAGTTTGGAGTTTCCTAGGATTGGCCAGCTATTACCGGTGGAGTTCCGTTCGTGGAAGACCCGCCGACGGTTGCTAGGGTGTTCAAGGGAGCGGTATTCCTGTCTTGAGAATCCATTTAACTGCCATAAAAAAGAAAATCGTTAGTTGGTATGAAGATTCAAACATGATACAGATGAAAGAAGTAATTGAGATCAAATGTGGAATTCAATAACGGCTTTAAACGTGTGGAGAAGGTCCTTAAAGTCTACTCCTATTTGCAGGCCGTAGTAGTAGTAGTACATCTAAGTTGAGTACTACCACGAGTTTCACGATTTTTGTAAAATCGGACCTGCATAGGCCACCATAAAAACGTGTCACGGCCCGCACCCAATATTTGGGCGTGAGCCGTGGGTACGTCCAGCCTACGCCGCAGTATCGACAGTAGAACGTTGTCTAATCATCTCCACATTTTATCAAATGCATTCATGCAGTTTATAGATTTCCACAATAAAACCAAAATTCACAAATCAGTCCACAGTAGCAAGATATATATATACAATAAACACGGTGAGAGAAAAGCCAATAACTGATCTGAGTAGTCTCCAAAATAGAGACCAAAATGTGATAGATAAATAATCTCAAGAGAACAAATTGTGCTAAGATGGATGTCCACTACTCAACCCTCATAATCCTCAAATAAAATAAAGTATAATAAATAAAAGAGTTTCTGCAGGCAACTCCTGCTCTACAGAGTAATATCAAGCTAAATGTCTCCTACGGAGGGTAGCCCCGCATCTAGGTCCTCCTGTATGCTCAGATCAGGGTCCACAGTCTGCTCATAATAAGTAGGACAGAACTCCTCTAACTCATCACCTGAAATGTTGGTTTTCCAGTCAAGAATGGAACAAGTACATATATGACAGCTATCCAAGACACAATAGAGTCACTGAACATGTATATAGCATATGAGAATGAAACTAGAAAGTAACTAGCATCATGGTATAATGGAAAAGAATATATAACTCGAGAAATAGCTACCAGAAAGCAATATGTAAACTATGGTTACATGGCAAGTATAAAGTACAAGATGAAATGACTTGGAATATTGACTATCTATGTGTGTTGAAATATCAATTTCGATGTGTGAACGGCTAAGGGATAAATCCGACACCCTGCACGTATCATGTGCAGCTGCTATTATTCAGGAATAGACATATGGGATGGAATTGGTAGTTCACACGTCTACTATGATATTTCTCCGCCTAGCTAGTACTCATGGAAACAATCGCAAGTAGGGTAAACATAACAAGATAATCAAGATGTACAATAAGATCCATGATACTAATTCCTCGTGTGACGAGTGTGTCAACAAGCAGCAAGACATATGTATAACATGTAGAGGAAACTATCAGAAATGGTAACAATTAGTATATGCACTTGCATGTGGTCCTGAGCTGCGGATACGGGTCAGACTCCGTATCGAGATCCAAGTAACCTATTTGATAATTTATAATGGAATCAATATACAATTTTAAGGGTATAGCAGGTAGGGATGACAATGGGGTGGGTCGGGGCCGGGGATCGTACCCTCCATCCTCGTCCCCGAGTAGTGTTCGAATCCCCGTCCCTGTCCCCTTCCCCTTTTCCGGTCGGGTTTAAATTTTTATCCTCATCCCCGTCCCCGTTTAACAATGTACTCCCCGTCACCGTCCCCGTCCCAATAACACTTTTGGGATTGAATTTTTTCGTCCCCGTCTGCTGTCCCGCAAATAATTTTTTTCTTCATAGTATAAACTATTTCATTCCAAAAAAATTTACAAGACATGTTGATTTAATAAAAATTATATCTAGTACTAGATAGATCATGAACTCATACAAATGTGTTGCACATATAAGTATAAGTAATCGGGGTCGAAGATTTATCGGGGCATGGAGTAAAATACCCATACCCGACCCCGAATATGATCGGGGATTTTGTTTAATCCCTATTTTCGTCCCCATCCCTATTTCTTTTAAAATTAATTAAGGATGAGTGCGAACACGGTCAATGACTAGATACGAAAATCGCAACAGTTTTGAAATGACTTAGCATGAAGAAATAACAAATACGATCTATAGTGATCAAAACTTAGTCAGGCACAAAGTGAAATAAAATTAGTGAAGGCCAAGCACAAAATTTTAGGCAGAAAATTGAAATGACATGATTTAAAATGATCAAAAATCTAATAAGCACGAGATGGAATGAATTTTTATTTACGACTTAGAGGCATAAGACCATGAAGGCACGATCTTCGAAGTACGACCAAACTCGAATGTTTTGCACAATTGGCTAGAACAAGATAGACAAGTCATGATTAGATAGGCATGATTGAGACCAAAATTTAGATAAACACGATTGAAATATAGGTACGACTTAAGATCCAGTGAAACAGAATCAAATCTAGTAATGTATATTCATTGAAAAAAAATCAAATGATTTGATAATAAAATACAAGAAGGAAAATTGCAAGGTCGATTTGAGAAATCATATGGAAACTGCCCATGAGGTATTAATATCAAATAAAGAAAAACATGCAAGGATTTGTGATTTTTGAAAACCAATTATCATATGAAAAGGAAATATAGTCTCCGTGGTATCCAATGACATATAGGTATTTGAAATCACTTTGCTTAGAATCCCTACCCTGCTAGTATATATCTGATTGCGGTGGACTTTTGGCTCCGTGACTCAAATAACAATATGTCACCGAATATTCTGTCAACCTTATCCATTTTCCAATAATCATTGACGAAACAACCCAAGAGATCGAGATATAAAGGATATGACAAAGTCTCAATAATACTCGAAAACCTATGAATGTCTGAAATCACCTCAACTTAGAGTTCCTATCTCGTCAGTGCGCTGCTAGCTGCAGTGAACCTTCAGTATCCGTAGTCCATATAATGACTGCAGCGCGCAACTGCCACGCCCCAGTAGATTATCGAATAGTCTCTCAACCTTATCCATAGGAATTTCAAAAGGTTTCAAGGAATCTAAATGAGTTCCGATAGTCCATGTTAAGATAAAAGGTGATGTTATCTGCCTTTTAGAAAACAAGGGTTTCACTAGGTGCCAAGATGCAACGAAGGATACAATAATGAGTAGTGGTACTAAAAGGACAAACAAAGTCGTAAAAAAAAGATTACACGAAAAATTTATTAGGTAATAAAATTAAGGATGCATATAAAAATGGATAATGCATGTAGAATAAGGAATATAGAGCGGGTAGCGGGAATCTAACCCGCATCGTTAGCTTGGAAGGCTAGGGGTTATAGTCGACGTTGATTGATCATTTTTAACGTCTCTAATTATTATCAAATATTCAATATGATTTCACAAGATCTATTTTCGTTCAAGTAACAGATTCTAGCCAATTGAAGGGATCTTCTGATCAATCCAGAGATAATTTCATTTTCATTAGAAATGAGGATTCATAATATCACACATTGATCGATCAAATTGGGATTCCGCAACTAAAAGAAAGATCGATTCTTTGGGATTGGGATCCTTCCTTTCTTCAAACGGAACGAACAGAGATGGAATTAGATCAATTCCCGAAATGTTTTGGATCTTCCTCAATATCCCGGCTATTCACAGAACGTGAGAAGCAGTTGAAGTCTCGAACAGGAAACAAAGTTTTGAATAGTAACCAGAATCTTAATGAAATCTGGGATGGTAACAAGATTTCGTATATAGAACGTTATCACAATAGGGCAACCAAGTTTCAAAGGGCGAATAGAAGCAAAATCTTGAAATAGAATCTCGAATAGGAAGCAAGGTTATGAAGAGTGAACGGAGGAGTATCAATAACAATTAGGAAATAAGGTTCTGGGTCGTGAATAGGAAATAAGCAAAATCTCAATAAGGTTGAAATAAGGCCGCGGAGAGAGAACAATCTCGAGTAAAATAAAATCATGAATAGGGAATAAAATCTCGAACAGAGAACTTAGTCAAGGTCCCAAAATAGAAAACAAAATCTTCAAACAATGTCTCAAATAGGGATTGAATCTCGATCAAGCATCACATAGAAACGAAGGTTCAAACAATGTTTTGATTGAGAACAAGGTTTTAGAATAAGATTTTGAATAAAATTGCGAGCAGTACAAGTTCAAATAGCGGACAGAATATCAGTAAGTAAATAGGAAACAAGTATCCATGAAACGAGAAAAATATTTGGAAGGAGACAAGGCCGAAACAAAGTAGTGGGCAAACAACTCTCGAATAGAAAATCAAAGTTATGAATAGAAAAATAAGTCTCATATAGAGAATGAGTCACAATCTCAAATGGAAAACAAAATCTTGAAAACCCTCAAAGGAATCCTCAACAATGACCTGAATGGAACGAAGCTTAAACAAGGTTTCGAATGAGGAACAGGTTTTTGAAATAAAATCTTGAGTGGAAATTAAATCTCAATTAACACGAAGTTTGGTGAGAGAACAAAAATTCCAAATATGA
This sequence comes from Iris pallida, assembly GCA_029216955.1. Taxonomy (NCBI): domain Eukaryota; kingdom Viridiplantae; phylum Streptophyta; class Magnoliopsida; order Asparagales; family Iridaceae; genus Iris; species Iris pallida. The sequence continues at coordinate 1,037,439 of JANAVB010026399.1, forward strand.
GCCAACACTAGAAAACAAAGTCATGAATGATGAATATGCAAACAGTATCGAATAGTGAATTTCAAACAATTATCGAATTATGGATCTGAAATAAGTTTACCGAATAGGAAACAATATCTCGAAATAAGTTTCGAACATCAACCAAGGGTTCAAAATAGAAAATAAGAAGTTTCAAGAAATGATCTAGGTACTTAAGAAAAATTTAAGGGAAGACTGGATTGTGAATCAAGATACATGGTTTTCTCCAACCATGCAAAAGAAGCCTTCAGCCTTCAGTCTGTCTTCAGTATTCCTCCGGGACTGCAATCACTTCAACTTCTTCACCTGTCCTGTCGTAGGATGGTGCATGCGGTAGTGCTCCATGTGATTGCTAAATCTGGAGAGGTTGGTCCCCTAGCTGTAGTCCTGGTGCTCCTCAAGCTCGTCCTTGGGCAGTATGATCAGTGGCCTCTGGACAGTCCTTGACTTGGTAGGTAGGCGATCCGCAGAATAATCAGAATCCGAGCCTTGCGACACTTGTTAACATGATATCCCATCCTCTTGCAGAACATACAACGAAGGTGGCCTGAATCTGCCTTTGATGATACGGCTGATGATGTGACTGAAGAAGCATCGTCTGAGTGTTGCAACGCTTTGCGGGTCCAGAGTAGTTGCTACTTCAGTCTCAAGTCTTCAGGTCTCCCTTGGCCTTCAACTTCCGTCTTGTTCTATTGTCCATACTACGTTCTAAAACTTTTGGTTGGTGACTTCAATCAGAGTTGAGTCCTCAAAGACTTGGGCGATCTCCAGAAGTGGCGGCTCCAAGTTCTCGATATGCTCTTCGGTGCAAGATATGTGCTCGGTATCGGAGAAGTCCAAGGATTCAAACAAATCAGAAGTCCTTTCTGGCTCGGAGTGTGCATCCATAAGTCTGCATTGGAAAAGGATGGCATGCTCCATCTAGGTGTCAAGGAATTCTGGAATCATCTCCATCAACTGTGTACTATCCATGGGGATAGTCGGGCGACAAATGGTAGTGGAAGCTCGAAACCCTCAAGTGTAGGTGGATAAACCGTTCCGGTGTTGCGTGCTTGAATTATCTAAAAAATAGAAAACTGTTAAAATGTCCTAAACCTAAAACAACAAGTGTTTTTAAAATATCAATATACCCGATGTACCCGATTTCTTATGTTGTGATCAAGTTTTCCTAGTTTAAATCAAGTCCCCCAATAGTACTCTAATACCTAGGTACTATTAGGATAGACCTGTATGGGACACCACTAAAAATATGTCAGGACCTGCTCTCGAATAATCGGACACGAGTCGGACACGCCCAGCCTTCGTTGTTAGACACGACGAAGCAAGCTGTACCAAGTTGGAGAAATCTAACCAGATAAACATGAATGTGCACAATCACAGCATCTATAAAACGTTCCCAGAAAGATTACCATAATCCACAAATCCTGTAACTCCCCAGAACCAGAATACTGGAGAGCGGGGGCGTACATAGCCAGCTACGCATATTGAAGTGCAACCCACCTCGCTATACGGTCACGGCTATCTAGATACATGAGGGTTTAACTACAAACCAATAGTCTCCTATGGTCATGAACCAGCCTATTGTCTAAATCTCAAGCAATCAATAATAGTTACAAGATGTCATAGCACCAAATATATAATAGCAAGGCGTCCCATACATTACATATTGGATGATCATGAAGCTAGTCGAACAAAATGTCAAGACTATCAAGAGTTCAGTCATACATGATCAACCCTAGGATCTTTCAATCATGATACAGGCCGTAGGTGGACAGTAAATAAAGGTGCAATACAGACTAACACGTGTCGCTGGCTAAACGCCTCAAAAGAATAACTTTTATAATAAAGTGGAAGGACAAAAAAAACCCACTCGTTGTCAGGGTTATGCCTGGTGGTCACCATCTGGCTGGAAGACAGGTGGATCCTCTGGTGCTGCTCTGATATCTGGCCACACAAAACCAGCTGGGTCAGACCCCAGAAAGAGCAAGTGCCACAAAGGAGGCTTCGCTTAGGAACTAAAACCAGTATGTCACAATAGAATATTAAAGGTAATAAATAAAGAACTGATAATAATAGAGATAACAATAGTAAACTGAGTACGAGAAAACCATTCAAGTAGCCAGGTCACAACCCTTAAACCAAACAAGGACCGGGGTTGCAGCCCTTCACCTGAATAGAAACCCGTCTCAAATACTATTGGTACAGGGAATACAATAAACAAAAAGAGGACACAGAACTGCTTCGGGAGCCAGGTTACAACCCTTAAACCAAACAAGGATCGGGGTTGTAACCCTTCGCCTGAACAGAACTGGACCCCGATCTTTATCGCTAAGGCCAGTATAAATAATCATTGTATTAAGGTAAGGTAAAACATGACGAACATGGCATGGGGTTACAATAAGACAATAATCGAAGAGAGGGCATAGAACTGCTCCGGGAGCAAGGTTACAACCTTTAAACCAAACAAGGACCGGGGTTGTAACCCTTCGCCTGAACAGAACTGGACCCCCGATCGTTATTGTTAAGACAAGCATCAATAATCATGTCATGTCACAATCTTGCACAGGATCAGGATAAGACTAACCTGGAATAAACTCCATCCAATCAATCACGGCCAATCAAGAGTACGGCTTGATACTTTTAACTAACTAGGGTTATCACAGGCCTAGTTATTAGCAAGATGCAATGAGATTATTCCAACAGCCATAAGCCCTGCAGACCATCCGGTTATCCAGGTCGAATGTCCGTTTATGAAGAATGCAACACGTGACTGTGTGCTAGAAATGTGCCCTACTCGTCGGTAGTCTATAAGTCCACTTAATGCTCCCAGATAACGGGATTGCCTGTAGCTGGAAATCTCTTTATGTCTGCTGAATTATTCTAGTTTATTAGCCTTAGTCAATTACTGTAGGTACCCCTGGCCGTGGTACTCAGAGATCTCTATCTTAGACATGATGCAAGACAGTACTGGTTTATTTGTACAAACGTAATCGCCCACGGTGTCCAGGTCATTCAATTCTGTCATGACATGCTAGCCGTCGTAACAGCATTCGAGATATATATTATGTCAAATTCACTGTCAAGGATGTGCCACGACGGGCCACTATCATGTCATATTATTTGTCAAAAGTGCACCACAACTGGTCACCATTATGTCATGAAACATATTTAAAATTAACATTTTACCTAGTATAAGCGTATATACAATAACTAAATATAAACAGGGTACAAGAGTTGTGGAGGAATCATGCGGCTCAGGGGAGACGGGGCATAACTTCTACATATAAACTCAAAATGAGGTGCTCCGAGATATTCGGAAAGGCAAGACAAAGATCTAAAACTTTTATGTTTTAAGTTTTTTGAAATTCTGGCTAGAAAATAGCTAAACTAGGCAAAAACAGTCATTTTGTGCACTTTTTACGCCAAAAATTCAATTCTGCATAAAATACGCAAAAGGGAAGGGTTCCAGCGTAAAATTTCATATTCTGGGTACCATCCAGCGTAAAATACACAAATTCAGGGTTCCCTGCATAAAATCTTACATTCTGGATGCCATCCAGCGTAAAATATGCAATTTCAGGGTTTCCTGCGTAAAATCTTACATTCTGGATGCTATCCAGCATAAAATACACAATATCATGGTTCCTTGCGTAAAATCTTATATTCTAGATACTATCCAGCGTAAAATACGCAATATCAGGGTTTTCTGCATAAAATCTTACATTTTGGATGCTATCCAGCATAAAATACGCAATATCAGGGTTCCATGCGTAAAATCTTACATTCTGGATGCTATCCAGCATAAAATACGCAATATCAGGATTTCCTGCGTAAAATTTTACTCAGCCAACTTGAAAAATTCAGAAAACTTGTTTTGGCCATAAAAACTTCATTTTAACTCGAAATGAGGTGAATCAAAAACCAAATTCATACGAAATTTCGTGCTCTTGCTCATGGAACTATTAGTTTTCAAAAATAACAAGTTTTAGTAGATCAAAACCAAGAAAAACTCCAGGAACTCATAAAATCCCAAGTTACAACGTAGATCTAGAAGAATCTATCCATAAAAATTAAAGACTCCAAGTTCTAAAGAGGCTTATAATCATGTAAAGAAGAGAATGGAACAATAAAACTTGAGATCCATCATGAAGCAAGTTTCACTTGCCTATGGCTCTTGGGTGTAGGTGGAGAGTAATAGTGAGGAAGAAGAAGAGTGAATGAGGAGAGAGAAAGAGTGTTGGGTTAATAAATGGAGATGGTGGTGGTAGGTAAGGGTTCTCCCCTTGGTTCATGATGAACCAATAAGCAACCCAAGCCGAACCAAGCCAACCCAAACAAGCCGAACCAAGCCAGGAGACATGCAATATGAGTCAGATACGTACACGTATCCTAAAATACGTAATACGAACTATGGTCATCACAACTCTACCCACCTTAAAAGAATTCCGTCCTCGGAATTTAATCAAGAGGCTAGAGATGCAAGGATAAGCTATACTAATCACATGCAAGCTATACTAGTCTAGCAATCAAGCAATTATTTATGCAAGCAAGGAATCGAAGGCATGAGGTATAAAAAGGATATTATACCTCACGAGTCAAACAGGTCGGGATATTGTGATCCGATATCATCCTTACGCTCCCACGTTGACTCACCCAAGGAGTGATGATCCCAAGCAACTCGGACTAACTTGATAGTCTTGTTCTTGAATATTTTCTCTCTCTGGTCCAATATGGACACGGGTCTTTCCTCATACGAAAGTATGGTACCAACAACCAATTTCGAATGATCCAGGATATGGCTCGGGTCTGGGATATACCGTCGTAGTTGGGATACATGGAACACGTCATGCACCTCACTCAGAGATGGCGGAAGAGCGATACGATAGGATACATCTCTTACTCGCTCCAGGATATCGAACGGCCCTATGTACCTAGGACTAAGCTTTTCCCGTACGTTAAAATAAATGATACCACAGTTAGGCAAGATCCTAAGGAATACATGGTCGTCGACAGAAAATTCAAGGGGACGACGATGAGAATCGGCCCAATGGCGCTGACGATCTTGTGCAACGTGAAGATGATCTATGAATCTCCTGATCACCTCAACTGTCTGAGTGATCAACTCGGGACCAAGCATCTTCCTTTCTCTAACATCGTCCCATGCTAGTGGGGATCTGCACTTCCTACCATACAGTGCCTCGAACGGTGCCATCTGGATGCTAGCTTGGAAACTGTTGTTGTATGAGAACTCCACCAGGTGCAGGTGATCTTCCCACGAACCGTCGAAGTCGAGCGTACAAGATCTCAACATATCCTCAAGAGTCTGGATCGTACGTTCCGACTGACCATTTGTCTGCGGGTGATAAGCTGAGCTGAACTGGAGGTGAGTTTCCAAACTCTCTTGCAGACTATGCCAAAAGTGCGATGTGAATCTCGAATCTCTGTCCGAGGTGATACTAACCGGCACTCTGTGAAGTCTGACTATCTACCTGAGGTACATCTCTGCTAGCTGAGCCGTCGACTGACCAACTCTGAATGGGAGAAAATGAGCCACCTTCGTGAGCCTGTCAACTATAACCCAAATAGCATCTTGACTAGTCGTGGATCGAGGCAATCCAGTCATGAAATTTATGGTTATATGCTCCCACTTCCATTCTGGAATCAACAAGGCCTGAAGAAGTCCAGCTGGCCTCTGATGTTCAGCCTTGACTTGTTGGCAAACCAAACACCGAGAGACAAACCGAGCTATCTCCCTCTTCATGCCATTCCACCAAAAGTGCTGACGGATATCTCGGTACATCTTCGTGCCACCGAAATGAATCGAATACTGAGAACTGTGAGCTTCGGCCATGACTTCCTGTCTGATATCTCTACTGGGTACACAAAGACGCTTACCATGTCGAAGTGTACTGTCTTCATGAATACATAATTCTGGTCTTCGCCCTGCTACACATTCTGTTCTAAGCCGCTGAAGCTTAGAAACTGATGACTGAGCTATCTTGATTCTCTCAACTATAGTGGATTGAACTTGCATGCTGGTCATCAATGCCACACTGGTAGGAAGGACAACTTTTATACCAATCTTCTGAAGATCTGCTAACAATTCTGGTTTTGCTGTCAAAAAATAGACTCCGGCTCTCCTGCTCAATGCATCTGCAACAACATTGGCTTTCCCAGGATGATACTGCAGGTTGACATCATAATCCACAAGCAGCTCTAGCCATCTTCTCTGACGCATGTTAAGATCCTTCTGAGTGAACACATACTTCAGGATCTTGTGGTCGGTGAAAATCTCTACCCTATCTCCATACAAGTAGTATCTCCAAAGCTTTAGCGCAAACACCACGGCTGCCAGCTCCAAGTCGTGGGTTGGGTAATTCCTCTCATGATTATGAAGTTGTCGTGATGCATAAGCTATTACCTTTCCATGTTGCATCAAAACACATCCTAAACCTCGGCCTGAAGCATCACAATATACTAAGAATCCTCCGGTCCCATCTGGAAGTGTGAGAATGGGTGCCGTCATCAAGCCTCGCTTCAACTTCTCAAAAGAATCCTGATATTCTGCTGTCCAAGCAAACTGCACATCCTTGCGGGTTAACTGCGTCAACGGCGCTAAAATCTAGGCAAAGTCTGAAACAAATCGCCGATAGTAGCCGGCCAATCCAAAAAAACTGCAAACTTCTGCAACTGTGCTAGGTACTGGCCACGTGTCAATAGCCACGATCTTCTGGGGATCCACTTCTACTCCTCCTCTAGTGATGATATGACTAAAGTATAAAATACGATCAAGCCAGAACTCGCATTTACTGAACTTGGCATACAACTGGTACTCTCGGAGAATCTGGAGGACAACTCTGATATGCTGCTCATGCTCCGCTCCACTCTTGCTATAGACCAGGATGTCGTCTATGAACACAATCACGAACTGATCCAAATAAGGCATGAAGATGCAATTCATGAGGTTCATGAATACAGCCGGCGCATTGGTTGCTCCAAATGGCATAACAAAAAACTCCCAATGCCCATATCTAGATCTGAATGCCATCTTCGTGATGTCCTGCTCTCTGACTCTGATCTGGTGGTACCCTGACCGCAAATCTATCTTCGAGAATACTGCTGCTCCTCTGAGTTGATCAAACAAGTCATCTATCCTTGGAAGAGGATATTTGTTCTTGATTGTCACTGAGTTCAAGGTATGATAATCTACATATAATCTGGACGTACCATCCTTCTTTTTCACAAGAAGCATCGGGGCTCCCCAAGGCGATCCACTAGCAAGAATGAATCCCTTGGTTCTGAGTTCTTCAATCATTTTGTACAATATCTTTAATTCTGACGGCGCCATCCTGTAGACTCTCTCTGACACAGGTGCGGTCCCGGGGATCAAGTCTATGGTGAACTCGATCTCTCGTTATGGCGGCATTCCTGGAAGCTCTTCTGAGAAAACATCTGGAAATTCCTCGACGATCCGGGGTAACTGCATTGCTGCTACTGCCATCCGTAATACGGGAGGAGAAGGTTCAACTTCGCCTAGGGAAAAAAAACTCTGGCTCGCCTGGTATGCTAAAAACAACCATGCCAATATAGAAATCTATCCTGGCATACTGGTCCCTCAACCAATCCATCCCTAAGACCACATCATAATCGACCATCGGGAATTATATCAACCTAGCGAAAAACTCTCTACCGCTAACTACGACCCGACATGAGGAAAACACTCGATCTACTTCCACAAAACTTTTATCAGTAAGTATATTGAGCCTTACGGATAATGACTCGGGCTCCAGTCCTATCCGTGTCGCGAATCATGCATACATAAATGAATACGAGGCACCAGAATCAAATAATACTGAAGATGGAAAGGTATTGACGAGAATAGTACCTGCCACTACCTCACCGGGTGCTATTCTTTCCTCTCTTATGGTCAAGTCCAGCACTTGACCATGCCCTCTGGGTGCGGGTCTCCTCTGCTAAAAATTCCTCTGCCTGCTCTGGATCAGGGCTTGGGCTTGGGCATACTACTGCGGTCTCTGTTGCTGGAATGCCTGGGCCTGCGTCGACAATGGCCTCGGGAACGGGTACTGCAGCTGTTGCTGCTGCTGGACTGGTGCTGGTCCTCTAATTGAAGGACTAGAGAAGGCCGATGAACTCCTCCTGTTCGGGCAGTTCCCAATCCTGTGGTCCGGGGCACCACAAACCAAGCACAAACCCTGTGCTCTGCGACACTCTGATACCACATGTCCTGGCTTCCCGCAGTGTGAACATCCTACTACGGAAGACAGCTTTTGCTTCTGCTGCTGAGGGTGCGTCGGGGTGGAATGCTGAACCGACGTCACTGAGGTCGCCTGCCTCGGAGCTCTAATGGTCAAAGCCCTGGATGTCGGGGCTGGGGCTGACGACTGGTTCATCTGGCTATAGGATCGCTTTCGACCTCCTGTCCTATCCACGATCCTCTGGGAGGTATATTCATGCCTCCGGGCTGCCCTCGGTACTGCATCAAAGGTCTGATGCTCAAACTGCTCCACCGCCAATAAAATCTCTAGGTGGAGCCCCTGTTGGAACCGCTGGGCTCTATCGAACTCGATCGCCACCAAGGTGGGAGCAAACCGACTAAGCCTGGAGAACTCGGCCGCATATCCATCGACCGTCCTGCCCATCTGCTTCAGATTGGTGAACCTCGTCTGTAGATCATACCGAGCTACAGCATCAAAATACTTGGTCTGGAATCTATCCCTGAATACTGCCCAGGCAATAGGGGCCACTAATCCAACGGCCTGCGCCGTCCACCAGCTGCGGGCAAGATCCAATAGCTGTAGGTGCACCATGGCCACCTTCTCGTTCTCTGGAGTCCTGGTTGCTTCTAGAATCACCTCTGTGTCCTGAAGCCATGTATCTGCAGCAATCGTATCTTCATTGCCGTCGAAGAAGGGAGGGTTCAAGCGCTTGAAGCTGTTGGCCGCGCTATTACCCTGATGACCTCCTCTGGTCAAAGCGTCTGCTACCGCCAGGTGCAAGGCATCTCCTTGATGATCCTGGGAGGCTAATAGTGACCTGATGAGACCCACCAAAGTGCCATTATTAGGCTCTGCAGGCTGGACGGGCTGAACTGGTGGCTCTCCTCCAGTAGGCATGACTTTGGAGGCTACTCCTGAATGTTGGGCTTGATCTCCGGGTTGCTGCTGGTCCACGGAAGGTGCTCCGCCTTGATGATCGGCAGGTCCAAAAATAATGCCACTGAAGAAGACGACATAGAAAATAATAAGGAAGGACCATGACAGATCAACGATACAAGCATGTGATCAGGTCAAGATTACAGGGATTCAGAAGATACAAGCAGAGATCAAGGATGAGTGTTGATTGAGACTTCTATTCGATAAACCCTCATATATCTTGATTTATAAGACCTGCATGGGCCACCACTTAAACCATGTAACGCCCCGCTCTCCAGTATTCTGGTTCTGGGGCATTACAAATCCATATAACATAAAGGTACCAGAGTCATCAGGAATGAAATATACTATGAACTCTAAAAACAATATCTAGGATTAAAGCTAAACAGTCTAAACCTGAAGCCTCTAGCTAAGTCATGTCTCCATCCTACTCAGCTAAGATTCCGGTCTCTGGCCCATAAGATAGAACAATATCCTGCAAGTACACCTGCAACATATCCAGTCATGAGCGGATCTAAGTATATCCAAGAAAATGAACATGAACATCATGATATTGAAATGAATACAGGAAAAATATAAAGTACGAGAAATAAGAACATGAAATGAAACCTGAACATGAATACTGAGAAATAAATACAGGGAATACAGGGAACATGAAATAAAACCTGAACATGAAATATACAATGAACCTGACGTATGCAATATATAGAAATACATCCAGAGTGTGTGATCGGCTTGGGTAGAATCAGGAAACATGAAATGGTACGGCTTCGGTCCCGCGTGCACGCTGCGGGGCCTAAGCTATTCACATGAATTGTAACTCAGGTTTGATCACACATCTATAGTATTTCCCCTCCCAGACACAAGTAAACTCAAGGAACAAGATACAAGACAATCTCGTGAAATATTGTGTCAATAAGAAGGTACAAGAATGAATATACAAGACATGAAGTAATGGACAAGTCCGAGGAGTATACTTGCCTTGCTCATGGTGATCGAGTAGGAGGTTGATCTGTGAGTCCTCCTGAATATAGGTACAAGTTGGTTAAGTTCTAATACTACACCAGCTATTTTAGGTTTAACTAAATAATCTAATTATTCATTAAAAAGCTAATCTTTTTAGGTTAATAGTAATTTAGAGTCTAGATCATTATTTAATAAAACAAAACAAATACACTATCCGCTTATTTAGATCAAATTAAGATCATATATAGAACTAATAAAAATAAGAACTTGAAGTAGTACAAATTATACGCAAATAATCTATTAGAAAATATTCACAAAATACTACTTAGTAAAATTTAGATCTTAATTATGATCATAAACTAAATCATTAAGGAAGTTTAACTATGCTAAAATTATGGCAACCATATCATCCTCTAACCAAAAATATGTATAGCTACAAGTTAACCAAAGCTAGCTTATTCCCAACTGCCAAGCTTTAGCTAAAAAAAATGCAAAGCCCAACTCCATAAAATATTATACAACCATCCTAGCAAATACATACACTCCCAGCCAAAGCCCAACTCCACAAAATATTATACAACCATCCTAGCAAATACATACACTCCCAGCCAAAGCCCATCAACATTTCCAAATCACTGTTTAACAAGGTCGATCACCACAGAACCTATCCATCTTTTGCTAAATTTGATCTTACAGTAGCTCAACGGCTACCCCTCTTTTCTATTCACCAATAACCAAAGTGCCTATAGCTAACCTGAACAAAACCAAATACACAAGGAAATATACTGAAACCAAATTTAATAAGAATATAAATTTAGCTTAAGCAACTGCATAATATTCTCAAACTAGCACCTTCACCATACTTATTCAGACAGAACTTCAATAACAGCTAACCCATTCCTTCCAATAGAGACTTAGGAAAACAGAATTGCAGCATTGAATCAACACCAGACTCAACTCTCAGGTTGCCAAATACCAAACAAGTTCCCAGGAAATATACTCGCTTAAAACGATCCCATCACCAAAATTATAAGAAGAAAATACATAATTCGATTGAAAGAATATACAATCCAAGATAGGGACAAAAATAGAAATCTATATGAACATTATATACTGATCTTCCTATATTTAAAATATTCAAGAAAATTAAAAGTAAATATGCACCAGATCCTCAACTGACATAATGTCCAAATTAAACAATAACTGGAACAAACGTTCTACCAACATTTGAAATACAAAGTAGATAACTCACAGACCCTAAGCTTCGAACACAACCTTCTCCAGTCCATATACACGCCTTCACCCATGGTTACGCACACAATGTCTAAACATGGACAGCATCGGACACGCACACAGACTGGACAAGAACTCACACCTAGCATGAACACTACTCAGGATACGAACGCAAACTCTAGACACGAACAACTAGAACCAAAAATCTCACAGTCAAACACAACGTGCAGCTAGCAATTCGAATAATCAGTACATTGAAAATTACCTGATTGAATCAGAGATGTGTCCCCGCGTGTCAGATACATAAACTTGCGTCCTAACACGAACTCAGGTCCCCTGCGATATTACAACGAACAGTTGATGCTCAGTAAAACTGATCTAAATTTCCTAAATCCCTATGTTCTTTAGAATCTAGAATTTAAATCGAAATAGAACAGGGGCTCGAGAAGTTAGGTCTCAAATCAACTTCTGTGAAGTATTTCAAAGGATTCGATCCATTCAAGAAAACCAACTTCGATCCACCAATGGAACTCAACAGAGCTAAAAATGATTTAATCGAAACCAAAATTTGACACAACTATCCTCCTCTAAAACAAAATGATGAAAATAGTCTTACCGGGACTTGGATCGTTCAGCGGAGGAACTCGACGTAGATTGTCGAGAAGAGGTGGAGGTCCGATCGTTGGGGATGCAGGTCAGATCGCCGCCGAATAAGATCTGATCGCCAGAGAAGGAGTCTCCACCGCACCGCCAGGGAGAAGACTCACACATCGTTGCTGAAGAAGATGACCTCGTCATCGATGCTGAGGAGGGAAGCTGTACGCAGCCGGAGTGGTCGTACGTTGCTCGAAGAAACGGATCTGACGAGTACTGGAGAGAGTCAGACTCGCCGTCGAGAAGGAGGTCTTCGTACGTCACCGCGGTGGAGAGATTGACAGGCTACCGGCCGTCGTGGTGGTGCTCGCGTCGCCATGGCAAGCGCTGTTGAGGAAGGGCCTCGCCATGGCCAGGTTCCGATGTTAGGGTTAGGGTTCGACGGTTTTGGGGGAAAAGAAAATTGGGAAAGGAGCTCGGTTCTCTGGAAGGAATTAAGAGAGGGGAAAAAATGAGAACTGTGTTCTCACTCTCTCCTCTTGATGTATAATGGAAAGAAATTTTTACACTTAAATCTAATATAATCAGTTATTTGCACAATTGACCCAAAAGTTGTTAAATGGTTAGAAAAATTGTTAGGAAGTTTGGTACATTTCCTGAAGAACACTCTAGATTTAATTACTAAAGCCTTTTCTCCTCAAATCCTAAAATGATTAATAATAAATATTTTCCTTTATATAAAATCATAATGAAACTAATAGTAACCAACCAATTTACATTTATCAAAATAAATTGAAAATGATAAATTTCTAAAATTTTAAAATATCAGGAAAATTCATTAAATCTAGGAAAGGTAGGGTTACATATGCCAAGCCTTGCATCGAGGGAACGTGCTATGTACGCAGTCGACTTGAACAACCAAGCTCTTTGGTGCCTAGACTTAAGCCACAAGCCGTGCAATACGACTTAAACAACGGAACAGCCGGAGGCTATGCCAAGCCTTGGACGACGGGCCCGTGCATGCTTTATCAAGCAGTCATGCGGGCGACGCCTATGACATAGGCTAATTCCAGCATTGTGGCAACTTAGCAACTTAGGCCAACTTCATTCTCCTAATCCACCGAACGAACGACCGAGTTTCATTTTGAAAAAATGCTGAACGAACTTCTAAGCAGACCGTGGGACCTTTTTCCATGTTCTAACACATTTCGACCCGTCGAAATTATTCCCTTAGCTATGTGGATGCGTCTCTTTTATTATCAAGCCTAACTTGTGCAAGTTGAAAACATACGACTTACTATGTGTAGGCTACGATGAGGCAAGTTTACAAAACTATCCCACCTGAGCGAGGAGTCGCCTCGACCGAGCGAGTCTTCGAGCTGTCGTTGTAAGGCTAAGTTCGAACGTCATCCGCGTTTCGATTCCTGTGATTGACTGAGTGGGACGGGGCACTACACTGACCTTGAGATTAAATTCTTTTAAAATAAAAGTCCAAGAGGCTGTATATGTGTACATTGATACCCTTCCCTATGGTGACAGTGTTCTTTGTGTGATATGGTTAGGATGAGTTTTAACTCTTAATAAGTCCAAGCATGATATACAGGGTTGATTTCTATCACCAACCCTTGAGGACTTACCTATATGAGAGGTCGTGAAGGCCGCGACTATGGGACAGGGCGATCCTAGAAAACTCTCATGGATATGAAGGAAAAAAGTACGCATGGCCAATCAAAAGTGCCACCCGATAGACCCAAGAACCTCTAGCATACTATGTGTGCTATTTTCTGAATATGGTTTAAGAAGTCTGATTCAAGGCATAGTCAATCAAGCACTTCTTCAGACAAAGACAATAGTCACTAAGTGTGATTCAAGCCTGTAGTCCATCTCATCTATGCGTAGTACACACTTGCCCAAAAATTTCTTCTAATCCTTTTTTCATTTGTTACTTGTTTTGAACTTGGTTTTTTTGGAGGAAATGTTGGACTTGGTATATAGAAAAAACCAAGTCAAATCTCCAAGATCCTATTCTTTGGTTAATGTTGGGGAGAAACATTCTCTTTTGTCTATTTTTAGCATACGCTTATGTTATATATGAGAACATCTTTCAAGTGAAAACCCTACTCCACTCTCTCCCTCTCATTCTCTCTTGTTCAATTCAAAACATTGTTCTTCGGTTTGTGCTCTGGGCAGAAAGGCTAAGTTCGGGTCACTCTTTTCGAGTTGTGTATGAAAATATTCTTGATCATCCACACCCAAGAAAAAAAAGAGGACTAAGCCAAGTTTATGTTTTGGAATTTTGTCCCCACGGAGTGGAATGACTACCTCAGACATGTTGCCTAGGGGTGAGAATTAAATTCAGTTTTGGACCAAAAATTGAACGGAACCGAATAAGAGGTTAGGTTCGGTTTGAAAAAAATTCGGTTCGGTTTCAGTTTTGAAAATACTAAAAAATATTATTTGGTTTCGGCTTTTGGTTTTGATTTTGGTTCAAAATAAAAAAACCGAAATGTACCCTCAATTTTATGTATGTGCTGTAATTAAAATGCGTATATTTTGAAAGCAACAATTTATTTATGTGTTTCGAAACCAAACTTTGATATTTAACAACTAGCCTAACTTTGGACGTAAATACAACAAATGTGTCTACAAAAATAGTAATAATAATATTTAATCACAATTTTAACTTTGGATCATACCCATTATACAATAGAAGTAGTCCAACTGAATAAATTGAATTGTTAATCGGCTCAGTTTTGGTTTTGAATTTTTAGAATTTTGATATATTCGATTTTGACTATTTCGGGTCACTCACCCCTACTTTTGCGGATTATAACTTAGAAAGAGTTGATAAGAGCACCCTTATTTGTTGAAAAAATATATGAAATCCCTCGGGAAGGCCCATCTGATTTAGGCATTTGATGGGCACCTGACCAGGACCATGAACCTAATCTTGGTCAGGTGAGCGGGGGCGTTTGGTTCAAGTTTGAAGGTTTGGGACTGGATTTTGAATTCCTTACCCATATTTGGTATGTCTAGGGTTGAAAATTGGGGGGAATACGAGGGTTTCATATTTTTATTGATATGGGAAAGCTATTCCCAAGCCCCCTCCCCCCCCCCCCCCCCCCGCGAAATAGTTTTGTATTTCTAGAAATATTGTTTGGATATTTTTTTGGACGCTATTACCTCATTTACTTTCAAAACTAAAACTTTTATCCCAAACATGTGAATGATAATAGTAGCATCATGAAACTAATGAAAGAATATTTATAAATATTTAAACAATCAAAATTTCTATCCATGTGTGAACTAAACATGGAAATAAAATAATTGAATTTTTTGGAATACATATTTCCAACCTAACTCTAACATGCGTATGAAAATGTTGATTTTTTTTCTATTAAAAGGAATAGAAGATAAATTCCTAAAAGTACAAAAACTACATCCAAAGGGACCCTAGGTGCTTTTTGTGGATCATCGAAGGCTATTCAACCCGTCATTCAAGCTGCCAACAGATCGAGCATTGAAGTCCATCTAACAATGAAATCCATCTAACATATCAGTTTCAAGAGTAATGGTCATTTTGGTCCAATAACTAAAGTCCAATTCAACCAGCCAGCCCATTTCAAGATCCACGATTGGTCCAATTGTTGTATCAATCCTCGTTTAAAATATCTAAAATGGAACTCTTGCTGTTTTCTGCCCACTTTTTAGTCAAAGACTCGAGACGTCTGTTCTAATAGAATATGTGATTTTTTCACCATAAAAAGAAATGGCCAAAAACTAATGACATTAAAGCTCCCATTCAATCTTCATATAAATAAATAATAATAAATCTCATTAATATATATATATATATATATATATATATATATATATATATATATATATATATATATATATATATATATATATATATATATATATATATATATATATATATATTATGACATTCTAAATTGAGTCTTCCATGTGGGGTGCCTATTTGTCATCCATTCAATATAGATTTTTTGTGCTAAATTTGCTCTCAATGTAGTCTATTCATTTGAAGTTTCGATGGCAGTTATAGAATTATTTGTCATCCAATCACTGGTGCATAAACAACCTAAACACCTTCAAAATCCATTAGGTAGATTCCTATAATTCGCGATGTAAGCAACGAAAATCGAGTTCCAAAATTAAGAAAAAAAATATAATTTCTGGACGTTAAAAACTGTCCCAGAATGCTATTTTGGAAGTCGATTTCGGACTGGATATCAAGAAATTTAAAATTCTAAAATAACAAAGTTGTAGATAATATGAACGAATTTACAACGAATATTTATTCGTAATTTTCTGTTCATTAGTTTCGAAATAAAACCAATTCGAAAAACTATTTTCAAAACGTAAAAATTCTTCGATACGGAGTCCATTCCGACAAACAGGGCGACTTGGTCGCGAACCACTTACATCGAAAGGTGCATATGGACTTCGGAGACGTGTGAGATTTGAAATAAATCGAATTGATTGTGTGTGTGCGACGAATCGATGCGTATCCATCAAAAATTACTATATCAATTTTTTTTTGAAAATTCTCAATTAGTTCATGCACGCTCCTCAACTCGCAAAGAAATATGTCCTATTTGACTCATAACAATTTTCTGGTCCTGTGATGTAACACTCCAGAACCAGAATACTGGAGAGCGGGGGCATACATAGCCTGCTACGTATATTGAAATGGAATCCACCTCGCTATACGTTCACGGCTATCTTGATACATGAGGGTTTAACTATAAGCCATCCGTCTCTTATGGTCATGAACAAGCCTGTTGTCTCAATCTCAAGCAAGTAAAAACAGTTACAAGATGTTAGAGCATCAAATATTCAATAGTAAGGCATCCCATACATTACATATTAGGATGATCATGAAACTAGTCGTTACAAAATGTGAAGACTAGCAAGAGTTTCAGTCATACATGATCAACCCTAAGATTTGCCAATCATATTACAGCCCGTAGGCAGACAATAAGTAAGGTACAAACGAGCTAACACGTGCTTGTCGGCTAAACGCCTCAAAAGAATAATTTTACAATAAAGTGGAAGAACAAAAGAAAAACCCACTCGTTGCCTTGGTTACGTCTAGTGGTCACCATCTGGCTGGAAGGTCGGTAGATCCTCTGGAACTGCTCCGGTATCTGGCCATACAAAACCAGCTGGGTCAGACACCAGAATGAGCAAGTGCCACAAAGGAGACTTCACTTAAGAACTAAAACCAGCAATTAGCATAAAACATAATAACATAATAGAAACTGGAGATATGGAAAATCATGATGATATACGATAAGTTAACCATGGAACTATTCAAATAACCAAGTTACAACCCTTAAACCAAATAAGGACCGGGATTGTAACCCTTCGTCTGAACGAAACTTGGTTTCTCACCATTTATCGACAAGTAAAGCACAAGCAATCAGGTCATGTTACAATCTTGTACAGAATCAGGACAAGTCTAGACTGGGCTAAACTCCATCCAAATCAATTACGGCTAAGCAATGAGTATGGCTTGATACTTTAACTAACTAAGGTTATCACAGAACTAGTTACTAGCAAGATGTAATGAGATAACTCCAATAGCCACAAGCCCTGCAGACCATCCAGGTTATCCAGGTCGAGTATCTTGTTCATGAAGGGTGCAACATATGACAGTATGATGGAAATGTGCCCTACTCGTCGGCAGGCTACAAATCCACTAGCGCGTCCAGATAACGGGATTGTCTGTAGCTGGGAAATCTCTTCATGACTACTAGATTATTCTAGTTATTAGCCTTAGTCAATTTCAGTAGGTACCCCCGATCGTGGTACTCAGGGGTCCATGTCCTAGACATGATGCAAGGCATTACTAGTTCACTTGTACAAACACAATCGTCCACGGTGTCTACGCCATTCATTCTTGTCATGTCATGCTAGCCGTCATAACAGCTTATCGAGATATATCATGTCAGGTTTACTTATCAAGAGTGTGCCATGACGGGCCACTATCATGTCATGTTACTTGTCAAGAGTGCACCAATATGGGTCACTGTCGTGTTCATGGCACGTGTGCAAAATTTACATGGTACAAGCATTCTATCAAGGGACCCAAGTTACACAGAGGGTCATGAGACAAGGCATAATATAACAACCCATCATAAGAATAATAATAATAAAAAAAGAGAACAAAAGCTATAGAAAAGCCATGCGGCGCGGGATCCAAGGGTCATGGCTCATGCGGCTAGCTAAGGGGTTACATGCGGCCAAGAAGGAACAGGTTCATACGGCTCGGGTCTACCAGAGTCAGGGATCGCCATGCGACAAGCAATGGGGGGGTCTCATGCGGCTGGTGGGTCTCATACGGCTGGAGCCAATAAAGACATGCGGCAAGAGCCAGGCAGGGCCATGCGGCAAGGCCTATGCGGCCAAGAAACAACATGCATATACGGCAAGGGGGAAAATGAGTTCATGCGGCCAGGAAAGAAAATAGGCATATGCAGCTCGGAGCTACCAAGAGCCATGCGACTCGGGAAGGAAACAAGCTCATGCGGCTAACAGTTAAGGGTAGCTATGCGGCTATAAGAGTGGGGTCTTATGCGGCTGAGAGGGGATCGGGCTCATGCGGCTAAGGATTTACCTAAGCCATGCTGCCCCGGAAAAACATGCATATGCGACAAGGGCCATGCGGTAATGCTGCTAAAGCCATGCAGCCTGGAGGGAAACTTGCCGCATGAAAATGCCATGCGGTCCGGCACTGTTCTGCTTCTCCAACTTTTTCGAGAAGAAGAACCATGAAGATCCATGACTTCCAAGCTCCACTAAACCTTTATCTAAGGTCCGAATCCAGACTTCCATAGGTCAAAATAGGGCATAATAAAATTCTCTACAACATGGAACCATCAAAACTTGAGAACGACAAGGTTTAATAGATCAAAACCCAAAAAATCTGAAAATGCAATAAGCTTAGATCTACAAGAAATGAGCCATGAAAATTAAAAATGCTAAGTACTAAAGTGTCTTAGAATCTCGTAAGGAAAAAAATGAGACAATAAAACTTGAGTTCCTCCATGAAGCAAGTTACACTTGCCTAAGCCTCTCTGGTAGGTGGAGAGAGTTTAATGGAGGAAGAAGAAGTAATGAAGAAGAAGTAAATGAGGAGGGAGAGAGGAGTTGGCGGCTAATAAAGGAAAAGAGGGTGGTAGGTGGAGTCGGTCCATATGCAAAACTGAACCAAGCCGAACCAAGCAAACCGAACCGAACCAAGCAAATGAAATGCCAAAATAACCATGCAATGAGACATGCAATATGAATCAAAATACTTACACGTATACCAATATACGTAATACAAAATACGGACGTTATAACTCTACCCAACTTAAAAGAATTCCGTCCTTAGAATTTAATTAAGAGACTTGAGAGGAAAGGACAAGCTATACTAATCACAGATAAGCTATAACAAAGCAATCAATCAAGCAATCATCCATTCAAGCAAGGAACTGAGAGCATAAGGCATAAGAAAGACATTATACCTTACGAGTCAAACAGGTCCGGATATCGTGATCGAATATCATCTTCATGCTCCCACGTCGACTCATCCAAAGAGTGATGACCCCAAGCAACACGGACTAAACTAGTAGTCTTGTTCTTGAGTATCTTCTCTCTCCGGTCCAATATGGATATGGGCCTCTCCTTATACGAAAGGTTGGTAATGATCCAGGATGTGGCTCGGGTCCGGGATATACTGTCGTAATTGGGATACATTGAAGACATCATGCACCTCACGTAACGATGACGGAAGAGCAAGACGATAGGATACATCCCCTACTCGCTCTAGAATATCAAACGGCCCTATGTACCTAGGACTAAGCTTCCTCCGCGGGTCGAAACGAATGACACCATGGGTTGGCGAGATTCTAAGGAACACGTGGTCGCTGACATAAAATGCAAGGGAGAGCCGATGAGAATCGGCCCAATGGCGTTGGCGATCTTGTGCAACGCAAAAATGATCTCTGACTCTTCTGATCACCTCAACTGTCTGAGTAATCATTTTCGGACCGAGCATTTGCCTCTCTCCAACATTGTTCCATGCTAGCGGGGATCTGTACTTTCTACTATACAGTGCCTCAAACGGTGTCATCTGGATACTAGCTTGGAAACTGTTGTTGTACGAGAACTCCACCAGGTGCAGGTGATCCTCCCACGAACCACCGAAGTCGAGCATACAAGATCTCAACATATCTTCTAAGGTTCGTATGGTATGCTCTGACTGACCATCTGTCTGCGGATGATAAGCTGAGCTGAACTGGAGGTGAGTTCCCAAACTCTCTTGTAAACTATGCCAAAAGTGCGACATAAATCTTAAATCTCTATCCGAGGTGATACTGACTGGTATACCGTGAAATCTGACAATCTGTATGAGATACATCTCTGGTAGCTAAGCCGTCGACTAACCAACTCTGAATGGGAGAAAGTGAGCCACCTTCGTGAGCCTGTCTATAATAACCCAAATAGCATTTCTTCCAGCTGGAGAACTAGGTAATCCAGTCACAAAATCCATGGTTATATGCTCCTACTTCCACTCTGGAATCAGCAAGGGCTGAAGAAGTCCAGCTGGCCTCTGATGTTCAGCTTTAACTTGTTGGCAAACCAAACACCGAGAGACAAACTGGACTATCTTCCTCTTCATGCCATTCCACCAAAAGTGTTGACGGATATTACGGTACATCTTCGTGCTACCGGAATGAATGGAATACTGAGAACTATGAGCTTCTGTCAGGATCTCCTGTCTGATATCACCTTTAGGTACACATAGACGCCTCCCATATCGAAGTGTACCATCTTCGTGAATGCATAACTCTGGCCGGCGTCCTGCCTCACACTCTGCTCTGAGTCGCTGAAGCTTGGAATCTGTTGACTGCGCCATCCGGATCCTCTCAACTATAGTGGACTGAACTTGCATACTGGCCATCAATGCCACATTGGTAGGAAGAAAAACTTCTATACCCATCTTTTGAAGGTCTGTTAATAGCTCTGGTTGCGCTATGAGGAAAAAAACTCCGACTCTTCTGTTCAACGCATCTGCTACTACATTGGCCTTCCCTGGGTGATACTGTAGATTAACATCATAATCCAAAAGTAGCTCTAGCCAACTCCTCTGACGCATGTTAAGATCCTTCTGGGTAAATACATACTTCAGGCTCTTGTGGTCAGTGAAAATCTCTACCCTATCTCCATATAAGTAGTGTCTCAAAAGCTTAAGTGCAAACACTACTGCTACCAACTCCAAGTCATGGAATAGATAATTCCTCTCATGATCACGAAGTTGACGTGACGCATAAGCTATTATCTTCCCATGCTGCATTAAAACACATCCTAAACCTCTGCCTGAAGCATCACAATATACTGAAAATCCTTCGGTCCCATCTGGAAGCGTGAGAATGGGTGCCTTCATCAAATCTCGCTTCAACTTCTCAAAAGAATTCTGACATTCTACTGTCCAAGCAAACTGCACATCCTTGCAGGTCAACTGGGTTAATGGCGCTGAAATCCGAGCAAAGTCTGAAATAAATCGCCGGTAGTAGCCGGCCAAGCCAAGAAAACTCTAAACTTCTGCAACTGTGCCGGGTACCGGCCATGTCTCAATAGTCACGATCTTCTGGGGATCTACTTCTACTCCTCCTCTGGTGATGATATGACCCAAGTATGAAATACGATCGAGCCAGAACTCGTATTTACTGAACTTGGCATACAACTGGTGCTCCCTGAGAATCTGAAGAACCGCACAGAGATGCTGCTCATGCTCTGCTTTACTCTTGCTGTAGACCAGGATGTCGTCTAAAAACACAATCACGAATTTATCCAAATATGGTATGAAGATACGATTCATGAGATCCATGAATACAGCCGGTGCATTGGTTGCTCCAAATGGCATAACCAGGAACTCCCATACCCATATCTAGATCTAAAAGCTGTCTTCGGGATGTCCTTCTCTCTGACTCTGATCTGATGGTATCCTGACCGCAAGTCAATCTTCGAGAATACTGCTGCCCTCTTGAGTTGAGCAAATAAGTCATCTATCCTCGGGAGAGGGTATCTGTTCTTGATTGTCACTGAGTTCAAGGTACGATAATCTATACATAATCTGGATGTACCATCCTTCTTTTTTACAAGAAGCATCGGGACTCCCCAAGGCGATCCACTTGCACGAATGAATCCCATGGTCCTGAGTTCTTCAATCATCTTGTATAATATCTCTAACTCTGACGGTGCCATCCTGTAGACTCTTTCTGATACTGGGGCTGTCCCTGGGATCAAGTCTATGGTAAACTCGATCTTTCGCTCTGGCAGCATTCCGGGAAGCTCTTCTGGAAACTCCTCGACTGTCCGGGGTAACTGCATTGCTGCTACTGCCATCCGCAATACCGAAGGAAAAGGTTCAACTTCACCTCGGGAAAAGAAAAACTCAGGCTCGCCTGGAATGCTAAAAATAACCTGCCAATATGGCAGTCTATCCTAGCATACTGGTTCCTTAACCAATCCATCCCTAGGACCACATCATAATCGGTCATAGAAAACTCTATCAATCTAGCGGGAAACTCTCTACCGCTAACTACGATCCGATATGAGGAAAACACTCGATCTGCTCCCACAAGACCATTACCAGTAAGTATATTGAGCCTTACTGATAATGACTCGGGCTTCAGTCTTATCCGTATCGTGAATCGTGTAGACATGAATGAATGAGATGCACCAGAATCAAATAACGCTGATGCTGGAAAGGAGTTGACGAGAATAGTACTTGCCACTACCTCACCCGGTGCCAATCCTTCTTCTACGGTCATCGCCAACACCTGACCATGTCCTCTGGGTGCTGGTCCCCTCTGCTGATAACCTCTCTGTCTGCTCTGAATCAGGGCTTGGGCTTGGGCATACTGCTGGGGATTCTACTGCGGGAATGCTTGGGACTGAGGCGGCAATGGCCTCTGAGGCTGATACTGCTGCTGAACTGGTACTGGAGCTGGTCCTCTCACCGAAGGGCTAGAAAAGGTCAAAGAAGAGGAACTCCCCCTGTTCGGACAGTTCCCAACCCTGTTGTCCGGTGCTCCATAAGCCAAGCACAATCCATGTGCTCTGCGATATTCTGCCACCACATGCCCTGGCTTTCTGCAATACGAACATCCCACTGCGGAAGAGTGCTTCTGCTTCTGCTACTGAGGGTTCGTCGGGGTTGAATACTGAACTGGCGTCACTGAGGCCGCTCGCCTCGGGGTTCTAATTGTCAAGGCCCTGGCTATCGGGGCTGGTACTAAAGACTGATTCATCTGGCCGTGAGACCGCTTCCGACTTCCGGTCCGGTCCTCAATCCTCTGGGAGGTATACTCATGCCTCCTGGCTGCTCTCAATACTGCATCAAAAGTATGATGCTCGAACTGCTCCACCGCTAATAAAATCTCTAGATGGAGCCCCTGCTAGAATCGCTGGGCTCTGTCGAACTCGGTTGCTACCAAGGTGGGAGCAAACCGACTAAGTCTCAAAAACTCGACCGTATATCCGTCGACCGTCCATTCCATCTGCTTCAGATTGGTAAACCTCGTCTGTAGATCGTATCGAGCTACATCATCGAAGTACTTGGTCTAGAATCTCTCACAAAATACTGCCCATGCAACAGGTACCACTAATCGAACGGTCTGTATCGCCCACCAGCTACGGGCAAGATCCAATAACTGTAGGCGCACCATGGCCACCTTCTCATTCTCGGGCATCTTTGCCGCTTCTAGAATCACTTCTGTATCCTACAGCCAAGCATCTGCGACAATAGCATCTTCGCTACCATCGAAGAAGGGAGTGTTCAAACGCTTGAAGCTGTTGGCTGCCTGGTTCCCTTGATGAACGCCTCTGTTCAGAGCATCTTGTACTGCCTGGTGCAGGGCATCGCCCCGTCGATCTTGAGATGCTGACAATGTTATGATGAGACCCACCAAGTTGCCGTCATCAGGCCCTGCAGGCTGGACTGGCTGAATTGGTGGCTCTTGACCCCCAATAGGCATGATTCTAGAGGCTACTCCTGAATGCTGGGCTTGATCTCCAGGTTGTTGCGGGCCCACAGGAGGTGCTCCACCTTGCCGATCGGTAGGACCAGGAACAATGCCGCTGAAGAAGACGACACAGCGAACAATAAGGAAGGACCAAGATAGATCGAAGATACAAGCATGTGATCAGGTCAAGAATTCAGAAACTTAGAGGACACGAGTAGAGATCAAGGACAAGTGCTGATTGAGACATCTATTCGGTAACCCTCATATATTTTGATTTTCAAGACCTGCATGGGCCACCACTTAAACCATGTAATGCCCTAGAACCAGAATACTAGAGAGCGGGGGCATACATAGCCAGCTACATATATTGAAATAGAATCCACCTCACTATACGGTCACGGTTGTCTAGATACATGTGGGTTTACTTACAAGCCATCCGTCTCTTATGGTCATGAACAAGCCTATTATCTCACTCTCAAGCAAGTAAAAAAAGTTACAAGATGTTAGAGCATCAAATATACAATAGTAAGGCATCCCATACATTACATATTAGGATGATCATGAAGCTAGTCGTTACAAAATATGAAGACTAGCAAGAGTTTCAGTCATACAATCGAGCTAACACGTGCTCGTCGGCTAAACGCCTTAAAAGAATAATTTGACAATAAAGTGGAAGAACAAAAGGAAAACCCACTCGTTGCCTTGGTTACGCCTGGTGGTCACCATTTGGCTGGAAGGTCGGTAGATCCTCTGGAACTGCTTCGGTATCTGGCCATACAAAACCAGCTGGGTCAGACCCCAGAAAGAGCAAGTGCCACAAAGGAGGCTTCACTTAAGAACTAAAACCAGCAATTAGCAAAAAACATAATAATATAATAGAAACTGGAGATATGGAAAATCATGATGATATACGATAAGTTAACCATGGAACTATTCAGATAACCAAGTTACAACCCTTAAACCAAACAAGGACCGGGGTTGTAACCCTTCGTCTGAACGGAACTTGGTTTCTCACCATTTATCGACAAGTAAAGCACAAGCAATCGGGTCATGTTACAATCTTGTACAGAATCAGGACAAGACTAGACTGGGCTAAACTCTATCCAAATCAATCACGGCCAAGCAATGAGTACGGCTTGATACTTTAACTAACTAGGGTTATCACAGGCCTAGTTACTAGCAAGATGTAATAAAATAACTCCAACAGCCACAAGCCCTGCAGACCATCCAGGTTAACCAGGTCGAGTATCTTGTTCATGAAGGGTGCAACACATGACAGTGTACTGGAAATATGCCCTACTCGTCGGCAGGCTACAAATCCACTAGTGCGCCCAGATAATGGGATTGCCTGTAGCTGGGAAATCTCTTCATGACTATTGGATTATCCTAGTTATTAGCCTTAGTCAATTTCAGTAGGTACCCCCGACCGTGGTACTCAGGGGTCCCTGTCCTAGACATGAGGCAAGACATTACTAGTTTACTTGTACAAACACAATCGTCCACGGTGTCCAGGCCATTTATTCTTGTCATGTCATGCTAGCCGTCGCAACAGCTTATCGAGATATATCATGTCAGGTTTACTTATCAAGAGTGCACCACGATGGGCCACTATCATGTCATGTTACTTGTCAAGAGTGTACCACTACGGGTCACTGTCGTGTTCATGGCACATGTGCAAAATTTATATGGTACAAGCATTCTATCAAGGGACCCAAGTTACCCAGAGGGTCATGAGATAAGGCATAATGTAACAACCCATCATAAGAATAATAATAATAATAAAGAACAAGAGCTATGGAAAAGCCATGCGGCCCGGGATCCAAGGGTTATGGCTCATGCGGCTAAGGGGCTACATGCGGCCATGAAGGAACATGTTCATGCGGCTCGGGTCTACCGGAGTCAGGGATCGCCATACGGCAAGCAATGGAGGGGTCTCATGCGGCTGGAGCCAATAAAGCCATGCGGCAAGAGCCAGGCAGGGCCATGCGGCAAGGCCTATGCGGCCAAGACACAACATGCATATGCGGCAAGGGGAAAATGAGTTCATACGGCCAGGAAAGAAAATGGGCTTATGCGGCTCGGAGCTGCCAAGAGCCATGCGACTCGAGAAGGGAACAAGCTCATGCGACTAACACTTAAAGGTAGCTATGCGGCTATGGTAGTGGGGTCTTATGCGGTTGAGAGTGGATCGGGCTCATGCGGCTAGGGATTTACCGAAGCCATGCGGCCCTTGGAAAACATGCATATACGGCAAGGGCCATGCGATAATGCTGCCAAAGCCGTGTGGCCTGGAGAAAAACTTGTCGCATGAAAAGGCCATGCGGTCAAGCACTGTTCTTCTTCTCTAACTTTTCCGAGAAGAAGAACCATGAAGATCCATGACTTCCAAGCCCCACTAAACCTTCATCTAAGGTCCGCATCTCGACTTTCATAGGTCAAAATGGGCAGAATAAAATTCTCTACAACATGGAACCATCAAAAATTGAGAACAACAAGGTTTAATAGATCAAAACCCAAGAAATCCAAAAATGCAAAAAGCTTAGATCTACAAGAAATGAGCCATGGAAATTAAAAATGCTAAGTACTAAAGTGTTTTAGAATCTCGTGAGGAAGAAAATGAGACAATAAAACTTGAGTTCCTCCATGAAGCAAGTTGCACTTGCCTAAGCCTCTCTGGTAGCTGGAGAGAGTTTAATGGAGGAAGAAGAAGTAATGAAGAAGAAGTAAATAAGGAGAAAGAGAGGGGTTGGCGGCTAATAAAGGAAAAGACGGGTGGTAGGTGGGGTTGGTCCATATGCAAAATCGAACCAAGCCGAACCAAGCAAACCGAACCGAACCAAGCAAATGAAATGCCAAAATAACTATGCAATGAGACATGCAATATGAGTCAAAATACGTACACGTATACCAAAAATATGTAATACGAACTACGAGCGTTACATGTGAGCCAAGTTTGGTCTGATTCTGAGACAGTTGACTGGATCGATGTTTTGCGGGTCGATTCAACGGGCTTATTTTGAACGGCTTATCGGAATCCAAATCTAGACATACCGTTGAGTTCATAAAAAATGGACTTTGTAAACATATAGTTTGATGACCTTAGAGACCATAGATTTTGGTACATTTTTCGGTGCAAAGCGGGTCCAACGGAGATATCGTTTTGACCCAAAATGATTATTTTGTCCATGTGTCCAAAATTAGACTTATGGGTGGACTATCCTAGTTAATTTGACTATTCTGGACACATTAGTGATATTTGTTTCATCATCTGACGATGTTTGTTCAATTTTTCTTTATGTATCACCATTAATTATAATTAATTTTTATTATGTTTGTATTACAGAATCCGTGCGTCGAAACTGAGATCAGTCAATTTCAGTGATTTTACATCATTGAAATTGATAAAGTGATCATGTGGATCGTCAAGATAAGAATGTTTAATCATCTTGTCTCGATTTATATGTCATAAATTTTGTGGTATGAATTACGGGATACAAATTTAATATTGTAAACCTATAAATTTCAATCCATGTTATTAACAATAATAATGATTGTAAAGACTAGTGTGACCAAGATTATATGATTAACAAGTGTCTTAGATAACATAGGTAATACGTGACTAGAACGACCTAAGCTTTCTAGATAGAAGTTATTAGTCATATGTGTATTTTAGTGTGTGATATATATTTATTTGTGATTTGGATTGATAGATATTTGCATGGAGTATGATTCAATGGCTCATGGATAGTTGGTTAGACTTTGGTACCTTTGTCTCACCAAGGATGGGACAAACTCCAGACAAGTATACTTTGTCGAATTTATACAGTATTTATATGTTTCTTCTTCTTTTAATGTTATTTTTCTTCTCATATGGTAACATGATTCTCATATTGTACCTAGTTTATCGTCTATTGTTTGTTTTCTCGTTAGACGTACATGTAGAATTGTTTCTATTTCTCATTATTGCTTGTCGTACTAGATTTTAGTGTTCTTGTATATTTTTTGACATTGTCATTGTCCAGTGCTGTCACTATGCCCTTGATTGACTTGACCTGACTTTGACTTGACCGGATCTTGTATTCCCTTAGGAGAGTAGATTGATACTAGGATTGACTCTTGATCGTTCTCGATTGGGAGTTGCTTATATTGAACTACAATTAAGACATACTATAGATTAGGAGCATCTTGCATTGTACTACTTTGTATAGGAATTATTTGATTTATTATTAGCTACGCCTAGTATTATACTTCTCTATGACATGTCGCTTCTTAGATGTCTTTCTTGTACTGTTCTTATATTCTATACATGTTATTTACTGTCATAGTAGGCATATTTTTATGTAATCTCGCTAAGTCCCTCTGACGACCTGGTGATCTATCCAGGTTATTGCTAATTTTCTTCTAGTTTATTACTGAGATATGACATAGGCGTAATAGGAGCTATGTCTTCGGGATCTTCGGGTATCGTTAATTGATGCATCTATTATGTTCTTTTTAGTTATTTTCTTTCTTATTTCATAGTATAGTTAGTGTTGTGGATGATATTATTTTGATTACATGGACACATGTTGTGTTTTACACAGCTTATACGTATTTGAGTCGGACTAGAGTCTGATTAAATACGTAGTTGACATATATACGCTTCCTAGCCCTATGTATTTTGAAACTGGACGTGTCATAATTAAAAAAAATAAAAATGACGGAAGATAACAACTTTAAAATTAACCTTCTCCTGTTTTCTTCTTCCGAAAACTCTCTTTTATTCACATATTCCTAACAAATTATAATTAAAATATAAACAAATATACAATAAATTATTATATATATATAACAAATCATAATTAAATATATTAAAATATTTAAAATATTTTTAACCATATAAAAAATATTTTACATACACACGTGAATTTACTAGTAAAATATAATACGACTTGAAAACAATTCAAAATTGAGTTATCTAAACTGTTTCTAAGTCCTCCATTCATTAGTTAAAAAAGTTAGGAAAGATGATAATTCTGAAAGCAATTTTTTTATTGTTCAGCATAAGTAAAAAAATTCTATATTTTATTCACATAAGTTTATAATAAATTTTAATTAAAATATAAACAAATTTTTTATTTTATATATATATATATATATATATATATATATATATATATATATATATATCTTATTTCAAATATATATAAAATTATAAGTAATGTTTAACAATATAAATAATTTTTCTAGATATAAATATATTTATAATTAAAATATAGATAGATATATAACAAATATTAATTTAGATATATTTAAACTATTTTTAACACTATAAGAAAGGAAAAAATAAATATTACATACACTACACATAAATTTAGTTGTTTAATTAAAAAGTTTGAAACCTCACAAAAAAATTGCTCCTTTTTTAAGTTGTACGCAACTTTTTTTGGGGAATGCTCAAAATAACGCACAAAATTTTGTACGTAATGTTTTGTACGTATCTTTTGGACCGTATTTTTTAGTGTTGCATGTTACATGCAAAAGCCAAGTCCTCAAAAGCCAAGTCTTCAATCATTTTCCTTTGCTTGAGTAACGTTGGAGACTTAGCCTCTTTTGGCTAATTTTAGTATAGGCTATTTTAAGCATAGACTATCTTTAGCATATGCTTAATGCTATATAAGAGAGCATCCTTTCAAATGAAAATCACAACTTCACTCTCTCTCTCTCTCTTTCTCTCTCTCCCAAACTCTCTCTTTTATTATAAAGCAATCGATATTCGTAAAGTTCTTTATTGTTTTCTGGGCAACGCTAAAGTTCGGGTCATTCTTTTCGAGTTGTGTGCGACAAGGAGATACCGGTAGAGCGGGAGTTTCACCACTAGAAGCATTCGGATCAAGTCTGCACATAGACCCGAATCAACTCTTAGGGCAGTGCTATGTGCGCGACTTCCCCGGAGGGTGGTAACATTTACTTTATTTTATTTTGTTTGCATATTTTTAAAGGAACAATCTAAGAGTTGATACGTTTTACTGTCTAACAATAATTCTTGTTTCTACAATTAATTTTTTTATCAATTGCATTTACAAAAGTTTGGTCTATTAAATTTATTCACAACTTTATTGTTCAAACTGTTAACAATATTTTTAGACGAAATAGCTTGCTACTGTTAACAATATATTTTGGACAAAATTACTTGCTATTGTTAACATACATACATTTACTATTATAATTTGTTAACAACTTTGCCAAGTTTGTCTAACTTTTCTACAAGTTTGTTATATTTGCATATAGTATCAAATTTGTTTAGAATTAAATTTTTACTAGCAATCGTTATTCATACTTAATAATTTGTTTACCACAATTTTTCTTAGCAACCTTGCTATTCATTAGTTATAAAACAAGTGTTGCTTCACAAGCCCGTCTCTAGGAATTGACACTTCCCTTAAAACAAGATTGTATTAGTACATTTTGTCAATCCAAGTTTCCTTTACTCAATATTTTATTTAGGCTAAAGTAAACAGTTTATTGATCTAGTAAATTACTCCTTTATTTTCAAAGTTCTAAAGTAGAAATTTGTTTGGGTACAAGCCGAAAGGGCCCTTCTGTCAACAAGGCGTTAATCGCATAAGCGACCGGTACTTAAGCGTTCCTTGTGAACCTTCGCTTGCTAGGATCTGGCCCCTACAACTAACCCAACCTGATCAAAATTTGAAAACTAAAACTTTAAAGGTGAATTACTAAGATTGTTTAAAATAGTTATTCTTTAACTTAATGTAAATTTCTTTATTAAGTAAATATAAATTTTTGCAGACTTTAGAGATCATGACTGTCAAGGAAGAGACCTTTACTGCAAAAGATCTTGCCTATTTACAAGGAACTCTTACCTATGCTCAAGTTCTAAAGAGGCTTAGAACAGAAGAAGAGTTTAGGTTAAAATCCAAAGCTAGGTCCGATTCCAAAGCAAGGATAAACCTTGTAGAAAGACATGATAAACCCAAGTCTAACCATCGTCTCAAACCCAAGAAAAACTCCTTCAAAAAGAAGCAGAGTTTTCAACCACATCACAAAACCCTTCATTACTAAAACCCTCATCACCAGCAATCTCAGAAACCTAAAAATTTCAGTCAGACTCAGGATCAGAGAAGATTTTGTTTTGTGAGTGGTAGAACCAATCATACGGCCATCAACTGCTTCCAAAGGAAGAAAGAACCTATCAAGACCTTCTTCAAGGGAAAAGGCAAGCCACATGCTAACATGATTCTGAATGGGTCATCAAGCTTCTTCAGGTCTGTAAGATATCAACTTGTAGTAAACATTTCTTACCATTCTGATGATTGTTGGTTGGATTCCGGAGCTAATGTTCACCTTTCATTTGATCGCTCATGTTTTTCAAACTATCAGGAATCAGGTGAAGGTGGTGTAACCCTAGAAGATGGCTCAACGGCACAGATCGTATGAAGAGGAAGAATAGATCTGAAGATGACATCGAAAAAAATTTTACCTCTTCATGATGTACTTCATGTGCCGTCAATTAGGAGAAATTTAGTTAGTAGATCTATGCTTGTAGCCTCAGGATACAAAATTATAATGGAGACCAATAAAGTAGTTTTTTCCAAGAATGAGTTATTTATAGGAAAATGATTTGTAAAAGATGGTCTTTTTATTTTGAGCACTATGAATAAAATTTTAAATCCTTCTTTTGTTAGTGCAAATATTGAATCCTCCAATGTTTGGCATGGCAGACTAGTCATGTAAATTTAGGATCTCTTAAAAGAATGATGAACTTAGATCTTATTCCTAAGACTCCTATTGATGATAAACACAAATGTGAGATCTGTGTTCAAGCCAAACACATTAGATTATTTTTCAAATCTGTCCATAGGGATTCCGAACTTCTAGAACTTATCCATAGTGACGTTTGTGATTCCAATAGGGTTTTGACCCGAGACGGTAGAAAATACTTTGTCACTTTTATAGATGATCATTTAAAGTATTGTTACACCTACCTTCTTAAAACCAAAAGATAAAGTGCTAAACAGATTTAAGGTCTATAAATCTGAAGCTGAGAACCAGTTAGAGAAAAGAATTAAGATTCTTAAATCAGATCGTGGTGGAGAGTATACCTCAAATGAAATGACTAATTTCTGTGAAGAACATGAAATTATTCATGAGGTCACTGCCCCATATTCACCACAGTCCAATGGAGTTGCTGAAAGGAAGAATCAGACTCTGTTAGACATGGTAAATGTAATGCTTCTCATCTCTGGTGCTCCTGATAATCTATGGGGAGAGGCCTTATTGTCAGCCTGTTATATCCTTAACATGATACCCAGTAAGTCTAATGATAAGACACCATATGAGTTATGGAAAGGCCGAACTTCTAGGATTAATTACCTTAAAGTTTGGGGATGTCTAGCCAAGGTAGGAATTCTTGAACCCAAAAAGAGGAAGATTGGACCTAAGATTGTAAATGTTGTGTTCATAGGATATGCTTTAGATAGAAATGCCAATAGATTTTTTGTAACTCATTCTGAAGTAAATGAAATCTCTAACAATACCATTATAGAAGCTAGAGATGCAGTTTACTTTGAGAATATATTTCCTTTTTAGAATAGAATTTCTTCCACTCCCACTAGCTCTTCTCTTAACCCTTCTACTAGTTCTCATTTTCATCCATCAAGTTCACAATATGAACAAGATATAGAACTAGAAGAAGTAAAAGAGGCAGGATTGAAAGGAATTTAGGGGAAGGTTTCTTTACTTATCTGACAAAGGGCGATCCCTCAACTTATGAAGAAGCAATATCTTCTCCTGATGCTCCTTTCTGGAAAGAAGCTATTAACAATGAGTATAACTCCATTATGGAAAATAATAGTTGGTTTCTAGCAGACCTACCTTTAGGTAGTAAACTCATAGGTTGCAAGTGGATATTCAAAAAAAAAACTTAGAGCCGACGGTACCATAGAGAAATACAAGGCTAGATTAGTAGCTGTAACGCCCCAGTCCCAAAATACATAGGACTAGGAACGTAGACATGCCAGCTGTATACATACGAAGTACACTCCAATATATAGAAACCTAGTATGAATACATAAGGTGTAAAATACAGTAGAACCATAAATAATCTCATCCATAAAAAATAAATAAATAAAAGATATCATATAATCAACTATGATTTGTCTTGGTACAATATGTTGGGCGGAGACAAATCCACTACCAACAAGTAAAGGACAAATATATAAGAAAAGAAATAAATTTGGCGAGCGAAGCAAAGACGATCCAAGCGCAATCATCCTCGAAGAAATAGAGATGGTCACGGCTAGAGCTAGAGCACCTGTGAAAGACAAGAGTACACACATGGAGAGATAACCAGGTCCTCAGAGGGACGTAACAAGACACATAATATCATGCCATATAAACTGAATAAATATTGCTCAAATAAATAAGTCAATTGAATCATAACATGGTCCAATACACACCTATTGAACTAGCTTACCATCCCCCCCAACCAAACAAGGACAGGAGATGGTAAAATAATTCATAGTGACGTATCTTTCTATGCTATGAATACAATATGGTATCCGAACCCCAACAAGGTTCAATACCTTCTCATCAAAGTAGTAAGTCACACCTACAACCAAACAAGGACAAGATATGACAAACTAATCCGCGATAAGTTATTGTTCCAAGCCACGGTCAGATACAAGTACCCAAACCAAAAGTACTCGTACCTAACGGATAAAGGTGTCTAACCGTTCTAAGTAAAATATAGTTAAGAACAATCATTCCTATACATGGGCCCTGGCTAAATAGGATCGGCATAGTCCCCCCTTGGGGCACCAGAGGCCCCATCAGTAAGAGCATAACGTTCCGCAGAATGTCAGTGGCCGTCAGTAATCATGGATAATCTCATCCACGTCTCCGGTGGAGCTCACGGGTTACAAAAGAGAAAGTGCATCGAAGCCCATACGCTAAGAAATTGTCCTCCCCGCCCAATGCCTACTATGTTGTATCCACAACAGTAAACCTTTATAACCGCTAAGTCAAACTAAGCGTGCAACCTCTATTAGCGGTTATTCCTATTGCACGGCTTATACGCACCGGTGGCCAGCCAGTCACGAAGTCCGTGTTCTACATGCGACACACAACTTCGTGTTATAACGTGTCAAGGCCAATGAATGCAACACACAAGGTGGTCCCTTAAATCTAGGTTTAATATGTAAGAAAAATAATACATAGCAGAAAATATAAATGAACAGTAAGTTCTAACAGGTTATGCCATGTATTATAATTTATTTTGCATAAAAAATATAATAAATAATGCATGAAATATGAGCTAAAATAATAAACAACAATGGCAAGGTGTTTTGTCTGGTAGTACGCCTGGTGTGCTGCGATAATCACGGTGGCACGAACTGCGACTTCGGTGCGACAACTATGCAAGTGACCTCTGATGGTGGCACGAACAGTTCCTTCGGGTCCAGGACGGTCAAGTTAGCTAGGGTCGATAAGGGAGAGGTATGGTATTGGCATGGAATAGGAATAATGGGCTAAATCACGAGATGAAGAAAATCGAAGGGAGTCAAATATTATATATAATTTTAGAAAATATTTGATAATAGTTGAAATATAAATTATTAGCCAAAATATGCTCTCAAACAAATACAAAAAATTCGAAAATCATTTTAGGACGAACTCTAAGTTTTGTCAAAGTAGTATTTTAGTTTGAAACCTATATCCCTATACATCAAAAATATTATAAGGAAACAAAATAATAAAATTTGTTAAGGCTAAAACCCATATTTTGTAAAAATAAAGCTATGCTTTTTATTGACTATCAAAAAATATTTAATAACATTTTAAAACTATATTTTATATATATATAAATA
This sequence comes from Iris pallida, assembly GCA_029216955.1. NCBI lineage: Eukaryota > Viridiplantae > Streptophyta > Magnoliopsida > Asparagales > Iridaceae > Iris > Iris pallida. The sequence continues at coordinate 1,072,332 of JANAVB010026399.1, forward strand.
TATATATATATATATATAATATATATATATATAAATATATATATATATATATATATATATATATATATATATATATATATATATATATATATATATATATATATATATATGACTCTTCAAAAATAATAATAGTGTTAACAATCACACTAATATTAAGACCAAATTACTCATAATAATATCACAAAATGATAATAATCATTATTATTATACACCATGTGAAATACATATATATTTTTTTTTACTATGTGAAATACATATATATATATATAGATATATATATTTTTTAAATACATATATATATATATATATATATATATATATATATATATATATATATATATATATATAAAACTAGTTTTCTAAAACAAAAATAAAGTAATAAGAATCACAATATAAAAATAACAATAATAATAATAATAATAATAATAATAATAATAATAATAATGATAATAATAATAATGATAATGATAATACTAATAATAATAATAATAATAATAATAATGATAATAATAATAATACTAATAGATACAAAAAAAAGAAAGAAAAAAACACAATAATAAACAAAACACCAAAACCAACAAAATGTCCTAAAAAGAGCTACTGCTCTTTGGGAAGTTGGGAACGAAAGAGGGAGAGAGAGCAAACTCGAGAGGGGGTGAAAGAGAGGAGGAGGAGAGAGAAGCAGGGAAAGGGAAGAGGGGCAGACGGAGAGAGAGGGAGAGCGGGGATAAGAGCGCGGGGGAGTCGGGAAAGTTGTCGAGGCGGGTGGTCTCGTGGGAGCGACGGAGAGGAAAGGAGGCGAAGGGGAGAAGCGGGTGACGGCGGTGGTGTCGGGAGGCGTCGAGGCGGAGGTGTCAGAGAGGGGTTTCGGGGAAGGCGCGCAAGGCTGCTCCGGTGGAGCGCCGATGTAGCAGCAGGGATGACCGGGCGAGCAGGAGCGGAGGCTGAGCGCACGGCCAGGGGTCGCGGGTGTGCGGTCGATGTGGGGGATCGTTGGCGCAAGGGGGCAGCGGCCTTGGGTCGGTGGTGGAGGAAAGGGCGGAGGCTCGGGGTGACGCGGCAGATGAAGTCGCCGGCGACTGCCAACGTACGGAGGGTCTCGCCGCTCGTTCCGGGGGTCCGTCGGGGCGGCAAGGGTGCGGTGTCAGATGAACTTCTCCGGCGCGGCGACCGCAAGGAGGTCGGGTGAGTGTTTGTATTTTAATGTGTTATTCTTGGGGGTTTGACGGTGATGGGGCGGAGGTCGTGCCGGCCAGGGTGATATTGGTTACTGATGGTGGTGGGTTGTCTGGGTAGGTGGACGATGGTGGAGGAGCGAGGGACTTGCCACTGGCCGAAGTATTGGGACGGCATAGGTGATGCTGATGACGGTGGTGGTGGTGTGTCCATCGGGTGGCGTAGGTGATGCTGATGACGGTGCCGACGGTGGTCCTGGTATAGTTGGTTGTCGTGGTGATGAAGATGGTGCTGGAGTTGTCGGGTGTGTGGTGTTGGTAGGCTGTGGTTGTGGGGGTGCCGGATTGGCCAGGAGGAGAAGAAGGAAGGTGGGGGTGTTGACGGGTTTTGGATATGTTAGGAATTTAGATGAATCGTGTCGGGATTGTCGACACGGAGGAGGTTATAATGTATATGTAAATTGGAATAAGAATTTGGATGGGAAACACGGACACGATGCACGCACATTTGGTTGTGAAATTTTGGAGAATAGAAATATATGGATGAGTACCTGTCTATTTATAGGATGTGAAAATTCCCAGTTGGATAAAGATTAGAATAGTTAAACTTAATTAGATAATTCAATCTATTAATTTAAATTAAGTCAATAGATCCAAATCAAAATCAAAATCCAATTTAAATCTAATTAAATTCTTTTAGTTTAAAATCAAATAGGATAAATCAATTTTGCAAACATAGATATTATTTTAGCTATTTAAATATATCCATAAAATAAATTCAAGATTTAAATTGCCACAAAAATTTCAAAATATGTTTTCCAAAAATACAAATAATAATAATTTTGAAAATAATATTTATTATTTAAAATACACTAATAAATAATATAAAAAATATATGAAGAATATTATTTATTATTAGTAACTGTTATAAACGAAAAGGCTTTCATAATAAATCATAAACTTGGAAATTTTGGTATGATAACTAAAAATAATTATTAGATACATTATTTTGAAACTATAAAAAAATATTTTTTCTAAAAATATGTACGCTCGCACATATTCGCACTCGTCGAGCAATTACGAAAAATAAAATTTTGTGCGCAACGTACAATACGACTACGCGACGTATAATACAAAATTTTAAATCAGTACCAAATTTATTTAAAAAATAGTAGAAATTTAGGGGTTTTACAGTAGCAAAAGGTTTTATCCAAAAAAGGATTAGATTATTTTGATACCTACTCTCCTGTAGCTAGAATCACTTCTATCAGAACCCTTCTAGCCTTAGCTTCTATTCATGATATGCTAATCCATCAAATGGATGTAAAGGCAGCATTTCTAAATGGAGATTTAGAAGAAATATATATGGAGCAACCTGAAGATTTTATTGCTAAAGTCCAAAAAAAGAAGGTATGTAGATTAGTAAAATCTCTTTATGGCCTAAAACAAGCTCCCAAGCAATGGCACAACAAATTTGACAAAGTCATTTTAGAATTGGTTTCGTACCAAATGAATATGACAAATGTTTGTATTCTAAAAATACAAATGGAAGTTGTGTCATTTTATGTTTGTATGTTAATGATATCCTTATTCTATGGTCTTCACTAGAACTGATAAATAACACTAAAAATTATTTATCTAACTAGTTTGATATGAAAGTCCTAGGCGAAGCCAACTTGATCCTAGAAATGCAAGTGTACAAATGCAAAGAGGGCTATACTCTATCTTTAGCACATTCAATTGAGAAAATGCTAAGAGAGTTTGAGTATTTTGATAAAAAAAACCTGCCCTTACACCTTATGACAGTAATGTTTGTCTCAAGAAGAATGAATGATCACCTACAGAACAACATAGATATTCACAGATGATAGGGTCCCTTATGTACATAACAAATAGGAGCAGACTCGATATTGCATTTGCTATTGGGAGACTAAGTAGATATACTAGTAACCCAGACCAGTCTTATTGAATTGCATTAGATAGAGTATTTAGATATCTTAGAGGTACTCTAGATTATAAACTTCATTATACTAGACACCCCAATATCATAGAAGGTTATTCAAATACAAACTGGGTAACTGATTCACATGATGTGAAATCCACTACTGGATATATTTTTACTCCAGGAGGAGCTGCAATCTCCTGGGGATCATGTAAACAAACTATCATTGCTGGGAGTATAATGGACTCTGAAATGATAGCTTTGGACAATACTTGTACAGAAGCTGAATGGCTTAGAAATCTGAGTATGCATATACCTGTTTCTCATATTTCTGTTCCTGCAATTTCTATCAATTGTGATAATAAATCTGTTATTGAACTACTAAAGCATGATTCTGTAAATGCTAAGATGAACAGGCACCTGCAGCTGCGCTTAAAGTCAATAAAGAGCCTATTAGGCAAATATGTGGTTCTTGACTATATAAAGTCAGAAAAGAACCTTGCAGACCACTTGACGAAGGGTCTGTCTAGGATATTGATCCTAGAATCATCGAGGGGGATGGGGTTAAGCCCATAAGTTAGTCACTAGCAGTGGCAATTCAACCGAGTCTAATTGGAGATCCCAAGAAGCCGGTTCAATGGGTAGAAACAAGCTGGACTAGGTGACTATTATGGAACACTGACCCTGAGATTAAATTTTCTTTAAAATAAAAGTCCAAGAGGCTGTACATGTGTACAATATACCCCATCCCTATGGTGACAGTGTTCCTTTTGTGATATGGATAGGGTGAGGTTAGACTCTTAATAAGTCCAAGCATGATATGCAGGGTTGATTCCTATCACCAACCCTTAAGGACTTACCTATATGAGAGGTCGTGAAGGTCGCAACTATAGGACAGGACTGTCCTAGACAACTCTCATGAATGTGTAAAAGTGCGCATGCCAATCAAAGCGCCACCTGATAGACCCAAGAACCTCTAGCATATTATGTGTGCTATTTTTTGAATCTGGTTCAAGAAGTCTGATTCAAGGCATAGTCCATCAAACACTTCTTCAGACAAAGACAATAGTAACTAAGTGAGATTCAAGGCTGTAGTCCATCTCATCTATGCATAGTATATATTTGCCCAGAAATCCTCTATCAGTTCTTATTCCCTATATTTTTCAGAACTTGACTTTTGGGGGGGATTGTTGCATGTTACATGCAAAAGCCCTCAAAAGCCAAGTCATCAACATGTGTCATTTTTCTTTGTTTGAGTAACGTTGGAGACTTAGCCTCTTTTGGCTAATTTTAGTATAGGCTATTTAAGCATAGACTATCTTAAGCATATGCTTAATGCTATATAAGAGAGCATCATTTCAAATGAAAATCACAACTTCTCTCTCTCTCATCTCTCTCTCTCTCTCCTCTCTCTCTCGCTCTCTCTCCTCTCGTCTCTCTCTCTCCCGAACTCTCTCTTTCATTATAAAGCAATCGATATTCGTAAAGTTCTTTGTTGTTTTCTGGTCAACGCTAAAGTTCGGGTCACTCTTTCCGAGTTGTGTACGACAAGGAGATACCGTAGAGCGGGAGTTTCACCACTAGGAGCATTCGGATCAAGTCTGCAGATAGACCCGAATCAACTCTTAGGACAGTGTTACGTGCGCGACTTCCCCAGAGGCCGGTAACATTTACTTTATTTTATTTGTTTGCAGATTTTTAAAGAAAGAAATAGATTAATTTCCAACATTTAGACTAGGCCTGTCAATGGTAAGACCAAAAAAATCGCATTCGATCCGCATTCGAACCGATAATATTCAAAATTTCGGCTACGGATTCGGATGTCTTATCGGATATTTATCGGATATCGGATGCGGATACGAAAAATATTATATCTGATCCGATAATATCCGACCCGTTAATAAAAATACTTAATATAAAAAATATGGTAATTATATATCCGACCCGTTAATAAAAATACGGATGTCTTAGTGTGTCACACGATGACAGCTTGTTTCCACTTTCCCCTTCAAAAAAAAAAACCCAAACTTGTTTCAACGGTGGAGATCTGAGATCATATCAAGTCATCAATAACCCTAACCTAAAAGTAAAGAGAGTCAAAGACTCAGGGGCACTTCTCTCTCTCTCTCTCACAAATTAGGAGAGATCTGAGAAAAGCAGCTCTCTCCTCTCTCTCTCGCCCTCATCCCTCTCTCTCTCTCTCCATCTCTCTCTCTCTCTCGGCCTCGATCTCTCTCTCTCAGTCTCTCTCATTCTTCAGTGTCCGGATCTTCATTTTAGGTATTCTTTCTTCTTCTCCGATTTACTAATTTGAAATATTTTTCTATGAAATTCGGGCTTCGTTGATTTTTTTTATATTTATGGTTGGTGACTTCCAAACATCATTTTTTTTTCTTCTTGGATGAAGATAACTTTTCTATTGAATCTTTTTTTTCGTGCAGTGCTCATCTGAAGGCTAATTTGAAGCTGTCCCGTTCGGATCTTCATTTTAGGTATGCTTTTCTTCTCCGATTCACCAATTTGAAGCTTTTTTCGATTAAAAAATATTTCTATTGAATCAAACATTTTTTTCGTGCAGTGTTTTTCTGATGGTTTTTTCCTATTTATGTTTGGTTTTGTTATTTCCTTCTTCTTTTTTCTTGTTGAAGCAAACATTTTTTCTATTGAATCTGGTTTATTTTTCTTTCTAGTGTAATTATATTATGGATAACAAAACGACAATACGAATGACGCACAATAAATTTATAGGAGAGCCAAAAGGGACGCACCGACCCCCATGATGCTAGTAGCAGAATGCGCCAGCACCCATGGCGTGCGTGGTGGGACACGCCATCGCCAATGGCACGTGGCAATTTTTTTTTTTTTACAGAATGGTGCGTGACCATCGCCCATAGTGTCCAACAGGAAAGGTCCATGGACGCTCCATCGCCCATGACTCGTTGCCATTTTTTTTTTGCAGTGGCTATCGTCCATGGCTCGTTGCCAATATTTTTCATTTTTTACTTTTTTTTTTGCATAGAGTGGCGCGTGACTATCGTCCATGGCGGCCAGTAGCAAGAGGGAGAGGGAAGGAGAGGGTCCATGGGCACTCCATCGTCCATGACGCGTGGCCATTTTTTTTTTTTTTCACAGAATGAGGCATGGCTATCGCCCATGACTCCCAGCAGCAAGAGAAGGAATGGCAGAAAAAGCAGAGGGAGAGAGGAGTGCGCCATCATTGAAGGCGCGTCCTGATGCGCGCGCCACATCGCTAGCACGTCCTCTTATGCTGTGACGTGGAACTTTCTGTGCGCGCGCCACCATCGCTGGCACATCCTCTTCTTCTCCGCTGTGCTAACCACAACACAACGCGCTATCTCTGATATCGTGTCGCTATTCTAAATACAATTTGGTAAATTTCTTTACTCTATATGAAAATTTCAAAATTTCTGTTGACATATAGGAGGCAAAATGGTGACCAAAATCGAGAACAGCAACAAATTGACTCAAAATAAGAGCCATAGTAATTTTATTTAATAGGTAGATGGCAAAGCCGACACAGGTGAGGACACACTGGAACAGAGTAGCTTCCCAAGGACGAACAGAGTAGTAGGCAAAACCACAAACACATCACATACATTACTATTCCTTCCGTCCTTAAAGACACATTACTATTCAGGGACTCGACTGGAACCGCAGCAAGCAAAGGAAGACCAAGTCCAAGTGGAGTGGTACTTCCTCTCAGCCGGAGATGTCAATGGACTTGACCTCCGGCTTCTTGACCTCCTCCATCGGCACCGTCACGGTGAGCACGCCGTTCTCCATTGCGGCCTTCACCTGGTCCCACCTTCGCGTTCTCGGGGAGACGGAACCTCCTCAGAACCTCCCGCTGCTCCTCTCGACGCGGTGCCACCTGTCGCCCTTCTCCTCCTGCTCCTTGCTCCCTCGCCGCTGATCTGGAGGACCCTCCCTTCCTCCACCTCCACCTTCACCTCCTCCTTCTTGACCCTGGGAGGTCCGCCTTGAACACGTGGGCCTCGGGGGTCTCCTTCCAGTCTATGCGGGTGTTGGCGAAGGCTGAGGTCTCGTCCGCAAAATTGGATCGAGGAAAGGAGAGCGCACTCGTGAAGCTCTCGACGGGATCCCACAGGTCCGAAGCGGATAGGGGATCGAAGATCCGGGAACCGAATCCAAACGGAATTAACGACATCTCCGAGGAAGAAATAAAGAATTATGAACAAAGGATATCGAGGGCTTTGTTGATCGTTGGGATGCTGAGCTCAAGGGAGGTGGTGACTTGTTTATAGTGTTGGTTTGGAATGGTCTGGAGAGTTCAGGAATCACTACTCTATCCTTCCTTCCCGCGTCTTCTAGAGGACTCCGGCCTCCCGCGATCTTTCACGAGCATGGACCTAGCTTGCACTACTATCAGCCCGATCCATAACCTCAAATTTGCTTTACTATACGCTTGATAACTGTAACAGGATGAAACTACCATCTATAGATGTAGATTTAGGTGTGCAATTCGGACGGACTAAACTCGATTCCGATCGAATAAATCCGTTAATGGATTGGGTTTGGATTGTAGATAGTCGGGTACGGATTCGGATTGGATTCAAATTTTTAAAAAATGAAAGTTATCTCTCCCTTCATTTCGCTCCCCGGCTCACTACTCCCCTCCCCATCCCGTCTCCTGCTGTCTCCACCCCTCCAGCCACCATCGTCCCCCCCTCCCCCCCGCACGCTATCCTGCCGCCGTCCCCGCTCCGCCCACCACACCTGCACCACCGCCCCCATCTCTTCTCTCTCTGGACGCACACGTTGGCTGGAGGGGGGGGGGTGGTGCTGGGAGGAGGCGCGGGGGGGGGGGGGTGGGGTAGGGGGGGGGGGGGGGGGGGGGGGGGGGGGGGGGGGGAAAGGACTGGAGTGGAATAGTTGAGGTATCAAGTTGCAATTAAGTATTTTAATTGATACTTAAAACTGTTTCAGTTTTTTAATGATACCTTAAACTTTTTTTGCACGACTTAATACACTGAAAAAATAGACAAAATATTCAGCCCTCTCTGTCCCCCTCCCTTCGTCCCCCCCCCCCCCCCCCCCCCCCCCCCCCCCCCCCCCCAGCTGTCTACCCCTTCTTTTTTATTTCTTTTTTTTCAAACACCAATTTTATGAACCTTCGTGGGCTAATGTTTCAAAAATACATATTTTTGTCGCAAAATAAATAAAATATTTAAGAAATATCCATCAAGCATGGAATATGTTGGACACCTTCCTTTTGGTCCAAACAAAGTTGCATGTGAAATGTAACTACAATCTGCCAAATTGACATTAATCAGCCTTGGTTCCTAAATTTGACTGCAAAATGACATTTCCAAGAACTAGTAAATTCCAGTTGAAAATATAAAGATGGGAGTTTTTCTTACAGAAAAATTTGTGTAGAGAGATGAAGTTTGCTGAAATTGGATAGAGGATTGACAAGTTTGAAAAGAAAATCTTACAGGGATACAACACGTCAGATAGTCGGTCGTATTTGCTTACATTTTTCTACCCGAGAAATTATTTTTTGCATACTTAATACTCAAAAATTAATATAAAAAATAAAGAAGAAAAAAAAACCTAACTTTCCTCCATTCTTTGCCTGAATTAGGTCACTTCTACGTGCATCAACACATAAATCTTCAATGTATGAATAAACAGAGTACCACAAGAGTGGGAGGCTGTATATTTTCTTACAGTCCATCCCTATATTATATTACACATTTACATACATAATTTCTAAAATACGCTAAAAATATAATAGGAATACATTAAAAAAATTCCAGTTTTACCAGCCCAAAAAAATGATTAGATTTCGGGACTTCACCTCCGAAATCCTACAAGGACGTTGGCCCCTCGACTCCCGTTAACAAATTCGAAGATATCGTGGGGGTCGATGATGCCAACACTCTAAGTTGTTGGTTAATTAGATTATTGAGTATGTCCATACAATTAGTTTATGATTCAAGATATTTCTCAACATCTTCTTTTAAAAAATATAACTCTTTGGATAAAAAATATAAAAAGCAAAAATAATTTAAAAATAAAAAATTAATAGGTTAGTTGTAGGTTTTTAATGGAAAAGAACTGTTATAAGAAAAATTGAAAAAACAAGAACAAACTTGAAAAAAATGCTACATCTTCTGGCGTTTATGTTGATTTTGTTTTTAAAAATATAAACAAAAACGCTGGTCCATTTCGCATCTTTTATCTGTGTAGAATTTTTTTTAAAACATGGTGTCCTTATGCCAAATTCGTAAAACTTCAGTCCCTTTACATTTTTTTTATTTAACGGTCAAAACCATAGTTTGTACTACAATTAGATAAAGACAATTACTAAAACCACAACAAAATTTGTTAGGGTATCACAATTTTGAAAATTCTAATCCAGTGGAGAAATGTCAAAATTTTGGCAATTCTAACTATGTTCTAAGCTGCTAAAATTTTGACAATTGCTATTTTTTTAATAATCCTAATAATGGCAGTTCTACAAGACTATCAAAGTTATGGTAGTTTTGAATTTGTATATAATGTCAAAATTTTGACAATCATGATAGTGACAGTTCTATAAAGCTGTCAAAATTATAACAAATTATAACAATATGCATATATGGCCAAAATTTTGACAATCCTGATAGCTAAACATAATGTTGTGTCCTTAGTAAGTTTAGATAAAACAATATCGCTTAATTATGATTCTCCGCTATACTGGACTTGAGTTTATTTCACGCAAGAATCTACTTAGCTAGCAACAAAAACCAAATGTAACCAAAGTTCTGCCATGGCCAGGACTGGTTTTGAGAGAGTGTAATGGATGCGATCGCACTAGGCCTCCCAATTTCATATGCCTCAACAAAATATGTATATGTTATATATTTTATATTTATTTATATATAACTACATATAAAAAATGAGTTATGGAAAGATGTTGATTATGAACAATTGATTGATGATTTTGTACTTACGAATGCTCGTGCTTAATGTGAAAATGATGAAATATGCTTGTTTTTTAGCTTTATTTTCTCTCTTTTAGTCGAATATTCATGCAAAGATATTATAAAGTTTGGATAATTTAATTTAGAAAAAATTTAATTAAAAAAGGTTATAAGAATAGGCCTTCTTTTATTATTTGTACTTGGCCGAGTCGTCCTTGATGAAACTTAGCTCCGGGCCTGGTCATGATCTCCCTCCACTTTATTCTGTCCCTTCTTCCCACTCCCATCTTAATCCTCCAAATGGAGGCTCGCCATCCCCATATCACTGACCTTCATTCTTTCCATGATCAATGGCGGAATCGCCGCTACCGAACCGCCCAAACTCCGAGGCCTAAAGAAGTTGAGAACCACAACCACCTCCACGTGCACCTTCAGCTCCTCTCCCTAGAAGAAAAAAAAATCAAGGTGCTCCAAGAAAAACCACAAGGTGTTAGGAGTCCCTGTTGGACTTAGTATATTGAAAAAAAACCAAGTCAAATCTCCAAGATCCTATTCTTTGGTTAACGTTGGGGATAAACATTCTCTTGTCTATTTTTAGCATACACTTATGCTATATAAGAGAACATCTTTCAAGTGAAAACCCTACTCCACTCTCTCCCTCTCATTCTCTCTTGTTCAATTCAAAGCATTGTTCTTCGGTTTGTGCTGTGGGCAAAAAGGCTAAGTTCGGGTCACTCTTTTCGAGTTATGTGCGACGAGGAGATACCGGTAGAGCGGAGATTTCACCACTAGGAGCATTCGGAACAAGTCCGCACATAGACCCGAATCAACTCTTAGGGCAGTGCTACGTGCACGACTTCTCCGGAGGCCGGTAACATTTATTTTATTTTATTTTGTTTGCAGATTTTTAAAGAAAGAAAAGGAAATAATTTCCAACAATCTAAGAGTTGAATTTTTTTTTATTGTCTAAACAATAATTCTTGTTTCTACAATTTTCTTATCAATTGCATTTACAAAAGTTTGGTCTGTTAAATTTATTCACAACTTTCTTGTTCCAAGCTGTTAACAATATTTTTAGACTAAATAGCTTGCTACTGTTAACAATATATTTTTAGATGAAATAACTTGCTACTGTTAACATACATACATTTACTATTATAATTTGTTAACAACTTTGCCAACGGTCCAACTTTACTACAAGTTTGTCCAACTTTTCTACAAGTTTGCTATATCTGCATATAGTCTCAAAATTTGTCTAGGATTGAACTTTATCTGCAATTGTTATTCATACTTAATAATTTGCTTACCACAATTCTTCTTAGCAACTTTGTTATTCATTAGCTATAAAACAAGCGTTGCTTCACAAGACCGTCCCTAGGAATTGACACTTCCTTTAAAACAAGATTTTATTAGTACATTTTGTCAATCCTAGTTTCCTTTACTCAATATTTTAAAGTAAACAGTTTATTGATCTAGTAAATTACTCATTTATTTTAAAAGTTCTAAAGCAGAGATTTGTTAGGGCACAAGCCGAAAGGGCCCTTCTGTCAACAAGATGTTAATCGTCTAAGCGATCGGTACTTAAGCATTTCCAGTGAACCTCCGCTTGCTGGGATCCGGCCCCTACAGCTAACCCAACCTGATCAAAACTTGAAAACTAAAATTTTAAAGGTGCATTACTGAGATCATCTAAAATTGTTATTCTTTAACTTAAAGAAAATTTTCTTGTTGAGTAAATATAAATTTCTGCAGACTCTAGAGATCATGACTGTAAAGGAAGAGACCTTTACTGCCAAACCTTCAAAGTTCAATGGCACATACTTCAAAAGGTGGCAGAGCCAAATAAAATTTTGGCTAACCACTTTAGATCTGATTTCTGCTATTGATAGATCCACACCCATCACAAATAATTCTGACGATACTGAGTCTGACATAGGGGTAACCAGGTCATCCTCTTCCTCTAAACCTAGGACCCCTAGGGAAATAGATTACCACTGTTTTCATAGAATCTTAAACGCTTTGTCAAGGTCTCTCTATGACATATTTTTTGAATATAAAAGCGCTAAAGAACTCTGGGATGCTTTGGAAGATGAATATGGTTATGATGATGCTGGAATTGAAAGATTCAATTCCTCCACATTCAACAGATATGTCATGGTAGATAATAAACCTATCAATGACCAAATTTATGAATTCCAAGAACACCTTAGACATGTTCAAGCCAAAGGTACAATCTTCTCTACTAAGCATAAAATAGGATGCTTGATAGACAAACTCCCTCCTTCTTGGTCTGATACTGCCAAAGATCTTACCTATTTATAAGGAACTCTTACCTATGCTCAAGTTCTAAAGAGACTTAGAACAAAAGAAGAGTTTAGGTTAAAATCCAAAGCTAGGTCTGATTCCAAACTAGGGTAAACTCCTTCAAAAATATAGCAAACTTGTAGAAAGCCATGATAAACCCAAGTCTAACCATCATCTCAAACCAAAGAAAAAATCCTTCAAAAAGAAGTAGAGTTTTCAACCACATCACAAAGACCTTCATTACCAAAATCCTCATCACCAGTAATCTCAGAAACCTAAAACTTTTAGTCAGACTCAGGATCAGAGAAGATTTTATTTGTGTGTGGTAGAACCAACCATACGGCCATCAACTGCTTCCAAAGGAAGAAAGAACATGTCAAGACCTCCTTCAAGGGAAAAGGCAAGCCAGAGGCTAACATGATTCTGAATGGGTCATCAAGCTCCTTCAGGTATGTAAGCTATCAACCTGTAGTAAACATTTCTTACCATTCTGATGATTGGTGGTTAGATTCTGGAGCTAATGTTCACGTTTCGTTTGATCGCTCCTATTTTTTAACGTATCAGGAATCAGGTGGAGGAGTTGTGACTCTAGAAGATGGCTCAAAGGCACAGATCGTAGGAAGAGGAAGAATAAATTTCAATATGACATCGGGAAAATTCTACCTCTCCATAATGTGCTTCATGTGCCGTCAGTTAGGAGAAATCTAGTTAGTGGATCCCTGATTGTAGCCTCAGGATACAAAATTGTAATGGAGGCTAATAAAGTAGTATTTTCAAGAATGAGTTATTTATAGGAAATAAATTTGTAAAAGATGGACTCTTTATTTTTGAGTACGATGAATAAAATTTCAAATCCTTCTTTTGTTATTACAAATGTTGAATCCTCCAATGTTTGGCATGGCAGACTGGGTCATGTAAATTTAGGATCTCTTAAAACGATAATGAACTTAGATCTTATTCCTAAGACTCATATTGATGATAAACACAAATGTGAGATCTGTGTTCAAGCCAAACACACTAGATTACCTTTTCAAATCTGTCCATAGGGATTCCGAACTTCTAGAACTTATCCATAGTGATGTTTGTGATTCCAATAGGATTTTGACCCGAGGCGGTAGAAAATACTTTATCACTTTTATAGATAATCATTCAAAGTATTGTTTACCTTCTTAAAATCAAAGATGAAGTTATAGACAGATTCAAGGTCTATAAATCTGAAGCTGAGAACCAGTTAGAGAAATGAATTAAGATTCTTAGAACAGATCGTGGAGGAGAGTATACCTCAAATAAAATAACTAATTTCTGTGAAGAACATGGAATTATTTATGAGGTCACTACCCCTTATTCACCATAGTCCAATGGAGTTGCTGAAAGAAAGAATCACACTCTGTTAGACATGGTAAATTCAATGCTTCTCAGCTCAGGTGCTCCTGATAATCTATGGAGAGAGGCCTTATTGTCAGCCTGTTATATCCTTAATTGGATATCCAGTAAGTCTAATGATAAGACACCATATGAGTTATGGAAGGCTGAACTCCTAGGATTAATTATCTTAAAGTTTGGGGATGTCTAGCTAAGGTAGGAATTCCTGAACCCAAAAAGAGGAAGATTGGACCTAAGACTGTAGATGTTGTGTTCATAAGATATGCTTTAGATAGCAATGCCAATAGATTTTTAGTGACTCATTCTAAAGTAAATGAAATCTCTAACAATAACATTATAGAAGCTAGAGATACAGTTTACTTTGAGAATATATTTCCTTTTAAGAATATAATTTCTTCTACTCCCACTAGCTCTTTTCTAACCCTTTCTACTAGTTCTCATATTCATCCATCAAGTTCACAAGAAGGAGAACCTAGAAGAAGTAAAAGAGGCAGGATTGAAAGAAATTTAGGGGAAGGTTTCTTCACTTATTTGATAGAGGGTGATCCCTCAATTTATGAAGAAGCAATATCTTCTCCTGATGCTCCTTTCTGGAAAGAAGCTATTAACAATGAGTATAACTCCATTACGGAGAATAATACTTGGTTTTTAGCAAATCTACCTTTAGGTAATAAATCCATAGGTTGCAAGTGGTGAAGTACGTGTAGGCAACTCTAGAGGGGGGTGAATAGAGTACTTGTGACAATAATGATCAATTAAAAATTCAACTCTATTCAATCCCAACTAGAAAATAATTAATCAGAGTATAATTACAAAAATTAAATGAAGATCATAAAGCATACGCAGACACAACAATTTTTAACCTGGTTTCTCTCGTGGAGAACTAGTCCAGGCCTGAGAACTCTAGCTCAGAATTGAAATCCACTATTTTTGAAATAGCTTTACAACCACGTGCCTTTACTCAGAAGAGCACGCTAACTTCTTGAAAGATCGCTGAGGCAAAACTTAGAATTTTCTAAGTGACTTCTTCAAGACTCTTGCACAAAACTTCTAATTGACTCGCACCGAGTACCTTGTAAGCTTGGAAAGTTTTGTGGCTAGTAGATGAGAATAGTATGGCTCTTTTAGGATATACAGGCCATAAGAGTAGAAGAGAAGAGAAGATTGGATGATTTGAAATGGGAGAAAAAGGTGTCTATATATACTAGTTCTGGGAGGTAGAGTTCGGCCAGAACTCTGTCCAAAAATTTAAAAAAATTGGCTGTTGGACAACTTGCAATGAGCAATCCCTAAAAATTAGCTCCTGGAAATTAGGAGACATAGTTCGGCCCGAACTCTGCCTCCTTGTAGACAGAATGCTCATGGGCTTGTTCGGCTTTGGCAATTTGGCTTTTTTGTTTGTGGAGCATTTTGGTTATCTAGTCTATGGTTGAGGTACTCAGTGCGACTCAACGTACATTAGCCTAGACTCAATAAAATTATAAAAATATAGACTTTCGATGACAAGTTTCAGCAGTCTTCGTCGAGCAGTCGTCGATGATGATTGTCTGACTTGATATGTGATAGTCGTCTGATTTGTAGCTTGATGACGATTTATGTGTCGAATTGGATCATGTCAAATATCGATTTGTTAATTATCAAGATTAGGTTGACGGCAATCCAGTTTGGGTCAACAATCTCCTCTATTTTGATAATTGACAAAATTACGTTATTTGCGTGTCGCAACATTCATACCTGGACACACATATATAGCTCCCCCGTAGATGGATATTTCGGCTCCTCCGTAAATAGAGAAGTCCTGATACAAGTACTAGTCCAAACAATACATAGCACAAGCAAGAATTTATCCAAAATAGTTAAGCAAATATCACATATTCACCCCCTTTGACATTTAGCAAAATAAAATAGAGACTCCCCCATAAAAACATAGCCATGGTGAAAATATACAATCACCCAACCATGGCTCAAATCCAAAGTAAGTGATAACTAGCAAATATTCCAAATAGAAGCCATATAAGCATAAAGTCGTACAAAGCAAAGAGTTCAACTACATAACCTCTGAATGAAAATAACAAAGTGCATAAACAAAAAAAATCCTAAGCATCAGCAGCAGCATAAAAGGGGACCACGACCGTCACGGAGCACGGAAAGGTCCAGCAGAGTCAGATAGGCCGCTGGCAGAGCGACGATGATCAACAAATGCTACATCCGGATCTAAATACCTCCTGACCCAAGTGTCGTTGATACGGTAACCTTTGCGAGAAGGGTCTCGTACCATAGGGTAAGACACCGTAGGATGAGTAGCCAGGGAGTACTGGATGTCATGCAGGGTATTGATGATGGCCGTCATCTGTAAGGTGGTACGATAATCCATCTGAGTCCAGCGGTCGTCCTCCAAGAGGAAACAATCTCGCAGCATAGTCTGAATGGACTCAAGGGTAGCAGGTGGCTCGAGCACAGGTTGGCCAAGAGCAGGAGGATCAGCATGAGCATCAGACTTGGAGTGCTTAGACTCAGCAGGTGACTCAACAGCTACTAGAAGCTGTCATGCCTTAGACAGATAGGCAGGGGCAGGAAGGAACTGACACTTATCAAGGGGAATATGGAACGCACGAAAGATCATCGACAAATATAGGGCGTAGACCAATGATCGAGGTCTCGTCCGTGCACGAATTATCCAGTCCATCATCGTACGTGGAAAGTTAAAAGGAACATGGAAGTGGAGATGATAAAGAGCAGAGATCTCAAGATAAGATACTTCATCGGTCGACCCCGCTTTGGGCAAGATCGTAGAGAAAATAATGCGATGAAGTTCATAAAAATACGGGTTAAGATACTTAGCCCATAGCTTGCGGGGACGAGTGTTGGGAGTACACAAGTCATCTTTGAAGCTTTCAAGTAATGATCCATCGGGAAATTGAAACTGTCGAGCATTGACAAGTTTCTCCCAAGAATTGGGTTCCGGGATCTCAAGATATTCTGCAAGCTCAAAATCATCAAAAGTAATGTCGATACCGGTGACACGGAAGTAGATCCGTGTGTCGTCAAAGGTTAGATTACAATAGAATATTTGGATAGCATTCAAATAGACTATAGATGAGGTCATAACTAACTCATCTAAACAAAGATCATGGAACAATGAATCATAAGCCAAAATATAGTAAAATTAATCGGATGACCTGCATACACACTCCGTGAACGGAAATCAACAAACCATTCATTGAAAGCCTCCAATGATACAAAAATTTGTTCATTGAATGTGTTGGGATCTTGAGGTGGTAGTGGATTAAAAAGTGGATGGATTAGAGGAGCAAGAGGAGGAGGAGGATTGGAAGATGATGCACCATTACTCCTTCTTCTCTTGCCTCTTCCAAAGAGTCTTGGAGCCATGGAGAATTTAAAAAATTGAAAAAGAAATAGAGAAGAATATGAAATTATACCTCACACAAATGAAAAAAGATGGAAGAGATCCCCCAAAAAGCTTTTTGAGTTTGGGAAGAAAAAGATCCCTAAAAGTGGAGTTTCTAGGGTTAGGGTTTAAGAAAATTGTGTTTGGAGGAAGGTGAAAGAAGAACAAAGTGAGGAGAGAGAGTTTGCTCTCGGGTTTAAAGAGTTTGGGAGCAGCAAAAAGGGTTAAATCTAGACCGTCGGATCAAAACAATGAGTTGCTGAGAAGCAGAGAAGGTTCTGTGACCAAGGACACAGAGTTCGGTTAGAACTCTGTGCCTCAATGGGCACAGAACACTGAAAAGTTTGAAAATGGCCAAGTTTTGATGAAAAATGAATATAATTTGAAAGTTTGAATTAACTAAGTCATAAACGTATTTAAACCATATATTAAATAATGATTTAAGACAACGACCATTACGATGAAACTGCCATAGGGTATCTGTAGGGCCCGGATCCCAGCTAGCGGTAGTCCGAAGACTAGTGTACCATATCGCTTAGGCTTTTACGCCTTGTTGTCAGAAGGACCCTTTCGGCTTGCAGCCATAGCAAAGTCACCATAAAGAATATGTCATAATCGTTATTTATGCAGGTCAATTTATTTAATGACCGTTTCATCCAAAATTCCTAACTCACGACAAAGAAAGTTGAAGCGCTCTTCGGCCAGTTGTTTGGTAAAGAAGTCTGCTAGCTGTTATTCAGTGTCTATGAATTCTAAATTAATCGTGCCTTGTTGTTGTTGATCACGCAAAAAGTGATGTATAATCTCTATGTGTTTAGTGCGTGAGTGACAAACTAAATTTTTGGTCAGATTAATGACACTAGTATTATCGTAGAAAATAGGTATGTGCTTGAAATATAAGTTGTAGTTTTCAAGGGTTTGCCTCATCCACAGAATCTGTGCACAACAACAACCAGCTGCAATGTATTCAGTTTTGTTGTAGATAGTGCGATAGAGTTCTGCTTCTTGCTAAACCATGAGACTAAAGCCTTTTCTAGCAAATGACACATACCGCTGGTACTCTTATGGTCGACTTTGCATCCCGTAAAATCAGTATCGGAATATCCGATTAAGTCAAAGAAAGTAGTTTTAGGATACCACAAGCCTACCGTAATGTCAAGACCCGTATCCAGTATAAGGGCACGAAAAGTGGGTACGTCCAGCCTACGCCACAATGTCGGCGGTAGAACGCTGTCCTAGGTCACAACATCTAGCAATAACCAAACATGTTCGATGATATACGCTCTAAAAGCAGAACAATATAAAATTAAAACTCAATCATATCATCTAAGATGGAATAAAGAGAAAAGATGAAATATAAGATAAAAGAGATAGTCTCCAATCAGCTACAATGAGTGTAATATCAGAATATACAATCATCTATCAATATCCAGAACTGATAGTACAAGAAATAAGATAACTAGTGAGAAGCTAGTCTAGAATCTAATCTAGACAATAGGCAAGTCCTCAGCAACTGTAGGATCCTCCTGGGGGCCCAAGTCACCGGTGTCATCTAAGCCTGTGCCATAATACGTAGGACAGAACTCCTCCTCATCACCTGTAATATTTCAACAGTCCAATCAGGACGGAAACGAGCACAATATATCTCACGCAGTTCATATCTTGACAGGAAATATAAAGCATGTGATAGGCTAAGATACATGAAATGCTGTAAGAAATATGCATGAAAGAAAGAGAGAAAACTGATAAACAAGTCTATCTATATATAATAATAGAGAACTGTAAGTGACTATGTGATTTAGAGTACAAGATAGACATGTGAACGGCTTAATTTGCACATGATTATACTAAAGAGTTTGTACATGATTACACTACTTTGGATTTGTTTACATGACTATTTCTACTCTCCCATGCCCCAATCAATACACAAGGATCTAGACATGTTATGTTATTGTACATGATAGTTTATACATGAAGCTCATGAGATCATGAGAGTACATGAGAGCATATGAGTATACATGAATAATAAGAGTCCACAAAATACATGAAATTCGTGAAAAGCATATGACACGATGTATTGGATACACCCGAGGGGGATAACATCTCATGTAAAGATCCATATAGTACTAATTCATGTTAATGTCGTGTCAGTATCAAGTAAATTAAACTATGACAAGAATATAATTTCTAACAAGTATAAAACGGTCAAAGAATGTACTCGCCTGATATCATGGTTGTCTGATGAGAATATGAGTCTGAGCTGGAGTATCTGAATCCTATTTTAGAGCAACACAGGTCACAATATGTCTAACATGAAATATGAATAGTCTATAATGCACTCTAAATGATTCTAGGTCCTTCTAGGTCAAAGTCAACCCTTGGTCAACTCTGGTCAAACCTGGTCAACTCTGGTCAAACCTGGTAAACCATAAGTCAACTAGTCTATCTACCAAATTTTAGGTCAAACACAGCCTATTTAGTCATTTTCAACTCATTTGAGTTGAATTGCATCAAGTTTGACTTAAAGTTGACTTTTGTCAACTTGGTCGACTTGATAGCCAACTAGGCCAATATAGGCTCATGGGGTCAATCCTAATCTGATTCATAACCCTTAGACTATATCTATAGAAACAATCACATATATTTATACATATTTATATTCCAATACTCATAATAGGATATATATATATATATATATATATATATATATATATATATATACACACACACACATATAAGAAAATGAAGAAGAGGCTTGTGTGTGTGTACTGTGGTGAAGGAAACCCTCCAATCTCAGTGAAACTGAGATACTGTTCAGTCATACAAATTCAAAAATTAAAGAAAGGATTCACTCATAACCATATATATATATATATAGTCATGCACACACACACACACACACACACACACACACACACATATATATATAATCTATATATATATATTATATATATATATATATATATATATAATATATACACTCAGCCTTCAGGTATTAGTATTACTGATGATTGCAAAGAGTATTTTCTTAGTTTTATTTCCCCCATCAAATTTTAAACTTCATATTGATATGTAGAACTTCTCTTTTTTCTTCTCATTTATATAATATGTTCCTCCACAATACAATTGTTAGCTTCGGGTTTAAGTTAAGTGTGACTCTAAATTTTCGAATTATGACCAGTTTTATTCGGATTTCATTTTAACATATAT
>JANAVB010026399.1:1136453-1301090 GCA_029216955.1 Iris pallida
AAGAGAAGGATATTGCGGTAACACTATGCAAGCAAGAGAAGGACATTGCGGAAGTTTCCTATTCACATCTAATTGTGTAGAAAAAGTAGAATTATCTGAAGAGGAGATGCAGATGAAGTGAAGATGTAGAGGAGGAAGAAGAAGAAGAAGAAGAAGAAGAAAGGAAGAAGTAGTAGATGAGCTAAATGAACTAGATGAATTTCAGAAGAGGATTAAATCTGTACGTTTGTTTTATAATCATATTTGACACTTTAGTGACACTTCTATCATATAATCTGTGACACTTCAGTGCACTTATTGACACTTTTTTGACACTTCAGTGACACTTTTTGACTATGATATTTTTCAAAAATCTGTGATGTCTATCATATAAATATGTTTTTTGTTTATTGTCATATGTTTTTTGTCAGGATGACTAGACCATCTGGACGACGCGGAGGATTATATTAGGCAGGCCCGTCAGCCTCGGGCTGGGGATGGAGGGGCAGTCCGTACCCTCATCCTCATCTCCGAGTACGCCAGTGTACCGTTCTGTTCCCGGTCCATTACCGGACAGGACAGTTTCTAGCAGGTTGGCGACTCCTCCCTCGTCGTCCAGCTTCCTGTTCCCGGTCCATTACGGGACAGGCAGTTCTAGCAGGTTGGCGACTCCTCCCTCGTCGTCCAGCCTTCCTGATCCCGCGTCCAGCATCCCTGATCCCCCGTCCAGCATTCCTACTGTCGACGGCTCTATGGAGGGAGCCCACGCCGATCGTATGGAGGACGGCGATCAGACTGATCCTGCCCAGGCAGGAGGTTGAGAGCGACCCTCCATGCGCTCCCCCGGACGAGACGCGTATGGAGATTTGGACGGACGGGCCTATGAAGTAAGTTAATTAATTATTATATATTTCTCAAATGATTATATGTACATATATATTCATGAAAAATTATTATTGTATAGATATCGACCTTCTGCAGTACAGAGACAGCTGGGGACATTTGTGAGGCAGAACTATGGTGGGCCTTGGCTCAACTACTCAGATGCTCCCGCAGATAGGAAGGCCTTTTGGTTCGCCCACTTCAAGGTAAAAAATTTGTTTATTTTTAAATTTTAATAATCATTTGTGTATATTATACAACTTTTGTATTTTACTTCTTGTAGAGGACCTATTTCTATCCACCACACCGGGCGGCGAGGATCGATGGCCAATTTCCTGCCGTCATAGCCAAGCTCATCCGTGATGCGATCGACGACCATAAGCGTCGTGATCGCGCCGGACGTCCGATCCAGGGTTGGATTACGCCAGAGCAGTGGACTGCGATGAAGGCTAGATTCAGCGAGCGCCAGTACCAGGAGCGGTCTGAGAAGGCCAAGGTGGCGCGGTTGAGCGCCGGTAAGTGGTGTGGCGGCTCCATTCCGATGACGGAGTATTTTCGTCATCTGGTACGTTTCCTATGACGGACATTAATTTATATATAGTTCGATATAATGTTTAATACTAATAATAGATAATATATTTTAACAGGTAAAGAAGGGTGAGGACCCGAACATGGTGACCGTCTTCCTGGTCACCCATCGGAGGGCTGGGGACTTCATTGACGACGAGGGCGACGCAGGCATATGTACGTTCTATTCAACTAATATTAACTGACTATAATTTAGAAAACAGGAAAATAGATATCAATATAGACTTTAGTAAACACTTACACGTTAGCAAACATGTTCTAGGCCGAGTTTGTTCGGCTACAGAAGGAGGCGGCTGATGCTGCTGCTGCTGCTGCTGCTAGTGCACAAGCAGAGGGAGGGGCTGGTACTTCCTCCCAGCCGCCTGCAGAGCCATCGCCGGACGAGCTCTGGATGACCGCCGTTGGCGGTCTTCAGAAGGGTATGTACTACGGTACGGGATCCTACGGCGCGTATTTGGCTTCGGAGTCATCCCGGGCCCCCTCTGTCAGTGCGCAGTCTCCGGCTACGCAGGCGTCGTCACGAGCTGAGGATGTTCGTCGTCAGATCGAGGAGCTGCGTCGCGAGTTGCAGCAGCAGATTTCTGATACGGTCGAGCGACGATCCGACCCTCCGATCGTCACCGGACGATTTGATACGGTCGAGCGCAGTATACAGGAGCTGATGAGTCTGCATCAGGCTGCAGCTGCCAACTTGCAGACGCTAACCGAGTCTAAGCAGTGCATGGAGCGTAGACAGGTCGAGCTGGACGGATCGCAGAGGAGCCTTTCTCTCTCACTCGCTCAGTATACTGAGAAGGTGGTGAGTACCCTTGCTGCGCATGGTGAGCGACTGCGAGAGCTGGAGCAGGTACGTCCTCCGGGTCCATCGACGGCGCCGACTCCAGATACTGTACTGCCTCCGGCGCCGACTCCAGACATTGTACTGCCTCCTACTGCCCCTACGGTACAGCTCACCCAGGAGCAGTATGACTACATTCTATCCCAGTTGCACGGCAGGGGTCCGCAGTGATTTTATTGGTTTTTTATGACTTGTATGTATTGGCCCTATGGGCAAATTGTTTATTCATACACTGTTGTTTATACACTTGGTGGAAGACTTTTTATCATCTTTCATTTTTATTTGACTCTATTGGATGTTTGTGAGGATGTGTGTCTGTGATATTTACTTTGCACTGCCTCCTATTTTTATTGTGATATTTACTTTGTGATATCTGCGACGGGATGACAAATATACCTACGCTGGGTTATAAGCGATGATCTGATATACAAAGGAGATGCTGCCGAAATTTTTAAAAAATATATTGTGTATTTTTGTTATGATATGTGTCTGTGTTTACAGTGAATGTGAAATACAGTGTTCGGAACCATCGACAGTTTCGATTACTGTTGTATGTTTTATCTTGGATAGAAATAGCAACAGTTCAGGGTGCACTTCTGAGAGCTTCATTTTCACGGCCTTCACTTTCTCGGACGTCGTAAAGGTTCCCGAGAAGGTGAAGGACGTGAAGAGGAAGCTCCGAGAAGTGCACCCTGAACTGTTGCTCTTTCTATCCAAGATAAAACATAGAACAGTAAGCGAAACTGTCGATGGTTCGAACACTGCACTTCACACACACTGTAAACACAGAAACACAGTATAACAAAAATATCAATTATATTTTTTTAATTTTTTTTAACATTAGCGACGTATAGCGACGTTCTGCGACGTACTGCGACGTCACACAAATATCGCTATACGTCGCTAACTAGAGACGTTACGTCGCTCGACGTCGCTAATACACGTCGCTACGTTGCCCACGTGGCCACGTGGATGCCATGCCTCGTCATCATTTATAAACTTTTGAAGCGTCGCTAGTGGTCGCTTTACGTCGCAATGTTGGCGACGTACTTATACGTCGCTCTCTGTCGCTCATTTTGCGACGTCTAGCGATAATGGACGTCGCGTCGTAAATAGCGACGTTCGGCGACGAAATTACCATCTGCGACTTGCCTATAAGCGACGTAGGTTTTTCGTCGCTAAATACGTCGCAAATCATTGTTAGCGACGTACTACGACGTATTTAGCGACGTCTCCTGACGTCGCTAATCTGGGTTATTTTAGTAGTGCCAAATCTCAACTATGACTAAGACCATCCACCTTAATAATTAACTAATAAATTATTTATAAATTCTAAAAAAATCACCATTTAAATCAAATAAATAAAAAAATTCAAAATTTTCGGGAAGAGGAGTTACAAATCTACTCATCTTAAAAATAATTTTATCCTCGAAATTCTAATTCATAACTATTCCTTAAAATTCAAAAAGAAAGTCTACTTTTACCTTAATCTTCTTAAATTTTAATTCCTAAAAAATAGTTTATATCCTTCCCCTAGCCATTTTGTAAGTACAAAACCTCGAGGACTTCTACCCACCTTTGATCACACTACTCCCTCAAAGTTATGTCACTAAAACTTTATAATCTTCCGTCTAGTTGCTAAAATCATTACCCATTGATATCTAAGACGTATGACATCCATAATTCCCCCTATCTATCAAACAACCAAAATTAAATAGTCAAGCAATATTATACTATAACTTAAGAATTTCTGATAAATTCTAGACAGCACGATCGTTCGTCACCCCAAAATAGGAAGAGACGAAAATCAATGGTTCGGAAGGCAAGAAAGAATAATCGAGAGCGAATACGAAGTTTCAAGGACGTTAGAGAAATTTCCAAAAGAATTTTCAAAGCAGTGTGGATTAAGATTCCTAAGGGTTTAGTCAAATTCGCAGGCTCGTATCAGTACAGTTACGCATCTGATACGATATGCTCTGACCTACATGGGCCACCAAAAAAACTTGTCCCGACCCGCACCCGCTTTTCGGGATGCAAGTGCGTGAGCAAGCCAGCTACGTATCAAGCAAACTCCAGCCCGACCCGAATACGTATAAGCTGTCAAGAGCATGGTATCATGTCTAATATAGTAATCTAAACTATATCACAGTCCACGAGATGTATATAAATCAAGAATGAACAAGTATGGTTCATGGTCTGCAGTCCACTAGCATATTGTCCGATTAGACTCTAAGAATAACATGAGTCTACGAAACTAGGCTAACAAGCAGGAAATATCATAAGAGCACGAGAATATAATAAAGCAATATCACTAACAAAATACCTGAATCATGCAGATGTAATCGACTACCACATGCTCAGCTAACTAACTCCGTGCAACCAGCTACATAAAAAGATCATCAGGTCCTTAGAGGTCAACCAAGATACATAAAACATGCCTACTAATATAACAGTAAATAACATATATAGAAGATAAGGACGGTGCAAGAAAGACATCTAAGACACGACAAGTCATTTGGAAATATAATACTAGACTTGTCTATCAATCAAACGATTAACCCCTATAGCTTGTAGTACAATGCAAGTTGCTCCCAATCTATAGTAGGTTTCGACCGTGGGACAATGCAAGATACTCCCAGTAGAGATTAGCCAATTCTAGTATCATTCTCCTCTCTTAAAGGAATACAAGGTCAAGTAGACTCCTATAAATCATAGTACCATGAAAGATACTTCCAATCTATAGTATGTCACCAGTCAAGTCAATCAATATTAAGATCAAAGAATCTACTATAGGTCGTAGTACAATGTAAGATACTTCCAATCTATAGTATGTCGATCTCAACTGTAGTACAATACAAGATACTCCCAGTCAAGAATGGTCAAGTCAAAAACAAGGAGTAGAACTGGCAACTATATCACAAGACACAATAATACGACGAAGACCAATAGACAAGCAAAAGAACTGAATAATATCCTATACATGCAGTAAATCTAGAAAACAAGTAAAACAGTCGATGACAAGCCAATCGTAATATAAAAAGCATGTAACCCTATGAAAAGAACACAATAGGAAAGAAAACATGTAAATACTGTATAAGTTCGACAAGGTATACTTGCCTGGTGGTAGCACGAAGAACCAACAATATACCGTCAACTTGTAAGCCATAAAGTCCAAATCTTACAACTGCCTCCGAAAGCTGAAATAGACATTACCAACATTTTTAGAATAGTCAAATTAGCTAGGATTTCCTGTCCATAAGTCCAATTTTGGATACAGGGACAAAATGGTCATTTCGGGCCAAAACGATGTCCGCCGTTGGACCCGCTTTGCACCAAAAAATGTATCAGAGTCAATGGTCTCTAATGTGATCAAACTATATGTTTGTGGATTCATTTTGACGATACGAACCCAACGATATGTCTAATTTTGGATTTCGGTGGGCCGTACACGAAATTGCCCGTTGAGTCGGATCGTGGGGCCCGCAAAATGGCGATCCAATCAACTATCTCAGAATCGGACCAAACTTGGCATACAGGACTAGAAAAGTGATACGGTCCTGCTGTCATAAGTTTTATCTCGATCTGACGAACGTGCACAAAGTAATTTAGAAATTTACAAAGAGGCCGATACGGTAAATTTTGACGGATACGCATCAAATTCGTCGCGCACACGCAACCAATTTGAATTCCGTCAAAGCCCACACGTCCAAGAAGTCGATGCGTACTTATCGATACTTTTAGTTTACGACCACGTCGTATCGAAGGTTTTCAAAGTTTTTCTATAATTTTTAAAATAGGTTTTTTGTTACTTTAGGAAATCAATTTCTCGGTGTATAGTCATCGAAATCGACTTTCGTAAATTGGGTTCTGTAGCCCTAGGTATTTTCTAGGACTATTTTTAAGTATAATTTTTAAAAACCTAATATCCTGTTCATAAGCTGTCTTCCAAAATGGGGTTTCGAAATAGGTAATCTGTTTTATGAATCGTTATTTTTTTGTGATTTTCCAAGAGATTTTCTGGACAATATATTCCAGTAGAATTTAATCTACTTAAAGCGGTATGATCTTGGTTATGTTGACTATCTAATGAAAGAACTAGATCGACAAATAGAGGAGCGAGGTCAGAGAAATGTTACCGAGAATATGGCGTTCGTAGCATTGCTGCTGCTACTGCTGCCGTTGTATGCGGCTCTGCCCCACGTGCTCCGTCGTGGCTCTGGCCATCCTGTGGCCGTGCGCGACGGCGCCAAGGGCCAGGGACGAGGTCTCCAGGTGTAGGGGGTAGCATGGTAGAGATTTAGGTTAGGGTTTGCTCTCCCATCTCTTCCTCACTCTCGATTTATATGTATGTATACTGCAGTTAGGGGTCGGTTTGGCTGGGCTTTTATTTGGCTTGGCTGGACTTGCTAGCAGTATAAGTTGGGGTCAGTTTGGCTGGGCTTTCTCTTTTTGGTTTTCTTTTCTTTTTCTTTTTTATTATTTCTTCATATATGCATTCTAAGCATATATATACATACATGCTTACATACATACATTTATGCATGTATTCATACACACACACACACATATATATATATATATATATATATATATATATATATATATATATATATATATAAATAAATATATATATATATATATATATATATATATATATATATATATATATATATATATATGCATACATACATGCTTACATACATATATTCATACATACATGTATACATACATATATATATGATTTATGTAAATATATTAAACTTTATAAATAATAATAAATCATATACAAAATACTTAAATGGGCATACATACAAACATATATACATGTATATAGCCTAATACCCCAAACAGCACAAGGGTACCTATGTTTATATTTTCCAAGGAAATTAGAAATTAAACTTAAAATTTGTGCATATATTATAATTAATATACCATTTATATAAATTAATCAAAAGACTATAACAGGAACTATGAATATAAATATACACATATTGTCCTATTTAAAGGTCATAACTCCAAAAATGGTATTTTCAGCAATATTATCACATTTCGAAAACTAATAAAAATATATATAAATAATAAATAGCAAATAATACATTAAATATCATTTTTAAAAGTCAATCACTAAATTATAAAATGTGCTATGGTTAAATACACATCTATATGTCCACATGGACACCGTTGGTCGCACTACACAACCACATGGGCTTGTTCTCATTTTGGGTCCAGTCCGGGTTAGTTTGGCACAATCAGATTTCCTAAAAGTCATAATATCAATAAGTAACTAATTAACTTGTTTATGGAGGTTATGTCACAACTTGGCCTGATTTTTCTAGTTAGGACACACTTATGGACCAGTCTTCCCTACCAAGGCTAATACACTAGTCGAAGCACACTACTGCACTATATGTGCCATGATTCTTGGTCATCTTGTATTCCAAATCTCAACTATGACTAAGATCATCTACCGTAATAATTAACTAATTAATTATTTATAAAATTCTATATAATTACCATTTAAATCAAATAAATAATAAAAATATTTTAGAATTTCGGGAAGAGGAGTTACAAATCTATCCACCTTAAAAATAATTTCGTCCTCGAAATTCTAATTCATAACTATTCCTTAAAATTCAAAAAGAAAGTCTACTTTTACCTTAATCTCCTTAAATTTTAATTCCTCAAAAATAATTTATATCCTTTCCCTAGCCATTTTGTAAGTACGAAACTTCGGGGACTTCTATCCACCTTTGGTCATACTACTACCTCAAAAATATGTCACTAAAACTTTATAACCTTCCATATAGTTGCTAGAATCATTACCTATAGATATCTAAGACATATGGCATCCATAATTCCCCTTATCTATCAAACAACCAAAATTAAATAGTCAAGCAACATTATACTATCACTTAAGAATTTAGATAAATTCTAGACAGCACGATCATTCGTCACCCTGAAATAGAAAGAGACGAAAATCAATGGTTCGAAAGGCAAGGAAGAATAATCGAGAGCGAATATGAAGTTTCAAGGACGTTAGATAAATTTGTAAAAGAATTTTTAAAGCAGTGTGGATTGAGATTCCTAAGGGTTTAGTCAAATTCGAAGGCTTGTATCAGTATAGTTACGTAACCGATATGATATGCTCTGACTTGCATGGGCCACCAAAAAAACTTACCACGACCCGCACCCGCTTTTTGGGATGCAAGTGCGTGAGCAAGCCAACTATGTATCAAGAGGACTCCAGCCCGAATTTTGATTTGTTTTGTAGATCTAAGTTTACTCAAATCTTGGTTTTTTTGGATTTTGATCTATCAAACTTCATTATTTTTATGTTTTGATTATTCTATGTTGTAGAGAATTTGATTTTACCAAAAATGGACCTTTAAAAACCCGAATTTTGATTTGTTTTGAGCAAGTTAGGCCACTTTTAGTTTATGGGTTCCATGAACTCATGCTCTCGGCCTGGAGAAGAAGAACAGTGATGGGCGTATAGCCCTTTTTATGCGCCCACAACAGCCTTTCCTTTGGGAACATAGCCCTATATATGTGCCCAAAGCATCATACTTCCTTCAGCTTGGGTGCATGTCCATTTACATGCGCCTATAGCTCTTCACCTTTGGCGCATAGATCTTGATATGTGCTCATAGCTCTTCAGCTTGGGCGCATGGCTCCTGATATGCGCCTACTTAGCTATGGAAGATAGTCTCATTGCTTTCCTTCTAGTACAACCTCTCCCCAACATGTGGGCGCATGCACTCTTGGGCTCATGCCTCTATAGTACATGCACGCTGGGCGCATGCTCTTTAGGCGCATGCTCCCTTCGGGTGCATGCTTCTTTGGGCGTATGCCTGTTTATATGCGCATGATGCTTTGGGCGCATGCTACCCTGGCGCATGCTGCCCTTGGGCGCATGTTGTCCTTGGCCCCTTTCCTTTTGCCATGATAATTTATGTTACTTTCTCCATGCTTGACCCCATGGTCCTTAGTGTAAGTTGTGTCCTTTGAGCATGATGGGCATCTTCTATGATGGCCTTGTATAATGTATTATCTATGTTGCGTATGTACTTTGGGCTTTAAGCACGATCTTAACATGACATGTATACTCCTTGATAACTCTTTCGGTGGCCCGTCGTGGCGTACCTTTGACCAGTAAATCCTTGGCATACAAGTAAACTTAACACAAACACGACATGGCAATATAGCTTAACCTGATAACGCTTAATAGTGGCCCGTTGAGGCGCACTCTTGACAAACCCCTTGACATGATAACTCTAACAGTGGCCCGTCGTGGCGCACTCTTGATAAGTGACAAGTAAACATGATATGTACAAGCTTGATAGTGGCCCGTGGTGGCGCAGTCCTGACAATTAATCTTGACAAATAACAAGTAACTCTCATCTTGACACCGTGGATGATTTATCTTGATTGTGTCTGTACAAACTATATGTCCCGTCTTGCATCATGTCTAGGACATGAATTTCTAATTTCTACGATCAGGGATTCATACTGAATCTGACTAAATTAATGACTAGTTTGATCATGTAGATCGTAAAGAGAATCCCCAGTCACAGGTAATCCCGCTATCTGGGCGCCTCAAGTGGACTTGTAGCCTGCCGACAAGTATGGCACATTTCCAGCATACTGTCATGTATTATACCACAAAGTCACCTAATCAACTCCCTCAACCTGTGGAAGGATAACTGGATAGTCTGCAGGGCTTGTGACCGTTGGAACATCTTATTACATCTTGTAGTAACTAGGCTTGTGATAACCCTAGTTAGTTAAAGTATCAAGCCGTACTCATTGCTTGGTCATGATTGATGGATGGAGTCCAGTCTAGTCTTGTCTAGACAGTGCCAGTCTATGATTACTTCGGTACATTACTGTTATATTTTACTTTTGTCAATAAATGATTGGAGACTTAGCTCTGTTCAGGTGAAGGGTAACAACATCGGTCCTTGTTTGTTTTATGGATTGTAACTTGGGTTAGCACCCGAGGATCTACCGGTCTTTTAGCCATATGGTGAACACCAGGCATAACCCTAGCAACGAGTGGGTTTCTTCTTTTGCTTCCCCGCTCTCTTGTAAATTATTCTTTTGAGGCGTTTAGCCATCGAACAAGTGTTAGCTCGTATTAAAACTTACTTTTGTCTGCCCAAGGGTTGTAACATGATTGACAAATCCTAGGATTGATCATGTATGACTTGAACTCTTGCTAGTCTTCGTATTTTGTATGAGTAGCTTCATGATCATCTGAATATATAATGTTTGAGATGCCTTACTTTGTATGTCTGATGATCTAATATCTTATAACTATTACTTGCTTGCTTGAGATTGAGACACTAGGCTTGTTCTTGACCATAAGAGACTAATGACTTGTAGATAAACCCTCATGCATCTAGACAGCCGTGACCGTATTGTGAGGTGGGTTGTACCTCAATGTACGTAGCCGGCTGTGTCTGTCCCCCGCTCTCGAGTATTCTGGTTCTAGGATGTGACACGATTTATGTGGTGGCCCATGCAGGTCTTGTAAATCAAGATGTGTGAGGATTTCACTGAATAGATGTCTCAATCAGCACTCGCCCTTGATCTCTACTCGTATCTTCTGATCCTTCTGAAATCTTGACCTGATCACATGCTTATATCATCGATCTATCTTGGTCCTTCCTTATTGTTCCTCATGTCATTTCTTCAGTAACATAGTTCCTGGTTCTACCAATCAGCAAGGTAGAGAACCTCTAGTGAACCAGCAACAACCTGGGGACCAAGCCCAGCACTCTAGAGCAGCTTTCCGAGTCATGTATTCTAGGAACTTAGAGCCGTCGGTTCAGCCAGTCTAGCCTGCAGAGCCTGACAATTGGACCCTAGCGGGACTCATTAGGGAATTGCTTGCATCATAAGATCGTCGGGGGCGATGCCCTGTACCAGACAGTACAAGATGCTATAGGCAGAGTTGGTTATCAAAGGAACAACGCGGCCAACAGCTTCCAGCGTCTGAAACCTCCCTTCTTTCATGGCAGTAAAGATGCTATTTTTGCCGATGCTTGGCTTCAGGACATAGAAATTATCCTAGAGACAGCTAGAATTCCTGAGGAAGAGATGGTGGCCGTTGTACGCCTACAGTTATTGGACTTAGCCCGCAGCTGGTGGACGATGCTAGCAGTTGGATTAACAATGCCTGTCTTATGGGCAGTATTCATCGACAAGTTCCAGACGAAGTATTTTGATGCAGTAGCTCGGTATGATCTACAGATGAGATTCACTAATCTCAAGTAGATGGACAGGACGGTCGATGGATATGCAGCCGAGTTTTCCAGGCTTAGTCGGTTTGCTCCCACCTTAATGGCAACCGAATTGGATCGAGCGTATCGATTTTAACATGGACTCCACCTAGAGATCATTATATCAGTTGTCACGATCTGTACCCGCTTTTCGGATACGAGACGTGTCCAAGCCCAGCCTACGCCGCAGTGTCGGCGGTAGTACACTGTCTAGATCGTAATAAACAAAATGCTCATAAATACTAACTGATCATTCACAACAACTAAATCAACTTTAAAAAAATTTAGAAGTTTTACATTTGAAGAAGAATATAAGCTTTTACAATTATAAAAAACTACCACACATCTAACTAGTCTTCTATGGTTTGGCCTCGAGTCTCTATCTCCCCCTCGTATGGTCTATAGTGCAAAAGTAGACACATCATCCTCACCTATAACAACGATCCAGTCAGGAAAGGAGCAGAGTACAACCATATTGCAACTAATGTTGTTAGTCCAAAATAAGTTAGAACAATAGAAAACCATGATGGCAAAGAGTATATAAAGAACTAGTAAAGAGATGAACTAACAGGATATGAACTAGCACTAGCAAGATATGCACTAGCAGAATGTAACTAGCAAGGTATGAACTAATAAGATATGAACTGATAAAATGTAAACTAGCAAGATGTGAACTAACAAGGTATGAACTAACAAGATAATGGACTAGATAACGAAAAAATAGGAACAACTATGTGTGTGTGAAATACCGTTTATGTCACGACCAGCACCCGCTATTTCGGAAACGAGACGTGTCCAAGCAAGCTAATGCCGCAGTATCAGCGGTAGAAAGCTGTATAGCCACAATGCTCAAAATCACAAATAATGCTCATTCACAAAATTAATTTAATTCACAATATTCATAAGTTTTACATTTGCAGAAAAATATAAACTCGTACAAATATTGAAATGATTACAACTCATCTATCTAGCTAGTCTCTAGGTTTTTGTCTGCAATTACACCCGTCATGCTAAGTGAATCCACGGCTAACCTGAAAAATATTGGTTTTCAGTCAGGAATGGAACGAGTACAATTCACTGAATGCAGTTTCAATATATAAAAATGACTATACAACAGAGGTTAGCCTTTAATTATATAATTTGGAAAATAAACACAGAAAGACAAATAAAACTAAACAAAGAAAAACAGTAAATAAATACAAAGACACTACTCACCGATTGACTGAAGTACCTTTGATATGTATTCGGTCTTGGAATAATTACACGACACTGTCTAAAATATCTACACTGTATAATGTACACGGTCTACACTGTATAAAGCGATAAAGAAACACTGTCTACACTATATAAAGCAATAATGAATCACGGTCTATAATATATAAAGCAATAATGAATCTCGGTCTACACTGTATAAAGCAATAATGAATCAAGGTCTACACGGTACACACTGTATAAGGTAAAATCATACATCCTTGGTACTTCACCTCCCCGACACGACAAAATATATCAAAAACTGGAAACAAAAATCACATATCTAATAATAACAATGATTTATAGTAAAGACCAATATAAAAAACAAATAATAAATTGTACTCGGCTGTGGTCCTTTGCTGGTGAAACCGATAATCCGAACCATTCAGTGTGCCACAATAGTCAAAACTCGTACAACAGTCTCTGGATGCTGAAATAGACATTACCAATATTCTTAAAATGGCTAGAATTGTCTGTCCTTAAGTCTAATTCTGGAAACAAGGGCAAAACGGTAGTTTCAGGTCAAAACGGTATCCGCCGTTGGACCCGATTTGCACCGAAAAGCATGCCAAAATCAATGGTCTCTAAAGTCGTCAAACTATATGTCTACGGATTCATTTTGATGATACGAACCCAACCGTAAGTCCAAAGTTGGATTCCGACAGGCCGTGCACAAAATCGCCCGTTGAGTCGGATCGTGGGGCCCGCAAAACGGCGATCCGGTCAACTGTCTCAGAATCGGACCAAACTTGGCATACAGGACCAAAAAAATGATACGGTCCTGTTGGCGTAAGTTTCGTCTTGATCTTGCGAATGTGCACAAAGTAATTAGAAAAATTGCGAAGGGACCGATACGGTGAATTTTGACGGATGTGCATCAAATTCGTCGCGCACACGCAACCAATTTGAATTCTGTCAAAGCCCACACGTCCACGAAACCATTACCCACCTTTCGATGCTTTCGGCTCGTGACCACGTCGCCCGGATTGGCAGGACGCACGTCGTATCGAAGAGTTTTTCGTAAATTTTTAATATTTTAAAACAGGTTTTTCCTAATATTTGGAGACTGTTTATTCGACACACATTGCATGAATATAGAAATGAAAAGAAGGGTTTCCATCTTCTATATATTGTCTATAATTGACTTCAAATAGAATTTTGGATTACTTGCTATTGTGTTCAGAAACTTCCTTCCAACACAAGGTTTGGAACTGGTTTAACTGATTATTTTTCGATGGTCTTAGGCTTGAGTTCGCTTCGATTTTTCATTAAACACAAATCATTTCTATACCAACTGATCGGCAACGCTTCTAGATGGTTATGTGGACATACTATCGGATTTTACGGATTTAGAAACGCTCTTGTATAGATAGAGAAATCAGGTCGAGAAGGGGAGTACCTGAGATTGGTTGAAACAGAGCATACTCTGTTCAGTGGTTCGTCGAGGCTCGGTTGGAGGCTCTGGCACCTCTGACGATCGACGACAGCGGTCATGATGGTTCGGGAGCGCACCCAAAGGTCGGGGATGGTTTGGCGTACCTGCGATGGTGCTCGTATCTGCTGGTGTCGCTGTCGGGCGCTCGTATCCGCTGGTGTCGCTGTCGGGTAGCCGCTCTGTTCAGTCTCCTCGCGTGCGGCCTCCGGCATCCCGCACAGCAGCACGAGGTGGTCCAGGGCACGCGCCAGTATCCTCCTGCTCGGGTTATGGCAATGGCGGCCCTCGAGTAGGGTTTCGGTTTCACTCTCTCTCGTTCTGATATATATATACGGCTGATGCTGTTCGCGTAAAGGAAAGAGAGGGGTAGGGCTTCTGAGCCCTCTTTAACTCACGAGATATAGATATCTCATGAGAAGTTGCAAAGATGTATATATCTCTTAAATATGTATATCTCTTATATGTGTATATATATATATATATATATATATATATATATATATATATATATATATATATATATATATATATATATATATATATATATATATTTATATATATGTATAGATATACACACGCACACACACACACACACACACACACACACATATATATATATATATATATATATATATATATATATATATATATATATATATATATATAAGCTCATACATATATATATATATATATATATATATATATATATATATATATATATATATATATATATATATATATATATATATATTTTATATATATATATATATATATATATATATATATATATATATATATATATATATATATACATGTATATATATGTATGTATGAGCTTATATATATATGTATGTATGTATGTATGTATGTGCTTATATATGTATATCTATACACACACATATATATACTTAAGTAATTCAAAACAAAAACTAATAATAGTATAGCTTAGAAATATGTATTCCTATTTTCACTTAACAAGGTATGTATATGCCTAGAATATTCTTAATAATCCATACAAAATGTAAAAAAAAATTAATATGATATGAGAGGATACGTTTTGATAGTAGAATGTTTGTATTTATATAATAGAATAATTTATAAAATACTTAAATAATATAATTCATTAATACAGATAACTAAAGATTTCGTAAACTATATATGACCACCCATACCCTTTTTTAAAATATTTATTGTATACATTCACAAATTTACTCTAGTAAAACATAAGGTACATTCTAGAGATAAATTGATTCTCTGGAAAAATATAATTACATAACAAAAAAATATGGAATAAAAATAAAATAAATACTTAATAAAATTTTGGGGGTTTACATCCTACCCAACTTATAAAAATTTCGTCCTCGAAATTCTAATTCATAGCTATTACTTAAATTCAAAAAGAAAATCTACTATTACCTTAATCTCCTTAAATTTTTATTCCTCAAAAATAGTTTCTATCCTACTCCTAGCCATTTCATAACTACGAAATCCCGAGGACTTCTACCCACCTTTGGTCACACTACTCCCTCAAAGCTATATCACTAAAACTTTATGATCTTCTAACTAATTGCTAAAATTTCTACCAATAGATATCTACTGTATATGGCATCTATAATCCTCTCCTATCTATCAAGCAACCAAAAAATTTAACAAGCAATAAATTTATACAAGCACCTAAGAAATATTGATAAATTCTAATAAGCATGACTATTCATCGCTCTGTAATAGGAAGAACATGAAGATAAGGAAGGATAATCGAGAGCAAATATGAAGTTTCAAGAGCGGTAGAGAGTATCCAATGATGCAGACTGAAAGAAAGTTTATGAACCATTGACTTATTTGCTAGATTGGGCTACTCTAGTCCAATCACTTGCTAAATCGAAGAACCCTTCGTTTCTTAGAGGGGCTTGCAGTCCATTCAATATAGAAGTTCCGTTCTCGAAATTAATCTAAACAAGGTTCCATAATAGAACAAAATTTGAGAAATCAAGATTGTGATCTGTTCCGTGGTTATTTAAACTCACGAGCAAGGGATATAAATGCAATACAAGATCGTATCGCGACTTTCAGGTAGATGGAATAATGGTTACGAATGACTTCACATTCTAAGAGGAGGAGACAACATAATAGGTATAGGGACCTATTTCAAATAGTTTGGTTTTTGTGTCCAAATATGGTGGTATGTATGGATGGATTTCACTGGGTCTTAATGGGTTCCCTAATTGGACATCAATCGTTGGTTGGATGAATCCTGGATTTCAATCTATATTGACTGGACAAGGTCCCAATGATAAAACTATTTCTACTAGGTTAGGATAACCTAGAATAGGTTTTCACTCAAGTGGTTGAGCTAGATGGGCAGTCAGATTGATTAGCTAGGTCCTTAAAGCCCAAAAATGCGCCTTCAGTGACTTTTGTGTTTAAGTAGCACGATAAAACACAATTGTGTGGCACACCAGTAACATATGTGTAGTGGGCTTCGAATAGATCACAGCCGTATATTGGGTCGAAAGGTTTGAGTCGAGGTTGAGTCTCTAATTATAGTCGGGAAGTATACGGGTATTATGGTAAGGGTTATAGCTAGTCCTTTTGACCTGGAAGTCGTACCATAAAAATAGAGTACAAGGGAACGTGTTTGAGTGGGACATGATATGTCTACATAAATGTGGAATCGACTATGTCTTGTATATGAAATTTGTTGGAAGGTAACAGCTGGTCTCGTGCTCCAAATATTGATGACACGGCCAGGGACACAAAATAATCTAAATGGAAAGTGAAAGTCCATGGGACACTAATTATCATCATAATGGAAATTATTCTAATTAATCAAAAATTCTCGTATATCCCAAAATTTTAGAAGGCTTACAGTCTATCCACCTTAGAAGCTAGGACATAGTTTTAGGAATAATGAGGTTAAAAGAATTCCAAAGTCCGGATATTGTACCTCGACTCTTGTTAATAAAGAATAAAGCACGGCGTAATGGAATACGGTAGATATAAGTCAAGTCATGGATCGTTCCTTAATAAATGGAAAACGAGTGTGTACAATGACACATGGTCGATAAAATAGAATGATCTACTCGTCCATAGTATACAAGAGTTATCGACGGGGTAACCAACTCTAAGGCACATCATTGAAGAGATTTCTAACAACTGAGTCGTGAATTTTCTATTTGTGTCAAGCTGCAGACTATTGTCACAAGGGTTCTAGTGGTATGGGCTGTAGTGATCATGTATTGCTGTTGATAACTGGTAGATCATAATATTATAGGATATTTAAGCTATGGTATTGGCTAAGCTTGTGACTGCGGTGTACCAACACTAGTTAGGTCTTAATAATAAAATTTATATAACTAGAGCAATATTTGTTGGAAACCAATCTCGAAATGAGTGTCTATCATAGTCACGGTAAATGATTGTCCTTACCTTTGTCTACCCATCTTATGTCTAACTGTGGGCTTTGGTCGAGGAAGGATTGGGTTAAGGCTTAAGGGATGTTAGTTAAAGCAAGCTTCAAGCAAATAATTAGAGACTCACGACAATTGGTTTCTTGAGAAGAGATAGTCTCCTAGGTTTGTATTTTGACTAAGGGTAAAACCCTAATCATTCTCAAATTCAGATGGCTAGAGGGTCCCAATAGTAGTTTGAGGGTCGAGAGGAGAACGAATAACTCAATCACATGGCTGGTCGGTGGTAGCTACACTTGTGTATACAACTATCATAGCTATGGAGGATACTCTGTATCTATCTACCAATTACGAGCTTTCGTCTTTCCCAATCAGTAAAAGACAAAAACAATAAAGAGTTCAAGAAGGATGTCACTGAATACGATTACGCGATTCAAAGGCGAATGTGTAATCAAGAGGAATTTTTAATACAGTCGCGGATGAGATCCTAGAGACATCTACATCTCAATCTACGTAGGTTAATCAGAGGGGGAGCGAACCGAGTGCACTACGGTTGATCAGACCGTAATACATTGATTCTGATTAGAAAATATGTTAGTAGGCATCCCCAATAAACATATGTTTTGAATCAAGCTCGATAAAAGAGTAAGCTTGCAAAACTAGGTTGTAATAGCAGCATTGGTCAAGATAGTCAAAATGCAAGTTTGCAAGATTTTTGAAAGGAGGCACAAGTAGTTCGAGTTTTGTGAGAATCAAAACCTTACTTGGTGTTCTTGCTTCTACGGTCATCCTACTATCTGCTTATTCATAAGACCTTGGTCAACTAATGGGTTATGGACCTCTAAATTCTATATTCTAGGTAATCTTATTAGTGTCAGTCAATTACCTCGTCGATAAGTCACAAAGACCATTGAATGCTAGGTTGGAAGACATGCTACCCCACTTACAAAACTTTCACTAGTATTGGTTTTGGATCTTTGGGGACATACAAGGCATTTTCCTATCCTCTATAGTATCCTAAACTTGTAATCCTGTCTGAAGTCATTTCACCGAGGATTACGCCTCGCCCGTGTGCTCTGGCTGTGGTAAACCCTTGGTTTCGTAACTCAAATATGATACAAAATCGACCATTTCTTAACTCTATCCAATATTGACTCAAGGGTAACTACGGTCAAAGAGGACCACTAGCCATAGTTTTAGCAATATTCTATAACATATATTTTCTTAAAAAAATACTTTCAACTCTTGGGGTCGTGTCTCGCCAGTGCGCTGCTGGCTGTAGTGAATCCATAGTCTCCATAATTCAAATAAATGGCGATAGTGCGCTGCTGTCCTGACATCATGAGTTAACTAACATTCCTTTAACTATATCCGTAAAAATTCATGAGCTTCTAGAGATTCAAACAAGTTGACTATGAAATAAAGCGTAAGTATTTGTCCTATCAGTCATAACCCTTAAAATAAAAGATTGAACATGGAGGAAATAACTGAAGACAAAAGATATACAAACATTCTAGTATCTATTTAATGTGTATTCAAACCATGGAGGAAAAACTTTGAATCGAAACTAACTCGAGGTTCGTATATGGATAACATAATCAGAAATTATATAAAAATAATAATTCTTAGGGCAAAATAGGAACAAAATAGGCAATTCGAACTAAGATATGAGGGTGATGTCTAAAGAGGCAAAGAGAAGGAATTAAACAATTTATCAAGGTTAAATCATTAATTCTATGAAGCCCTGTCTCGCCAAGTAAATAACCTATCCACATTGGACCATATCGTCATATCAAAAGGGAATAGTGTACCTATGGGGATCTGACAAACTATCAAAATTAATAACTCCTCATCTAAATTGCATGGCCTAGACTACCCACTGGTAAATTTTTATAAGGTACTCCTAGTCCTAATCATTCTCTTAAATTAAATTAATCCCTAACTCGTGAATAAGTATTTCCTAGTCACAGGTTCGCAAAAGTACGACTAACTTAAGTACTATTACGAGTTCGCATGATTTGCAAAAACAGACCTGCATGGGCCACCACAAAAACTTGTCACGACCCGCACCCGCTATTTCGGATACGAGACGTGTCCAAGCCAGCCTACGCCGTAGTGTCGACGGTAGAATGCTGTATAGCCACAATGCTCAAAATCACAAATAATGCTCATTCACAAAATTAATTTAATTCACAATATTCATAAGTTTTACATTTGCAGAAAAAAATAAACTCGTACAAATATTGAAATGATTACAACTCATCTATCTTACTAGTCTCTAGGTTTTCGTCTGCAAGTACACCCGTAACTCCCCATGCTAAGTGCATCCACGACTGACATGAAAAATATTGGTTTCCAGTCAGGAATGGAACGAGTACAATTCACTGAATGCAGTTTCAATATATGAAAATGACTATACAACAGAGGTTAGCCTTTAATTATATGATTTGGAAAATAAACACAGAAAGACAAATAAAACTAAACAAAGAAAAATAGTAAATAAATACAAAGACACTACTCACCGACTGACTGAAGTACCTTTGATATGTGATCGGTTTCGGGACAATTGCACGACACTGTCTACAATATCTACACTATATAATGTACACGGTCTACACTATATAAAGCGATAATGAAACACTGTCTACACTATATAAAGTAATAATGAATCACGGTCTACACTTTATAAAGCAATAATGAACCACAGTCTACACTGTATAAAGTAATAATGAATCACGGTCTACACGGTACACACTGTATAAGGTCAGATCACACATCCCTGGTACTTCACCTCTCCAACACGACAAAATATATCAGAACATGGAAACAAAAATCACATATCTAATACTAACAATGATGTATAGTAAAGATCAATATCGAAAACAAACAATAAACTGTACTCGGCTGTGGTCCTTTGCTGGTGAAACCGATAATCCGAACCATTCAGTGTGCCACAATAGTCAAAACTCGTACAACAGTCTCCAGATGCTGAAATAGACATTACTAATATTCTTAGAATAGTCAAAATAGCTAGAATTGTCTGTCCTTAAGTCCAATTTTGGACACAAAGACAAAACAATAATTTTGGGTCAAAACGGTGTCCGCTGTTAGACCCGCTTTGTATCGAAAAGCGTTCCAGAATCAATGGTCTCTAAAGTCATCAAACTACATGTCTACAAATTTGTTTCGATGATACGAACCCAACCATATGGCCAAAGTTGGATTTCGGCAGGCCGTGCACAAAATTGCCCGTTGAGTCGGATCGTAGGGCCCGCAAAACGGCGATCTGGTCAACTGTATCAGAATCGGACCAAAATTGGCATATAGGACCAGAAAAATGATACAGTCTTGTTGGTGCAAGTTTCGTCTCGATCTGGCGAACGTGCACAAAGTAATTGGGAAAATTGTGAAGGGGTCGATACGGTGAATTTTGATGGATACGTATCAAATTCGTCGCGCACACGCAACCAATTTGAATTCCGTCAAAGGGAACACGTCCATGAAACCATTACGCACCTTTTGATGCTTTCGGCTCGCAACAATGTCGCCCGGATTGGCGGAACGCACGTCGTATCGAAGAGTTTTTCGTAAATTTTTAATATTTTAAAACAGGTTTTTCCTAATTTTTGGGGACTGTTTATTCGGCACACATTGCATGAATATAGAAACGAAAAGAAGGGTTTCCATCTCCTATATATTGTCTATAATTATCTTCAAATAGAATTTTGGATTACTTGCTATTGTGTTCAAAAACTTCCTTCCAACACAAGGTTTGGAACTGGTTTAACAGATTATTTTTCGATGGTCTTAGGCTTGAGTTTGCTTCAATTTTTTATTAAACACGAATCAGTTCTAAACCAACTGATCGGCAACGCTTCTAGATGGTTATGTGGACATACTATAGGATTTTACCAATTTTGAAATGATCTTGTATAGATGGAGAAATCAGGTCGAGAAGGGGAATACCTGAGATTGGTTGAAACAGAGCATGCTCTGTTCAGTGGTTCATCGAGGCTCGGTTGGAAGTTCTGGCGCCTCCGGCGATCGACGACATCGGTCATGAGGGTTCGGGAGCGCACCCAAAGGTCGGAGATGGTTTGGCGTGCCTGCGATGGTGCTCGTATCTGCTGGTGTCGCTGTTGGGTGCTCGTATCTACTGGTGTCACTGTCGAGTAGCCGCTCTGTTCAGTCTCCTCGCGTGCGGCCTCTGGCATCCCGTACGGCGGCGCATGGCGCTCAGGCCGCGTGCCAGCATCCTCCTGCTCGGGTTATGGCAACGGCGGCCCCCGAGTAGGGTTTCGGTTTCACTCTCTCTCTCGTTCTGATATATATATATATATATATATATATATATATATATATATATATATATATATATATATATATGGCTGATGCTGCTCGCGTAAAGGAAAGAGAGGGGTCGGGCTTCTGAGCCCTCTTTAACTCACAAGATATATATATATATATATATATTTGTTTTTTTTTTTTGTTTTTTTTACCTCTCTTTCCTTTACGCGAGCAGCATCAGCCATATATATATATATATATATATATATATATATATATATATATATATATATATATATATATATATATATATATATATATATATATATATATACAAATACATATATATACTTAAGTAATTCAAAACCAAAACTAATAATAGTATAGCTTAGAAATATGTATTCCTATTTTCACTTAACAAGGTATGTATATGCCTAGAATATTCCTAATAATCCATACAAAATGTAAAAGAAAATACTATGATATGAGGATACATTTTGATAGCAGAATGTTTGTATTTATATAATAAAATAATTTATAAAATACTTATTAAATAATATAATTCATGAATACAGATAACTAAAGATTTTGTAAACTATATATGACCACCCATACCCTTTTATAAAATATTTATTGTATACATTCACTAATTTACTCTAGTAAAACATAAGGTACATTCTAGAGATAAATTGATGCTCTGGAAAAATATAATTACATAACAAAAATATATGGAATTAAAATAAAATAAATACTTAATAAAAATTTTGGGGTTTACAGTTTAATACGTGAACGGCTGGGCTATAGGGCACATCATACAATGGCTATCCACAATAATAGGGTACGACTAACTCATACATGGGGTGTATGACTTAGCTATCCACAGTCAAAATATTTGGGTTTGTTCACGTACTTACCGAGTATTTCTCCTTCCGACTCTCTAACAATCAATAACGATCAATGATACACTAAGAAGGATACAATAACTACGATGTCACAATCGTATCTCAATGGAATATCAAGCAATATCTCAATGGGATATCAAACAAGGAAATGATGAAAAAATATTATAATGAACCAAAACATAAATGCAATACTATACTTGCCGAAATCCTTGCACAAACCAAAGTCACAAGTCAAGGATGAGGGAGTTGCCAATCTAGAAGCTGTAAACCTATAACACATATTGTACCACGAATCGAGCACAAAAACTACAAGTCAATTCTAATGTTCTAGTTCTAAATTCATGGAATAAGTGGCTAATGGGTTAACTAATCTATTAATAGTTAATTCTAGAATAATTCACATAAAAACCTAATTTAACCTAATAATAATCTAAATATAATCTAAACATGCAAGTTTGGCCATCAAAAGTCATGTTTCCAATTTTGGAAACCATGGAACGCAAATCGAGGAGTGTCATTGACTATCTAGTCAAACGTCGTGAACTCTAGATTTTGATAGTGCAATTTGGTAGATTTCAGTGCCACGAGTGCGCTGGAATCAACCATGCCGCAAAATCATGTTTTGGTCAAAAGATATTGCCGTTATGGCAAATCGTGACCAAAACGGTGATCAACCGATCAATTCTGAGTTCAACAGAATAACTAAAATACTAGATGAACGAAATAATTTTTGGAAAACTATATGTTGTAGACCTCTGTGTTAGCTTTCTGAAACTTCAAACGGTTCGTGATTTCGATTTCTGGTTCTCCCGAAATCTCGAAAACATCGAAACCATGTCAAGTTTCGGACAACTAATACTCTACGAATTTTACAGAAATTAAGGTTTAGATTTGATGAAAATAAATTACATATTCAGAAAGTTTACCTCGATACAAATCCAAAAAAAAGGCTAGCAAATTCGAGGTCGGATTTGACGGTAATCGCCTCGAGAAGTCGGAGACTCTCAAGATCAAAAGCTGCTCAAAGTCGGCTGAAGGAAAATAGGGTTTTCGAATTGCTATAACATAATATATATATATATATA
This sequence comes from Iris pallida, assembly GCA_029216955.1. Taxonomy (NCBI): domain Eukaryota; kingdom Viridiplantae; phylum Streptophyta; class Magnoliopsida; order Asparagales; family Iridaceae; genus Iris; species Iris pallida. Next base: position 1,160,392 of record JANAVB010026399.1, read on the forward strand.
TATATATATATATATAGGGAGCTGAAGTCGGTGGCTTGAGCCACGGCTCAGACGCCACGTGTCACAATCCTGGCACTCCCACCCAGGATCGGACGATCAAGGTTCTGGCCGGCTTGGCTTCAGCCAAGCTGGCAGCATGGTTCCTATATGGAAACCCTCAACACAGTCAACACTGACTGTGCTGACTACTGGGCTACCTGTACGGCTGACAGGTGGGCCAGCAGGCGCTGACTGGATGCTGATTGGCCTGCTGACTGGGTAAATGCTGATTTAAATTCAGAAAATAATTTAAAAATCATTTGAGAGCCAAATAAACTCAAATAAAATTCTAAAAATTCCAAAAAATTCTAGAAAGAAAATATATTTAACCTTATAGAATATAAATAAAAATAATTGCCTCATATTAGTCCCAAATGGCCTCATAATAAATATTAGAAGCCTTTAAAAAATATATAAACCTTAATAAATAAAAACTTAAATATTCCCAAAAATTATGGAAAAATTCTAGAAATTATAAAATAGTGTAATGAACCCTAGAAAAATATTTGGGTCAGTATTTGCTCTTAGGTTGGCACAATAAATTCCAGAAGTCCTAGAAAATATGTTTTTTTATATTTTATTATCAAAGTAATTCCAGAAAATACCAAAAAAATCCAAAAAATTTAGAAAATAGTTTTTTAGGTTCTAGAACCTAAATAAAATATTGGGTCCCAAAAATAATCCTGAATGGCCATATGGTAAATCATAATCAAATAATAATAAAAAATTAGGAAGTGGGCTTACATCAGTGGAGCAGTTTGAGCACAAGACGTTTGATGTCGTCTTGCGAGCAGCGAAGAGGCATGAATATACTTTTCAGAGGATAGTAGATCGAACCGGAGGAAGGAAGAGGTCCCATGGACAGATAGTCCAGTCAACAGCACCAGTCCCGGCAGCTAGGGCTTTGACTATTGGAGCTCCTAGGAGGGCGACCACAGTCTTGTCGATTCAGTATTCGACACCGAAGTATCCTCAGCAACAGAAGTAGAAGAAGTCTTCCGCAATGGGCTGCACTCATTGTGGGAAGCCATGACATGTAGTATCAGAGTGTCGCAGAGCACGAGGAATGTACTTGGCTTGTGGGGCACCGGATCACAAGATAGGGTCCTGCCCGCATAGAGCCAGTTCATCTTCATCAACCTTAACCAGTCCATCGGTTAGGGGTCCAGCACAAGTGCAGCAGTAGTACCAGCCTTCGAGGTCGTTGCCGCCTCAGGCTCAACTGTCACGACCCGCACCTGCTTCCGGATACAAGACGTGTCCAAGCCCAGCCTATGCCGCAGTGTCGATGGTAGTACGCTGTCTAATAAACACAAGTCACGACAATCTAGAATCTCATGGTAAACTATATCTCATCCACAGAATAATCGAATCACAATCAAGATCAATGAATACAACAAGAAAACGGACCATAATAAATATAACTGAATATCTCCAAGAATCAATGTCACGTCCGGTGGACACAAATCCACTACTAATAGACGGAAGGAGACATAAATACATGAAATACACTATCTGAATACAACCTGCTAATCGAGACAACTTCTACTGTAAGTCACTACGGTCTGATGCTGACTCAACCCTCTCATTTGCTCCTGACACAACTCGGCTAACCTGAAGAGATCATCTGGTCCTCAGAGGACTAGCAAGATACATAAAAATGAGCCTTTCTAATAGTTTATTATGTAAGAAAAAAAATATAGAATAAATAAGTAAAACTGAGCAATAAATAAAGTACGAATCTGTACACTGACTACACATAAATGAACTACTGAACGCGGACGAGAGAAATCATGTCAAGATGTCAACGGATAACCAAATCGATACTCAAACCCTCGTTCCTAGTGTGGACTCGCTGGTTTGAAAAACTACTAGCCCTCGTCCCTAGTGTGGACTCGAAGGCTAGGATCACCCTCATCCCTAGTGTGGACTCACAAGTGTGAACCATATACTACTAACCTTCGTCCCTAGTATGGACTTGCAGGTTAGCATCACCCTCGTCCCTAGTGTGGACTCGCAGGTGTGAACCATATACTACTAACCCTCGTCCCTAGTGTAGACTCGCAGGTTAGCATCACCCTCGCCCCTAGTGTGGGCTCGCAGGTGTGGACCAATAACTACTAACCCTCGCCCCTAATGTGGACTCGCAGGTAAGCTTAAGACACAGATAACTACTAACCCTCTCCCCTATTGTGGACTCGCAGGTTAGCTTCAAGATTTTAAGACAAGGAGGTATAGCAGTTCAGTTCATGACTTCTCGATCCACGACACGACTCAATCAAGGAACAAGTGAATACATCCAATAAGACACAAAGCTAACTATAAATACGGTCTATATAACAATGATACAAATATACAAGCAAGATATGAAAGATACATGTCAACAATATAAGAAAAACTGAATAACTGAATAATGAAAGACAGTGCATGTAAATAAAGCTGTGTAGAAAGACAATGTATACTTGCCTGTGGTCCTGCTGCTGGCACGGGTCAAATACTGAGTCAAAATCCAATAAACCTGTTTTATAAGTTTACCATGTCAAAACATAAATTGAAATCAAGGAATAACCTATCTATTTGGTCTTTAGCTTTAGGGTCACAATATTGTACTATGTAGAGTCTAAATTTATGGTTACCATACTTCATTACCTATAAGGTATTTCCTTTACCAATTTTCTACTATTACATGCACACTTCTGATACAAAACACTGGGTTTAAGCATCTAAGGCTGGCCAATAAAGTGAGAGTGGACAACTAAATAACCAAAGGGCTAACCAGGAATATGAGTGGTCTGATACAAGAGATGAAAGTGTTGTACCACTTAGCTACGGCTACTATGGTTTACCATTAGGATTGAGGTTAAACATTAACTATAGGATAGACAACTGATTTCTAAGAACAGATCCAACCAAAACTAACTAGGCTTACACATGATGTAGGAACAAATATAGAGTGAGAAAAGGTATTCAAATATGAACTCATCTAAAATACATGGTCTTCACACAATGAACACTCATAATTGCCCAATCCATGTCCTTAACTGGTACTTAGATGAGTATCCTGACTGACACTCAAGTGCCAAGACCAATCTGAATAGAAAGGAAGGGGTGGACAGTGGTCTAGGGACAGAACGGAGATTATAGGTTAACGTATGGGCTGTACAAGAGGTTTCCTCTGCTGCTGCAAGTTAGACAAGGTCAATACTTCAAGAATAATGGTCAGGACCATTCAATGGTTCATGAAGGTCTGCTCTTCACACATGAGCATTGGACTGAACATCAGGGAATGGTCTGCACAAGTGCAACACAGGAACCCAATGCCCCCCATGTCCCATTCGACATATACAAATGTCTTGGTGGCTAACACAATCTAATACAAGGATAGACAATGGCACAGGTATGTAGTCTGATTAAGAAGGATGATAGAACATGTAATAGGTAAAAGGGTTAACCAAAGTCTAGTGATACATGGGTATACGAGACTGAACATAAGATTCAGTGGAAATCGAACACTAATGCAGTATGGTTTAATCATGAAGGGGACAGATGCTACAAACAATATGGTTTAACATGAGGCAGGTTATGCTACGTGATGTGACTAATTTGGGGATGCAGTGTTTGGTGTCCAGTGCAACCATGTGATGCAGTATTTGCTGCAGGACAAATGAGGCTTGGATGCAAGGGACATGCACAGAACCAAGAGACTGAACCTGGTTACTCTCCTTATTAAGTATAACCTCATATAAGGTTTTCGGATACAGAACTCTACTGCCTATTTGGAGTTTGGTAGGGGAATTAGTGAATGGCATGTCAGGGAAAGTATTCACTAGTTCGAGTTGGGGTAACTTTCATAGCAGGGCAGTCTTCTTCTAAGCTGTTATTGAAAATATTGTATGCCTATACCAGTTTAGAACACATATGTATATATGGGTACACTAGATAACTGAAGAATAAGGCCCTTGTATTTGTCTGCTATACTAGGCTATCTGGGGAAAATGGCCACAAAACTCTAACTGAAAAATAAGAGACATCTCAGTAGTGTCCGGGAAGGATACCCTAATGAGGCATGGTACAAAACATGGGAATTCTGGGACCGCACAGTCCATTTTAAGACTGTTCCATATATGGAAAACGACTGCACCAACTACAGAACAAGAATGCTCTGCAAGTTAGCCCCAAGGCTGATCCTCAATGTCAGTTACAAGATTAAGAGAGACAGGGCAATTAACTAAACCACTCTAGGGAATGGACTTGGTTGTCCCAGGATATGAACAAATGGGCATTTACAAGTAGTATGGACATGAATGCAGGACAGTTATATAGAACAATCGATCCCCTACTAATAAGTGGTGTGCCTGTTGTGAAACACAGGACAGTAATCCCCAACCTGAGACTGAACCCTGGTCGATCCTCTTATTAAGTACCTTTAAGGTCAATCACCAACTCAATTAAAACTAGAAATACATCTTATGCATAATGTGCCAAAATGCAATATGAAACCAGATCCATAACAAATACCTTTTACTGCATTTCCATCACAGTTGGCACCCCCTCCAGTCACCATCTGTGTGATGGTCCTCTCCTGGATTCAAGGGTGCTCCTAAAAACAGAGCCTAGGCTACATTGCCTATATGCTAGTATCTGTGGGTCAATAAGGGTAAAAGCAGATTCATGACAGTTTCTATTTGTATACAAGGGAACTCCCTGTTAACATCCATTGGTTGTAAGGAAGGTTCATATGGCAGTATTAATGGTACCAGCAGTACACATGGCCTCTATAACTCTACCTAGGCATTATCAAGTACCTACCATCTCCCTTCTCTTCTGGGCTTTGTCAGGATATACGTATACCTGGAACCTAACATAGCACAGTGGGTGCTGCAATGTATGGTCGAGATGTCTAGGGTGCCAGGTTAAGGTTTGGATGGGGGTTCAAGTGTTTTCCCTTGTGGTATAAATCTGACACAAGGGGGAGTTCACATTCTAGCATCCATTGGATACATGAAACTCTTATGGTACATCTAGTCTAGTATTCCTGTATACACACGCACACACCAATCTTACAACCAGGTACATACCCTGAACTCTTCTAGGAATTCTATCAAACACAATTCAATCCAGACCCAAACTGGCTAAGGACAAAAATTTACAAGTATCTCTAGATGGTAGGGGATTACCTCTTGAAATGTTCGGCAGGTTTGGATGGCCTCTCGATTGAATTGGAGCCCCTGCTGTTGCTTCCCAGGTTTCCTTCGAGAGGTGAAGTAGTCGGCTAGTGTTTAGAATTTCAGGAATTAGCCGATCCCTTTGCATCTTTTATACAAGGAAAAGATAGGATCGAATAGGAGTTTGAATCACAGGAGGATGAACAAGAGGAATTTAAATCCTCATTTGATTCCCTGCGATTTATCCAGGCTGTTGGGAATTTGAATTTGGACTTCTTGTATTAAGGCCCCTGCACTTTCACTATTTCTTATTTAGTCCTCCTTTGATAGTTTAAGGGTAATAAATCTATAAATCATAACTATATATATATATATATATATATATATATATATATATATATATATATATATATATATATATATAAGACAATAGCAATTATATGAGGCAAAGAAAAATGGATTTCAATTTAATAAAATCGAAAAATTTGGTCAAGGGGTTGACAAATCTACCCCCCTTAAATAAATTTCGTCCTAAAAATTTAATGAGCCGTGATCCAAAAGTTTAACTTTACTGCTATCTAATTATTGCGAATACTCGCAAGTCAGAGTCAAACATAGTGTCTATTAATAATGCTTTTGCTATAATCTACTAAAATTTTTCACGATTTGCTCCTTGTGGTGTTGCCGTATCTTCCGTGATCATGGCAAAGGCTCGCCCTCCTGTAGCCGGTGGAGTGTTCAGTGCAGCATTGTTCCTGTCTTGAGAGTCCATCTTAACTGTAACAAAGAAAAATACTTTAGCCGTTGAAGAGATTTTCAAGCAGGATGCAAATCAAGGATTCAATAAAATCAAGGATTAAGGATTAACAAGGAGTCAAGACATGTGGATGAGATTCTAAGTGTCTAATTCTATTTGCAGGCTCACGATGGCACAGTGATGTAATCGAAGTAATTAACGTAGACCTGCATGGACCACCAAAAAAACTTGTCACGATCCGCACCCGTTTTCGGATACAAGGCGTGTCCAAGCCCAGTATACGCCGCAGTGTCGACGGTAGTACGCTGTCTAATATACACAAGTCACGGAAATCTAGAACCTCATCGTAAACTATATCTCATCCACAGAATAATCGAATCACAATCAAGATCAATGAATAAGACAAGAAATCGGACCATAATAAATATAACTGAATATCTCCAAGAATCAATGTCACGTCCGGTGGACACAAATCCACTACCAATAGACGGAAGGAGAAATAAATACATGAAATACACTATCTAAATACAACCTGCTAATCGAGACAAATTCTACTGCAAGGCACTGCGGTCTGATGCTTACTCAACCCTCTCGTTTGCTCCTGACAAAACTCGGCTAACCTGAAGAGATCATCAGGTCCTCAGAGGACTAGCAAGATATATAAAAACGAGCCTTTCTATCAGTTTATTATGCAAGGAGAAAAATACAGAATAAATAAGTAAAACTGAGCAATGAATAAAGTACGAATCTGTACACTGACTACACATAAATGAACTGCTGAACGGGGATGAGAGAACTCATGTCAAGATGTCAACGGATAACCAAATTAATACTCAAACTATCGTTCCTAGTGTGGACTCGCAGGTTTGAACAACTACTAGCCCTCATCCCTAGTGTGGACTCGCAGGCTAGCATCACCCTCGTCCCTAGTGTGGACACGCAGGTGTGAACCATATACTACTAACCATCGTCCCTAGTGTGGACTCGCAGGTTAGCATCACCCTCGTCCCTAGTGTGGACTCGCAGGTGTGAACCAGATACTGCTAACCCTCGTCCCTAGTGTGGACTCGCAGGTTAGCATCACCCTCGTCCCTAGTATGGGCTCGCAAGTGTGGACCAATAACTACTAACCCTCGTCCCTAATATGGACTCACAGGTTAGCTTAAGACACAGATAACTACTAACCCTCGCCCCTATTGTGGACTCGCAGGTTAGCTTCAAGATTTCAAGACAAGGAGGTATAGCAGTTCAGTTCATGACTTCTCGACCCACGACACGACTCAATCAAGGAACAAGTGAATACATCCAATAAGACACAAAGCTAACTATGAACATGGTCTATATAACAATGATATAAATATATAAGCAGGATATGAAAGATACATGTCAACAATATGAAAAAAACTGAATAACTGAATAATAAAAGACAGTACATGTAAATAAAGCTGTGTAGAAAGGTAAGGTATACTTGCCTGTGGTCCTGCTGCTGGCGCGGGTCAAATACTGAGTCAAAACCCAATAAACCTGTTTTATAAGTTTACCATGTCAAAACATAAATTGAAATCAAGGAATAACCTATCTATTTGGTCTTTAGCTTTAGGGTCATAATATTGTACTATGTAGAGTCTAAATTTATGGTTACCATACTTCATTACCTATAAGGTATTTCCTTTACCAATTTTCTACTATTACATGTACACTTATGATACAGAACACTGGGTTTAAGCATCTAAGGCTGGCCAATAAAGTGAGAGTGGACAGCTAAATAACCAAAGGGCTAACCAGGAATATGAGTGGTCTGATACAAGAGATCAAGGGGCTGTACGACTTAGCTACTGCTACTATGGTTTACCATTATGATTAAGGTTGAACATTAACTATAGGATAGACAACTGATTGCTAAGAACAGATCCAACCAAAACTAACTAGGCTTACACTTGATGTAGGAACAAATATAGAGTGAGGAAAGGTATTCAAATATGAACTCATCTAAAATACATGGTCTTCACACAAATTAAATTATTGATTGATTGTTCATCCCACTATTTTATTTTTTACCAGCCCAGCCCAGCCCAGCCCACTGAATCATTTTAGTTTCATTAAGGAGAGGAGCATGTGCATTGCACAGCTCAGTCTCTTCCCTCCTCTAACACTCAACCATGTGGGTTGTTAATTGATTTGAATCCTAACTAATTTTTCCATGGTGGAGAGCTGGCTAGTTTTGGCGCCAAATGTTGCGTGAGATCCAAGCTGATCGACTATAAATCCCTCCTTCTAGGTCATTATTTGCCAAGGAATCATAACGAATCAGCCTCTTCCTTATTCTTCCTTCCATTCCATTCTCTCTGAGCTCTCTTCTGGACCAGCCATGGCTGATCGACGACTCGACCTTCAAATCGGCAGTACACAAGCTCAGTAAGAAATTTCTTTGACCTTCTTTGTCTTCTTGATCAATTTGATCGTTCTGAGGTTTGAATATGATTGAATCAACGATTGGATCGTTCGGTTCAACTCTGGATTCGGCCGATCGATTTCGATCGAGAGTAGAATAGATCGATCTCTGATCGTTGTTCGATCATTATTTTCAATAATCAATTATCTATGGATTTAGCAATTAGAATTCTGATCATGATGTGTTTGTTTGTTTTTCTCCATGATTCAAATTGATCCTGTATGAACTCAATTGGAAATAGTTGATCGTATCTTAAATTCTTCTGATCAGAATCTGTCCTCACTTTAATTCCCTGATTGAATAGTAGAGGTGAGCAATTATCCCTTCATAGAGTTTATTTTAGCCTTGTTCTTTTATAATTCTGGTGACATTTTGGGAGTATCAGGATATTGAATTTGAAGTACAGACCTCTTGATCAACTTCGATCAAGCTTTTGATCAAATCCATCTGGGTGAGTTAAGCTAAACTTTGCTAATCTTAGCTGTTTTGTTTTTTCAATTCGAGTTATACATCAATAATGGGGGTTGTTGTGTTGTGATCTTGAGCATATCTTCTAATTGCAGTTTTGGGTTTATAAATAATTTCAGCCACTAGTAGCCTTAGTTAATTTGGTTAATATCTGATTTATATATTGAGGAAGGGTGGTTATGTAGATGGGTTATCTTTGAATCAAGTTGATGTTGGTTGTTTCTATTTTAGTATTCTTCTCTAGGCTGATATCAGTTGGCAGGGGAGTAGGAAATATAGTAGATATTACTGTAGGTTTCTTGCATTCTCAAAAATTGCTGAGGACTTTTCATTCCATATTATATAGTAAACTAGAGTATAACAGGTTGGATTGCATATTATCTCAGATTAACTGTTCAGGACTGATTTCTCTTAGAACTGCCAAATTTTCTGTTCTTGCAAAATAAATATTTCTAGAAGTTGATATCTATACCTATAGCTGAACTTTGGATCATGAACTGAGTTCAGAAGATTGATCAGATAACATGAAGGTTGTGGGGACTGTTAGTCCAGATAGTTGATTGCAGCATCCTATTCTAGGACTAAAAATCAGTTGGGAACCTTAATGAAATTAGGATTCAGGTTGCAAGCACTTTAGACTAATGCATAGGTAAAGGAGTAAGTTATTAGGACTAAATCAGGCATGGGGAGAATGGTCTGTACCAGAATTACTGGACTGACTGTTTGTATCCATAACTGCATAACCTGAGTGAATTATCCTATTATGGACTGATATGATATCAGTACTCACTAAGATGGATGGTGTCCTGATTCAGGATTGGGAAGTATCAACTGGATAATAACCTGGGTATGACTCGAAGGGTATCAGGAGAATAGTTGGTAATCTGCCACTTAGATGAAGCATTGGATTTGGAAATCTGGTTCTAAATTGATTTTCAAGGATAAATGTTAAATGTTCTAAGGGACACTGTTGGCAGTATGCTAATTGCCCTTTTAAATGGGTTACCTGATAAACAGTAGGGATGTGGCATAATTTGGTATAACAGTAACATGTAGGCTTTATGCATAAGTGAGGGAATGACTTGAATTTATTAAAGAGGGGTTAGAATCATATGTAGTATTGGGTTCAATTTCAGAACCTGAGAATAAGGATGAGAGCATGCCCTGCTTAAGGTTCCTGCTTGCTAATAATTCCCAATATTAAATCTGTTGCTTGACACATTAGGGAGGTTGATTCTTGGTATCTTGGACTGAAACTAAGCAGGACATGTGAGTCTTATTATAAACTGAGTTTAGGCTATTCTAGTTAGGATTGATTTGTTCCCATGTTTTGGTTGGACTGAATTGATACTAGGATATGGTTTGGACTGATAACTGATTATATACTGAATGATATTTGGAGTGAAGGATCATTTCAGGATGTGTTTTTAGCAATACAAAATATAGCACTGAACATGTCCTGATTCAAGACTGAATTATCAACTGTTAATTGAATGAGGCATTGAACAGATTTTTCTGAATACATATAGGGTTGAGACACACAAATTTTTAGTTAGGATTGGCCCTTAAGCTTGGAACTTGTATCACAGTTTAGTTAGGACTAGTATAGGACTGAAGGATGTCCTGATTTTGGACTGGTTGTACCAGTCCTACTAAGGACTGGTTTCCTCTAGAACCTAGGATAAATTTGAGCTGGAATGATTTCAGTTTAACAAGTATTACTTCATGAATGCTAGTTCATAGTATTCCCTTACCAAGTCTACCAAATTTTAGAAGGTTGGCCAAACTTGTGAAGTATAAGGGTGAGAGTATTAGAACTAGGTTAGCTAGATTTAGTGGTTCACATGCTACATGAAGTATTACACTGGAACTTGGATGTAATATTTCATGATAACTTGTGTAGCAATGATAGAGAATTGATTTATGAGATAGATTTTAAGTAGAAGGCTAAGCTAATGTATCTTGTTTAGTCATGATTAGAGTTGTTAATAAACCAAATTAGATTTAGCCACTTTATTAATTACCTATAAATCATTTAACAGGTGGACATCCAGCTTTACTACCCACACTTGATCACCCTGCACAAGGCAAGTATACTCCTCGGATTTGTGCATTTCTCATATCTTGTATATTCATCCTTTTATCTCCTTGTTGACACGATGTATCACGATATTGTCTGGTTTCATGTTTCATGGATTACTTGTGTCTGGAAGGGGAAATACTATAGATATGTGATCAAACCCTGTTACTATTCATGTGAATAGCTTAGGTCCCGCATCGTGCATGCGGGACCAAAGCTGTACCATTTCATGTTCATTGCATCTACCCAAGCCGATCACGTAATCTAGATGTATTTCAATATTACACATGTCAGGATTCAGATAGTATTTCAGGATTCATGGTTGTATTTCATATTTAGGTTGTATTTCATGTTCAGGTTGTACTTCATGTTTAGGTTGTATTTTATGATCAGGACTCATACCATGTTCCCTGTTTTACTTTCAGTATTTCCTGCTCAGTTTCCTGTCTTGTATCATTTCTCGTTCTTTATATATATTTCCTGTTTTTTGTTCATACCATGATGTTCATTTTCTTGGATATACTTAGCTCCGCTCTTGACTAGGATATGTTGCAGGTGAGTTGGAGGCTTTGTGCGATACGTATTATAGCGGGGAGCCATTAGATATATGAGAGCTAGCTGGAGTTGCTCTTGACTTAGAGGCTGCAGAAGCCTAGAGCTTACCTTAGTATTCCATATTATTTTTCCTTGTATTGAGACTAGTAGACTTTCTGTCATTTGCTGGAATGTAATAAATTCTGAGACATGTATCTGGATTTGGGATTCGTTATAGATGCTGTATTTTCATACTTGTTTTGATATCTGGTTAGTTTTCCCTAGATTGGTACAGTTTACTTTGTCGTGTCTAACGACAAAGGCTAGACGTGTCCGACTCGTATCCGATTATTCGGAAGTGGGTCGTGACATATTTTTAGTGGTGGCCCATGCAGGTCTATCCTAATGGTACCTAGGTCTTAGCATACTATTGGGGGACTTGATTATACTAGGGAAACTTGATCGCAGCATAGGAAAAATTGGAAATAAGGGTATATCAGGTATATCAGGTATATTGATATCAATAAATACTTATTGTTTTTAGGTTTAGAACATTTTAATAGTTTTCTATTTTTCAGATAGTTTAAAGCACGCAACACCGGAATAGTCGATCCATCTACACTTGAAGGTTTCGAACTCACACTACCTTCTATCACTCTACTATCCCCATGGGTAGTACGCAGTTGACGGAGATGTTTGAAGAGTTCCTTGACAACCAGAGGGAGAATGCCATCCTTTTCTAAGCCAGAGTTGTAGATGCACTTTTCAAGATAGGAAGGACTTCTGATTTCCAGACTCCCAGACCGTTGGACGTCCTCGACATCGAGCGTACATCTTACACCGATGAACAGATCGAGAACCTAGAGCAGCCACTGAAGATCACCAAAGTCTCCGAAGACCCGAACCCTCTTAAGATTGAGGCCACTAGCCAAAAGATCCAGAATATAGCACCGACAATAGAATGAGACCGGAAGCTGAAGCTTATGAAAGAGATGAATACTTATGACGGAGATAGCAGCTACTATGGATCCGTAAAGTGTCGCAACAGTCAGCTGGCATTTCTTCGATCACACCACCAGTCGCATCATCGGAAACAGATCTCAACAGCCAGCACGCCAGCAGATGTATATTCCTATCAGAGGCTCCACGCTTCAGCCCCAGCGGGAGATCCAGACTCAGATTTAGATGACGACCACTTGTAATTTCTACCGTCGTCCAAGACATCACCATAAAGAGTGCCACAAGAGACGAAGGCTATGCCTGCACTGCGGATAGTCTGCCCACCAAGTCAAGGACTGTCCAGAGGCCACTGATCACACTGTCCAAGGACGAGCACGAAGAGCACTAGAACTACAGCAAGGGGACCCGCCTTTCCAGATTCAGCAACAGCATGGAGCACTGCCGCGAGGGCCAGCTTATGTCAGGACAGCTGAAGAAATTGAAGTGATTCCAGTTCCGGAGAAAAACTGAAGACAGAAGATTCTTTTGCATGATTGAAAAAAAAATCATTTATCTTGATTCGTAATCCATCCAGCCTTCCTTTAAATTCCTTAAAGCACCTAGATCAATTCTTGAAACTTCTTGTTTGAAACTTTTGTTGATGTCAAAACTTACTTCGAGATATCGTTTCCTATTTCGATAAACTTATTTCAGATCCCCAAATCGATAATTTTCTAAAATTCATTGTTTGATACCGTTGGCATATTCATCATTCCTGACGTTGTTTCCTAGTGATGGCTCCTATTTGCAAATTTTATTCATTTATCAAACTTCATGTTAATTGAGATTTTAATCGCTTCTCGAGATTTCATTTCGAAACCATGATCCTCATTCGAAACCTTGTTAAGCTTCGTCTTATTTAGGACATTGTTCAGGATTCCTTTGAAGGTTTGAAGATTTCTTTTTCCTATTTTGGGATTATGACTCATTATCTATATGAGACTTGTTTTCCATTCATGACTTTGATTCAAGAGTTGTTGTTCACTACTTTCTTTCGATCTTGCTTCCTACTCGTTTCAGTTTTCTATTCGAGGTTTTATTGAAATTTGGTTTTCCAATCGTGATTTTGAGATCCTGTTTCCTATTCGGGACTTTGCTTTCGTTCGAGATTTTGCCTCCTATTCAAGAATTTATTTTGTTCACGACCTTATTTGACCTCGTTTCCTATTTGAGATTTTGCTTGTTTCTACTCACCATTCAATGCCTGTTTCCTATTCTCTACTTGATACCCTATTTCTCTTCACTAGTCATGACCTTGCTTTTTGTTCGAGAATTACTTTCTATCTGCGATTTTGTTGATATTTTAGTTCTAATGAGACTTTGTATACTATTGGAGATTTCATTTCCCATTCGAGATCTGTTCGAGATTTTATCGTTATTTGAGATTTTGTTGAACTTCGTTTCCAATGCGCGATTTCTTTCTTATTTTACGACATTGTCTTATATTTTGACGCCTTGCTTCTGTTCATCCTTCGAGACTTTGTTACCCCTTCGGGATAACGTTCCATATACGGAATCTTGTTACACCCCAGGTTTTATTTTGGGTTTCGGTTACCATTTGAAACCTTGATCCCTGTTGAGGTTTAAAAATCTCCTTGTTGCCTTTTAGTACACTCTACTCCTTGACTGGATTTCGTGTTGCTCCGTGGTACCTAATAATCATTGTATTCTAATAGTCAGATAACTCACCATTTTCGTGACTTGGACTATCAAAACTCATTTTGATTCCTTGAAATTTTCTATGGATAAAGTTGAAAGACTATTCGATGACCTACTAGGGTGTGACAGTTGTGCGCTGCAGCCGTTATCTGGATTGCGGAGTCCGAAAGTTTACTACAGCCAGCAGCGCACTGGCGGGGCAGAAACTCTAAGTTGAAGTGATTTCAGACATTTATAGGTTTCGGGTATTATGGAGACTTGTCCCAAATTCTTCATGTCATGATCTCTTCGGTCGCTTTGTTGATGATTGTTGGAAAATGGATATAGTGCATAAAATATTCGGTAACATATCGTTATTTGAGTCACGGAGCCGAAGTTCACTGCAGCCAGGTATACCCTGGCGGGGTAGGAATTCTGAGTAAAGTGATTTCAAATATCTATATGTTTCTGGATACCATAGAAACTATGTTCCTTTCCCTATGATTATTGGTTTTCGAGAATCACAAAATCCTTGCACGTTCATCCTAATTTAATACCGTACCTCCTGAGTATTTCGAACGTTTTCTCAATCAACCCTTGCTAACTTCTCTTCTAGCATTTTATCGTTGGATCATTGGCTTCCTCAAAATTATACATTACCAGATTTTGATTTCGTATCTCGTTTGTGTCTTGTCTACACTTCGATCTTAAATCATGTCTATCTGACCATGATTTTTCTATCTTATTCTAGCCCACTTGTGTTAAACTATCGATTTTGATCGTACTTGGTAGTTGTGCCTGCATGATTCTGCGCCTCTAAGTGGTAACTAAAATTTATTCCATCTCATGCCTATTTGATTCTTGATCATTGTTAGATCGTGATATTTCAACTTCTTATATGTAATTATCATAATTGGTCTCAAGGATCAGGAGGCGTTGCAGAGTTACACAGGATCGGCAGAAGCACTGGACGGACAGCAGCAAACGACCACTGGAGTTCGCAGTAGGAGATAGGGTATTCCTGAAGATCTCGCCGACCTGAGACATCATTCGTTTTGGCAGAGGCGGGAAGCTCAGTCCGAGGTACATTGGGCCTTTTGACGTGACGACACGGATTGGCGAGGTATCGTATCGACTAGCGCTTCCAGCCAGCTTGGAGGGAGTACACAACGTCTTCCATGTGTCCTCGCTTCGACGCTACATTCCAGACCCGAGCCATGTAGTGGACTACTCAGAGTTAGAGGTGGGTCCCAGCTTGACCTACGAGGAGCAGCCAGTGGAGATCCTTGATTGGAGAGAGAAGCGCATGCGGAATCAGACTATTCCACTTGTCCACGTCATGTGGAGACACCATTCTCCCGGAGAGTCCATATGGGAGAGTGAGGATGAGATGCGAGAGCGCTACCCTAGATTGTTTACTTGATTGTATTTTAACATTTTGAATTTCCATTTTCAATAAATATTTTGGGGTGTTTCGTGAATCAATTTTGGATTACTTCTGAATTTCGAGGGCAAAATTTTTCAAGGAGGAGAGATTTGTAACTCCACCTTTCTAATAATTGAATTTTTTAATCAATTAGAATTTTTTTATATTTTATTAATTAAATAAAGTTATTAATGTATATAATTATTCTTCTTGTGTTTTAGCCGTGGGCTTCCCTCCAAATTAAATTATTGATTGATTATTCAGCCCACCGTTTCATTTCTTACCAGCCCAGCCCAGCCCACTGAATCATTTTAGTTTCATTACGGAGAGGAGCATGTGCATTGCACAGCTCAGTCTTTTCCCTCCTCTAACACTCAACCATGTGGGTTGTTAATTGATTTGAATCCTAACGAATTTTTCCAGGGTGGAGAGCTGGCTAGTTTTGGCACCAAATGTTGCGTGAGATCCAAGCTGATCGACTATAAATCCCTCCTTCTAGGTCAGTATTTGCCAAGGAATCATAACGAATCAGCCTCTTCCTCATTCTTCCTTCCATTCCATTCTCTCTGAGCTCTGTTCTGGACTAGCCATGGCGGATCGACGACTCGACCTTCAAATCGACAGTGCACAAGCTCAGTAAGCAATTTCATTGACCTTCTTTTTCTTCTTGATCAATTTGATCGTTCTGAAGTTTGAACATGATCGAATCAACGATTGGATCATTCGGTTCAACTCTGGATTCGGCCGATCGATTTCGATCGAGCGTATAATAGATCGATCTCTGATCGTTGTTCGATCATTATTTTTAATGATCAATTATCTATGGATTTAGCAATTGGAATTCTGATCATGATGTGTTTGTTTGTTTTCCTCCATGATTCAAATTGATCCTGCATGAACTCAATTGGTAATAGTTGATCGTATCTTAAATTCTTCTGATCAGAATCTGTCCTCACTTCAATTCCCTGATTGAAAGTAGAGGTGAGCAATTATCCCTTCATAGAGTTTATTTTAGCCTTGTTCTTTCATAATTCTGGTGACATTTTGGGAGTATCAGGATATTGAATTTAAAGTGCAAACCTCTTGATCAACTTCGATCAAGCTTTTGATCAAATCCATCCGGGTGAGTTAAGCTAAACTTTGCTAATCTAAGTTGTTTTGTTTTTTCAATTCGAGTTATACATCAATAATGGGGGTTGTTGTGTTGTGATCTTGGGCATATCTTCTAATTGCAGTTTTGGGTTTATAAACAATTTCAGCCACTAGTAGTCTTAGTTAATTTGGTTAATATCTGATTTGTATATTGAGGAAGGGTGGTTATGTAGATGGGTTATCTTTGATTCAAGTTGATGTTGGTTGTTTCTATTTTAGTATTCTTCTCTAGGCTGATATCAGTTGGCAGGGGAGTAGGAAATTTAGTAGATATTACTGTAGGTTTCTTGCATACTCAGAAATTGCTGAGGACTTTTCATTCCATGTTATATTGAGAACTAGAGTATAGCAGGTTGGGTTGCATATTATCTCAGATTAACTATTCAGGACTGATTTCTCTTAGAACTGCCAAATTTTTTGTTCTTGCAAAATAAATATTTCTAGTAGTTGATATCTATACCTATAGCTGAACTTTGGATCATGAACTGAGTTCAGAAGATTGATCAGATAATAGGAAGGTTGTGGGGACTGTTAGTCCAGACAGTTGATTGCAGCATCCTATTCTAGGACTAAAAATCAGTTGGGAACCTTAATGAAATTAGGATTCAGGTTGCAAGCACTTTAGACTAATGCATAGGTAAAGGAGTAAGTTATTAGGACTGAATCAGGCATGGGGAGACTGGTCTGTACCAGAATTACTGGACTGACTGTTGTAGGAACGAAATCGTAAAGCAGAATACTCTAGAGGGGGGTGAATAGAGTATGCAGCAGAATATTGCTAATTAAAAACTTGTTAGCGGTTAGATCACAGATATAATAATAATCACAAAAGTAAATGACAGAAATTAAAAGTGATCAGAAGGCAAACACGAACACCGAGATTTATACTGGTTTCCCTCTTGTGAGGACTAGTCCAGTCGGAAGAACTCTAGCTTCCAGTTGAATCCACTATTGGAAAATCCCGTAAGTTTTCATACGAAGTCCTTGCAACTTCTACAGACGCGACCTTTGATACGAAGAACTCGACCAACTTAAATTGTGAAGAGTTGAATCTTCTATTAAGCCTCTGATTACAATCGCTCTGAAACTTCTATACCGTATCCCATTGGCAAATCAACTAGAGGATTGCAACTGGCTTGGGATTTGAAAATGAAAGCTTTTTAGAACTCTTTGGAAGAATGTAAGCTCAGGAAGAGAAGAGATTGAAAGTGAATTGGTGATTTGAAATGATCGAAATACTTCTCTATTTATAGTTTTTCCAAAGACAGAACTCTGACAGAATTCGGGCAGAATTCGGACAGAACTCTTTGTAACAAACCACAACTGAAGGATGACCAAGTTCAAAATCCAACGTTCACTAACGTTCCAAATGGCCGAACTCTGGCCGAACTCGGGCCGAGTTCTCCTGGGGTTCTGCCAGTTCATTTGAGAAAATAAATTTTGGCTTTTTGAAAAATCCTTCAGAAGCTTTTTGTAAAAAGAATGTTTTTCAAAAACGTAGGTCATTTGTAAAAGAAGAGGATGGTTTTGAAAAACATTTTCAGATAGCATATTTGCCAGTACGACTCGGTATACAATGTATTCCTAGACTCAATAAAATGAAAAATTACATAGCGTAATAGAAAGTACATTCTAAATGGCAAATAGCTTCAGTCTTGAACAAAGTAGAGATCCATTGTTGAGCAGTGTCCAAAACGTCGTAGGTAAACATCTGATTTTACTTGTAATTATATCGAGACAGAGTTTGATCAATTAGTAAAATCAGGTTTGACCATGACCAATGGGCCAACAATCTCCTCCATTTTGATAATTGACAAACCTTGTTGATATAACATCTAAGATGGAATCAATTCAAAATAGTAATCAAAAGAAATTGTTCATAACCTGTATTTCACTTGAACGAAAAAAATGTTAGATCCTTATTTCTCCCCCGTTGTCACTTAGCAAAATAATTGCAAAAGAGAAAGCTCCTCCGCAATCAATGCATAAGTAACATACAGTGAAGAAACACAATAGAAATAAATAATCATGACAGACATGGTATAAATGATAAATATAGTAAGAGAAACATATAGACTATAGAACAACACAGGCATGTATTTGTCACAGGCAATATTTAATAAAGTACGAGAATAATACTGAAACAAATAAAGTTCTGAAAAATAGACTAAGATGCCAAAACTGAGGCATAATCAAAAATCATGTCTATGAATAGTCACATAATAAAGAAAAGTGCTGATAATAAAAAATAAGAGTA
The DNA here is from genome assembly GCA_029216955.1 of Iris pallida. Classification (NCBI taxonomy): domain Eukaryota; kingdom Viridiplantae; phylum Streptophyta; class Magnoliopsida; order Asparagales; family Iridaceae; genus Iris; species Iris pallida. Next base: position 1,179,359 of record JANAVB010026399.1, read on the forward strand.
CTAATATAATCTTGGAATGTCGGAGCATTTCTAAGTAAACATAAGACAAAAGTAACAGTCTCAATATCTAACATCTCAAAAATCATCATCATCATCATCATCATCATCAACGTCATCAGCTGCAGCTCCAGCATGTCCAGAAGGACCAGCTCTAGAAGTACCAGCGCCAGAAGTGTGAGGAGTGGCACCAGTGGTACGATACCAATCATAGGCGTTCCCTGGCTGGAACAGAGAGTGGACCGCCTCGTCGTCAATGCAGTAGCCAGAAACAGAAGGGTCTTGAGGTAGAGAGCTAGCAGAATGACCCGTCTGCGCAAACCTCAGATCGGCGAAGGAGTTGGCAATCGCCTGGAACCGAGTCACATCACGAAACTCGTGTTCCCTAGTGGTCTCAACATAAAAAGACTGCAGATCTGATAAGTGCTGATGTATACCCTCAAATGTTATAGGGTAAGAATGAGGAGGAACAGGTGCTGTTGGAGCTGTGGGAGTAGGTACAGGATGAGTAGGTGCAGTAGATGGAGGAACAGTGGCAATGCTGCGACGAGAGAGTTTGAGAAACTTGGGCTCGGGGTCGACAGCACAAGTAGATAGGTCAATATCAAATCTCTGAAAGATGCGTGGAATAAGCATCACATAAGATAGATTGCGGTCTCTTCCGCGACATCTACCCATCATCTGGATGATAGTCTTAGGGGCAGAAAAAGGAATCCCCTTAAGAATATGATAAAGAGCAGAAAGCTCAAGTGCAGTGACATCATCTTTAGAAGTGGATTTCGGAAGTAAGGTGGAATAGATGATGCGATGTAATTCGTAGTTAAACAAGTTCAAGTTATTAGCCTTGAACTTTCCAGGACGAGCGCGTGCGGGCGCACAAATCTCATTCTTGAAACTAACTAGTGTCGTGCCATCGGGGAAATCAAAATCAGTGATGTCATCGAGCGGGGCACCTTCTTTTGGAATACCAAGGATTTTCGCTAACGTTTCATCAGTGAATTCGATATCAATTCCTCCGACACGTGCCCTCGCGGTAAAAGTGTCTAACACGAAATTGCAATAGAATAATCTAATAGCATTAGTGGTAATGGGGAATTATAAGGTGACAAAATGTTGTAACCCTAATGCCTCAAAGTAAGGGCGGTGATCCGAAAAGACAGTCCATTTAATCGATGATCCGCTGCAAATTGTACGCATGATAAAATCGGCTTACCACAATAAAGCTTGATCGGAAGTTTTAAAGTAAAACTCGTCCGACGCACCATCGTCCGATTGGATCGGAGAAAAGAGGCAATCTGTATACGGATCTGAAGACGATTCCTCTTCACTGGCATTGGTCTTCTTCCTCTTGAAGGGATTGAACTTAGGCATTCTTTCCCAAAATATTCTAGAAACCCTAAGTATTGAAAAGTGGTGGAGAGAAGGGATTATACCTTCCAAGAATTGGATATGTTGTAGAGGATGACGTTCTCCGCACGAATCCAAAGATTGGACGAGAAACTCCACAAGGATTAGAAGAACAAGGATGGAGAAGAAGCTAGGGTTTCGGAGGCGCGCTGCTGCTGTTATGAGGATGTGGGTAAGAATGAAGAAGAAGGAAGCCTCGGGTTCGTGCTGGTACATATATATATCCAGTCGAAATCTGGCCGAAGTCGGACCGAACTCGGGCCGAATTCGCCAAGGGTTGCCTGGCTATATATATATATATAAAATAATTCAAATGAGGCCACATTCTTTTTTAGTAATTCGTTTCAAATGCTTAATTCAAAGTTTAGTAATTTTAAATCGCAAAATAATATAATTAATATTATTTTATAAATTAATATTCTTTACTCAGCATCTGTCTCAGATTAGCTGTAGGGGTACCGTCCCAGCTAACGAAGGTTCACCGGGGAACACTTAAGTACCGCTTCGCTTCGACCGTAGTCGTGGTGACAGACAGACTCTTTTTGGGCTTGTCTCGAAAACAGTTTTTGAGTATCGAATAAATTAATTAATAAAATAAAATTAATTAATATTATTGACATCTAAAATGTCTAATTCTCGACGTAAATAATTGAAATAATCTTTCGCTAGAGATTTTGTGAGTATGTCAGCTAATTGATTCTGTGTGTCTATGTATACAAGGTCTATATCTCCATTTTGTTGATGATCTCTAAGAAAGTGATGTCGAATCTCGATATGTTTAGTACGAGAATGAAATACTGGATTCTTAGTCAAATTGATAGAACTAGTATTGTCATAGAAAATGGGTATGTGTGAAAAATGCAATCCATAGTCTTCTAAGGTTTGTTTCATCCACAAAATTTGTGCATAACAACATCCTGCAGCGATATACTCAGCCTCGATTGTTGATAATGCAACAGAATTTTGATTTTTACTAAACCAAGACACTAGAGCTTTTCCTAGGAAATGACATGTGCCGCTAGTACTTTTTCTATCTACTTTGCATCCGGCAAAATCAGTATCGGAATAACCGGTTAGGTCAAACGACGTGGTTTTGGGATACCATAAGCTGACAGAAGAAGTGCCTTTAAGGTATCGGAAGATACGCTTAACTGCGCACAAATGTGATTCCTTAGGATTAGCTTGAAAACGTGCATATAAGCAAACACTAAACATTATGTCTGGTCGACTAGCAGTTAAATACAGTAAGCTACTGATCATACCTCGATACTTACGTATGTCGACGGGTTTGTCTTGTTCATCAATATCAAGCTTACTTAAAGTCGCCATTGGAGTGCTAAGTGGTTTTGCTGCTTCTATATCGAACTTCTTTAATAGATCCTTTGTGTACTTTGCTTGATTTATGAACGTCCCATTGTTGGTTTGTTTGATTTGCAGTCCGAGAAAGAATTTCAGCTCTCCCATCATGCTCATCTCAAACTCATTCTGCATACACTTAAAAAATTCTTGACAAAGAGATTCATCAGTAGATCCAAAGATAATATCATCTACATAGACTTGAATCAAAAGAATATTATTATTCAAAGATTTTATAAACAAAGTAGTGTCAACCTTTCCCTTTAAAAAACCGTTATCAAGTAGAAAAGTGCTTAGACGATCGTACCAAGTACGAGGGGCTTGTTTCAAACCGTATAAAGCTTTCTTCAACTTGAAAACATATTCAGGAAATTCGAAATCAGTAAAACCGGGTGGTTGAGCTACATAAACCTCTTCTTTTATAAAACTATTTAAAAATGCGCTTTTGATATCCATTTGAAATAACTTAAAATTATGAAAACATGCAAATGTACATAACATGCAAATGGATTCTAATCTCGCAACTGGGACATAAGTCTCATCATAGTCAATACCTTCTTCATGATTATATCCTTGAGCTACGAGTCGAGCCTTATTACGAGTCACTAAACTATTCTCGTTCAGTTTATTTTAGAATACCCATCGGGTGCCAATGACCGGATGATCAATAGGCTTGGGAACAAGTTCCCAAACTTGATTTCGTTCGAATTGGTTTAATTCCTCTTGCATAGCATCTAACCAAAAATTATTACTACATGCTTCATCAAAATTTTTGGGTTAAAACTGCAAGACAAAAGCAACACAGGAAGCTATATCTTTATTAGAGGAACGAGTACTTACACCCTTGGTAATCTCACCAATTACCAAGTCCTTTGGATGACTAGCCAAGAATCTTATCTCTTTTGGTGCAGTCTCAAGATTGCTAATTCCGACTTCTTTGCTTGGAGGTTCATCTGATGCCTGATGTGATGGTTCTGCATCTTTGTGTGAAGGTTTTGTAGTAGCTGTACTTGGTGCGATTATGTCTTCATTGTCATCATCGTCTAAGTATAGATTTAGCTCATCAAACTTGACGTTGATAGATTCTTCAATGATCATTGTTCTTTTGTTGAAGACTCTATATCCTTTGCTCTTTGCTGCATAACCTAAAAATATACCTTTATCGGCCTTTTCATCAAATTTACTCAAATTATCTTTAGTATTAAGAATAAAGCATTTACAACCAAAGATTTTGAAATAAGAAACATTTGGTGTTCTATCAAACCATAATTCATAGGGAGTCTTCTTCGATATAGGTCGAATTAGAACCCTATTGAGAATATAGCATGCTGTATTTACAGCTTCAGCCCATAAATATCTAGGTAGACTAAACTGGTTCAACATAACTCTAGCCATTTCAGATTGAGTTCTGTTCTTACCTTTCATAACTCCATTTTTTTGTGGAGTCCTAGGGTAAGAGAATTCATGCAGATAACCGTGTGTGTCACAAAATTGCTTGAATTCTGCATTCTCAAATTCGCTGCCATGATCACTACGAATGCGAGTAATCATAAACACTTTTTCATTCTGTACTTTCTTGCAAAAGGTGACGAATTCTGATAATGCATCGTTCTTGCGTGCAAGAAAATAAACCCATGTATATCTAGAAAAATCATCTATAATGACAAATTCATATAACTTACCACCTAGACTAGCAATTCTGCTGGGTCCAAATAAGTCCATATGTAACAATTGTAAAGGTCTAGTGGTACTTACAGCGTTTTTGGATTTGAATGCGAATTTGGTAGCTTTGTTCTTTCATATTCACTACATACCGTATCCTTCTTGAAAGAAATATTCGGTAAGCCGCGTACCAACTTCTTCGTAGATAATCTTGAAATTGTATCCATGTTTGTATGACCGAGTCTCATATGCCATAGTTGACTCTCAATACTTTTGGCCATCAAACATCTACCTGTATTGTTAGCATCTTCCAATAAATAGAATACATATATATTGTCTTCCCTAATACCTTCAAATATAGTACTGTCAGTTGAACTATCAATAATAGTACATTTATCTTTTACGAAGTTAATGCCATAACCATGATAAGCTAAATGGCTTATGCTGAGCAGATTATGTTTTAACTCAGTAACAAGACAATTTGATAGGGAGCCTTACCAATGTTACCGATACCGATTATGTACCCTCTCAAATTATTACCGAAGGAGACGTATCCTTCTTTATTCTTCTTCGACAGTATTGCAAATAATGAAACGTCACCAGTCATGTGCCGTGAGCAACCGCTGTCGAGGATCTATTTGCTCCTAGCATGTGAAGGGCGTCCCACCTATAAAACAATTTGCAGATAAAACTTTTGGTACCCATTTTTTGTAGGGTCCAGACTGGTTAGTTTTCGGTATCCATGCATAAATATTTAAATCTACTAACTTTCTGATTCTACATGCAGAAGATATATGACCAATGAGACCACAATAATGACATTTAGCATGTTGAGTGTTGAAAGTAGTGTGAGGTGCATGATTGGTAGGTTTTTGGTTTTCTAGTATAGAAGAATGCATGCCTATTAGTCTTCTTGGGCATAGTCTTGGTATGGTTTGATCTGACAGTGTTGGGCATGTTCCGATGATTCGGTAATTGACACGTATTAGAATATGAAGCAGCAACTTCAGGCCATTTTCCTAAACTAATTTCCAACTTTTTGGAAGTATCATATAATCTAGTATAGTCAGATGTGAGTGATTCTAATCTGACCTGTGCACACTGAGACTCTTTCTTTCCTTAGATAGGTCTTCCTTTAACAGGACAATAGTTTGGTTTTTTTCTTCGGATAGCTTAACAGTCTCGTGTAACAATAATTTGATAGAAGAAAGCTCACCAGACTCATTTGAAGAGTCACTATCTCTAACATGATCTAGTAGGTCGGTAAGTCTTCCTATTTCACCTTTGTACTCTTTGAGTACCTTCTTAGAGGTTTCATATTTGCTATGCAGTTTTTTGTAATCATCTAACAGTTCACTGAAAGCCTCTCCTAGTTGCTCAAAGGTGAAATCATCATAAGGGTCAAATAGAGGATTAGTGATTACCTGATCGCAAGCCATCAAGCACACATTTGCAGCGTCATCTGATTGTTCATCTTCTGAGTCGCTGGCTTCACTTTCATGCCATATGCTTGTGTTGGCGTATTTTTTTGATGTAGATTTCTTCAGGTAGCCTTTGTTATATTTGCTATTTTTCTTTGATGATGATGCTGAGGGACAATCTTTCTTCATGTGTCATTTCTTCTTGCATCCATAGCAAATAGGATCTTCCTCAATGTTGTTGTTGTCTTTGCTGTCTTTTGTTCTCCTGTTAAATCTCATAAACTTCTTGAACTTTCTTACCAGAAGAGCTTGATCTTCAGAGTCGGAGTCGCTGTCGTCGAAATCATCTTCGATGGTTCTTCTATGTTGAGCCTTGAGAGCGATCGTCTTCTCTGACTTCTTCTTTGGTGTAGCATCTTCAAAGTCTTAAAGTTCTAACTCGTGAGTGAGTAGCTTACCCATGAGTGTTTCTAGAGACATTGTTGAGAGGTCGTTTCCTTCAATGATTGCTGTAGCCTTTGGAATCCAGTTCTTTGTAAGGGCTCGTAGAAGTTTGCGAATCTTCTCATGGTTACTGTAATCCTTGCCTAGTGAGGACAACGGATTTACAATATCCAAGAATCTTGTAAACATCTGAGTGACTGATTCACTTGGCTTCATTTTGAACGCCTCATACTCCTGAGTAAGTCTGCTGATCTTTGACTCCTTGACTTGTGTTGTTCCTTCGTGGGTTACTTCGAGAAGTTTCTATACTTTGTTTGATGTTGTGCAAGTAGACACCCTGTTGAATTCAGTTCTGTCTAAAGCACAAAATAAAGCGTTAATAGCACGTGCGTCAAGACTGGCCTTTTTCTTTTCTTCTTCTATATATTTGTCATGGGTTTTTCAGCTAAAACACCATCAACATTAATAAGAGGTGGCTTTTTATAGCCATCAATAACTACAGACCATAAGTCAAAATCAAGAGATTTCAGAAAGAAACTCATACGTGTTTTCCAATAAGTGTAGTTTGTGCCGTCAAACAGTGGAGGTCTGTTTGTGGCTTGGCCTTCACTTGTGAATTTTACAGTTGCCATGTATAATGCTGTGATCTATATAAAAATTGAATATAACTGCAATTTTACCTTACTTTACCTGTATAACCTGCTTTCGATATACCTCTAGATGGAGAACCTGCTCTGATACCAATTGTAGGAACGAAATCGTAATCCAGAATACTCTAGAGGGAGGGTGAATAGAGTAGGCAGCAAAATATTGCTAATTAAAAACTTGTTAGCGGTTAGATCACAGATATAATAATAATCACAAAAGTAAATGACAGAAATTAAAAGTGATCAGAAGGCAAACGCAAAGACCGAGATTTATACTGGTTTCCCTCTTGTAAGGACTAGTCCAGTCGAAAGAACTCTAGCTTCTAGTTGAATCCACTATTAAAAAATCCTGCAAGTTTTCATACGAAGTCCTTGCAACTTCTACAGACGCGAGCTTTGATACGAAGAACTCGACCAACTTCAATTGTGAAGAGTTGAATCTTCTATCAAGCCTCTGATTACAATCGCTCTGAAACTTCTAGACCGTACCACACTGGCAAATCAACTAGAGGATTGTAACTGGCTTGGGATTTGAAAATAAAAGCTTTTTAAAACTCTTTGGAAGAATGTAAGCTCAGGAAGAGAAGAGATTGAAAGTGAATTGGTGATTTGAAATGATTGAAATACTTCTCTATTTATAGTTTTTTCAAAGACAGAACTCTGACAGAATTCGGGCAAAATTCGGACAGAACTATTTGTAACAAACCGCAACTGAAGGATGACCAAGTTCAAAATCAAACGTTCACTAACGTTCCAAATGGCCAAACTCTGGCCGAACTCTGGCCGAACTCGGGTCGAGTTCTCCTGGGGTTCTGCCAGTTCATTTGAGAAAATAAATTTTAGCTTTTTGAAAAATCCTTCAGAAGCTTTTTGTAAAAAGAACATTTTTTAAAAACGTAGGTCATTGTAAAAGAATAGGATGGTTTTGAAAAACGTTTTCGGATAGCCTATTTGCCAGTACGACTCGGTGTACAATGTATTCCTAGACTCAATAAAATAAAAAATTACATAGCGTAACAGAAAGTACATTCTGAATGGCAAACAACTTCAGTCTTGAACAAAGTAGAGATCCATTGTTGAGCAGTGTCCAAAACGTCGTAGGTAAACATTTGAGTTGGCTTGTAATTATATCGAGACAGAGTTTGATCAATTAGTAAAATCAGGTTTGACCATGACCAATGGGCCAACAACTGTTTGTATCCATAACTGAATAACCTGAGTGAATTATCCTATTATGGACTGATATGATATCAGTACTCACTAAGATGGATGGTGTCCTGATTCAGGATTGGGAAGTATCAACTGGATAATAACCTGGGTATGACTCGAAGGGTATCAGGAGAATAGTTAGTAATCTGCCACTTAGATGAAGCATTGGATTTGGAAATCTGGTTCTAAATTGATTTTCAAGGATAAATGTTAAATGTTCTAAGGGACACTGTTGGCAGTATACTAATTTCCCTTTTAAATGGGTTACCAGATAAACAGTAGGGATGTGGCATAATTTGGTATAATAGTAACATGTAGGCTTTATGCATAAGTGAGGGAATGACTTGAATTTATTAAAGAGGGGTTAGAATCATATGTAGTATTGGGTTCAATTTCAGAACCTGAGAATAAGGATGAGAGCATGCCCTGCTTAAGGTTCCTGCTTGCTAACAATTCCCAATATTAAATCTGTTGCTTGACACATTAGGGAGGTTGATTCTTGGTATCTTGGACTGAAACTAAGCAGGACATGTGAGTCTTATTATAAACTGTGTTCAGGCTATTCTAGTTAGGATCGATTTGTTTCCATGTTTTGGTTGGACTGAATTGATACTAGGATATGGTTTGGACTGATAACTGATTATATACTAAATGATATTTGGAGTGAAGGATCATTTCAGGATGTGTTTTTAGCAATACAACATATAGGACTGAACATGTCCTGATTCAAGACTGAATTATCAACTGTTAATTGAGTGAGGCATTGAACAGATTTTTTTGAATACATATAGGGCTGAGACACACAAATTCTTAGTTAGGATTGGCCCTTAAGCTTGGAACTTGTATCACAGTTTAGTTAGGACTAGTATAGGACTGAAGGATGTCCTGATTTTGGACTGGTTGTACCAGTCCTACTAAGGACTGGTTTCCTCTAGAACCTAGGATAAATTTGAGCTGGAATGATTTCAGTTTAACAATTATTACTTCATGAATGCTAGTTCATAGTATTCCCTTACCAAGTCTACCAAATTTTAGAAGGTTGGCCAAACTTGTGAAGTATAAGGGTGAGAGTATTAGAACTAGGTTAGCTAGATTTAGTGGTTCACATGCTACATGAAGTATTACACTGGAACTTGGATGTAATATTTCATGATAACTTGTGTAGCAATGATAGAGAATTGATTTATGAGATAGATTTTAAGTAGAAGGCTAAGCTAATGTATCTTGTTTAGTCATGATTAGAGTTGTTAATAAACCAAATTAGATTTAGCCACTTTATTAATTACCTATAATTCATTTAACAGGTGGACATCCAGGTTTACTACCCACACTTGATAACCCTGCACAAGGCAAGTATACTCCTCGGATTTGTGCATTTCTCATATCTTGTATATTTATCCTTGTATCTCCTTGTTGACACGATGTATCACGATATTGTCTGGTTTTTTGTTTCATGGATTGCTTGTGTCTGGAAGGGGAAATACTATAGATATGTGATCAAACCCTGTTACTATTCATGTGAATATCTTAGGCCCCGTATCGTGCATACGGGACCAAAGCCGTACCTTTTCATGTTCATTGCATCTTTCCAAGCCGATCACATAATCTAGATGTATTTTAATATTGCACATGTCAGGATTCAGGTAGTTTTTCAGGATTTATGGTTGTATTTCATGTTCATGTTGTATTTCATGTTCAGTTTGTACTTCATGTTCAGGTTGTATTTTATGATCAGGACTCATACCATGTTCCCTATTTTACTTTCAGTATTTCCTGTTCAGTTTCCTGTCTTGTATCATTTCTCGTTCTTTATATATATTTCCTGTTTTTTGTTCATACCATGATGTTCATGTTCATTTTCTTGGATATACTTAGCTCCGCTCCTGACTAGGATATGTTGCAGGTGAGTTGGAGGCTCTGTGCGACACGTATTATAGCGGGAAGCCATTAGATGCATGAGAGCTAGCTGGACTTGCTCTTGACTTAGAGGCTGCAGAAGCCTAGATCTTACCTTAGTATTCCATATTATTTTTCCTTGTATTGAGACTAGTAGACTTTCTGTCATTTGCTGGAATGTAATAAATTCTGAGACATGTATCTGGATTTGGGATTCGTTATATATGCTGTATTTTCATACTTGTCTTGATATCTGGTTAGTTTTCTCTAGATTGGTACAGTTTACTTTGTCGTGTCTAACGACAAAGGCTAGGCGTGTCCACTCGTGTCCGATTATTCGGGAGCGGGTCGTGACATCTTCACACAATGAACACTCATAATTGCCCAATCCATGTCCTTAACTGGTACTTAGATGAGTATCCTGACTGACACTCAAGTGCCAAGACCAATCTAAATAGAAAGGAAGTACTACAAGAAAAATGCTCATTTACGAAGTGCAAAACGCGCCGTAAATGATCTTTCACGGCGTACTTTTTTATGCCGGAAAAGGCCATGCCGTAAATGAGCCTATTATTTACGGCGCGCATAGAAACACTGTAAATAACCATCGCTATCCTTTTACAGCGTGCATTACAATGCTATAAATAACCATCGCTATCCTTTTACAACGCGCATTCGAACGCTGTAAATGACTCCTCTCCATTTTTTTTAAAACGCACACTCGAACGCTATAAATGGCCCATCTTCATTTTTTTTACAACGTGCATTCGAACGCTATAAATGACCATTTTTTTTGTACTATTGAGAAGCTGGCCTTATATTATATGCTTAGATATTTTACGATGTGTTTCGTTTGCAACTAAATCATTTGATATTATGAAATGTATATTCTTAGACAAATAAGAAATTATTGGACACAAATAAAAATGCTTATATAATATAGACTAAAATGAGTACTACATTTTTGTGAATACATGACCGAGAAACCGATCACTATCGATAGAAATCGTCATGCATGGCCAACTTCAGAGACCCTCAGCTTCTTTGCCATGTATCCACCCTTTAGAAGCTAGGGAAGAAGAACACAAACAAACTTCACTACTACAACTTCTACTGGCAATATTGACCGACATGCATAATCTGCCACAAGACTGATGGAGACTCCACGGATATGCACTGTTCGGCGACCACCACCAACACGACGACGATGACACAACCGACGGATAGTAGGCTAATTGCTTCGGTGTCAACAGGGTTGGCAGGAAAGGTCCAGCTGGTTGGTGGACATGTTACTGTGTTGCTCTTGCGTATAATAATAATAACCTGATCGCGAAGGCATTTTCTCCACAAGCTATGATAGATGCTTCTGAGTGCTTATTGTGGAGTGAGTGAGAGAAGCACTGCCTATGGAACCCTAATCTTACTTTTTCTATGTATAGTGACGTGTGGTCACTGAATCTCAAATTTGGAGGAGATCATTATGAAGAAGAATGTTGTTGAGCAACACCACTGCCACCGTCTTCGCCATCCTCCACTGCTACTTCCACGGCACTTCCGACCTCATATCCTTCCACGCTGACGACCCCTCGTTCGCCCTCGAGCTACCGGTGCTCCCGCCGCTCCTCGTCGCTGACCTCCCGTCCTTCCTAGTCCAGAACGCAATCAACGACACCGACTCCTCCTCCTCCTTCCTCGATGACACCTTCTGGGAGATGTTCCTAACAATAGACCAGGAGGCGACGAACACGAGATTCGTCGAGGCAGCATGGGGCGATGGGGTGCGGGCGCGGCTGAACGAGAAGTCTGTAGAAGAAGAGAAAGAAAATAGGATGGAGAAGACGGTCATCGCGTACATAGGTTGTTTTGCCGTAGGGACGCTCGAGTCTTCCATACATTACTTGGAGGGAAGTAGAAGAGCAGGGAAGAAATAGTAAGATAGGTATGGAAGAGAGGGAAGAATAAATGTAAGAAGAAGAAGACGAACAGCTGCAGCCGCGTGGGAATGTATAGCAGAAGCTATATAACCGTAATTAATGCAGGGAGAAATTGAAATTTTTGAGTGGAGGCGAAAAATCTGAAAATTCGAAGTGCGGGAATCTAAAAGTTTTGTGCTGAAATTTGAAATTTTAAAGTGGTGAAAATTTTGCTAGGAGGAAGACTTTTACATTTTCTTAAAATCAGTGAGAGGGAAACTAAATTTATTTTAGAGAAAAAAATTTGTTCAAAGGGAAACTAAATATTTTTAATAAACAATTACAACTATTGGGTATATACCAATCAATAAATTATCCACAAAATATTGTCATTATATCCATAAAGAATATAATTTTTTATACTATTTTTTCAAAAATTCTTATTTATTTGGTGTTTCTTGTATTGGTTTTTGTAGTTTTTTCTTGTTTCACTTTTTTTAGAAAAAATTTAATAGTTTTTCTTTCTTTTTTAGGAATAATTTTTTTCCTTTTTTTTTGTTCTTTTGTTCTTTTGTTCTTTTTTTTCTTTGATGAGGAGTGTTTTATTAAATGATTTTTCAACCACAACACGCTTTAATGCATGCCGTAAATGAGCCTATTATTTACAACGCGCACATATGCATGCCGTCATTGTCGACTCATTTACAACGCGCAAAAATGCATGCTGTAATTGCAGACTCATTTACAACACGCAAAAATGCATGCCGTAATTGAGTATTCAATTACGGCGTGCCTGTCAAACACGCCGTAGAAAAGACAAAAAATAACTCTTTTACGGCATGCATATTTGCACGTCGCAAATGAGTATCATTTACAACGCGCAGCAACTGCACGCCATAAATTGCGCGCCGTAAATACTACATTTTCTTGTAGTGAAGGGGTGGACAGTGGTCTAGGGACAGAACAGAGATTATAGGTTAACGTATGGGCTGTACAAGAGGTTTCCTCTGCTGCTGCAAGTTAGACAAGGTCATTACTTCAAGAATAATGGTCAGGACCATTCAATGGTTCATGAAGGTCTGTTCTTCACACAGGAGCATTGGACTAAACATCAGGGAATGGTCTGCACAAGTGCAGCACAGGAACCCAATGCCACCCCATGTTCCATTCGACATATACAAATGTCTTGGTGGCTAACACAATCTAATACAAGGATAGACAATGGCACAGGTATCTAGTCTGATTAAGAAGGATGATAGAATATGCAATAGGTAAAGGGGTTAACCAAAGTCTAGGGATACATGGGTATATGAGACTGAACATAAGATTCAGTGGAAATCGAACACTAATGCAGTATGGTTTAATCATGAAGGGGACAAATGCTATAAACAATATGGTTTTGTAGAAGCATGGAAAAGAATAAAGAAAAATCCATGCGGCCAGAAAGCCCCATGCGGCTCAGAAAGATTCATGCGGCCAGAGAGCCCCATACGGCTCAGAGAGTCTATGCGGCTCAAATAAGTCCTATGCGGCTCAAAGAGGAGCCACGTGGCCTGCAAACAGCTCTCTCGTTTGTCCTTTACTGCATTAAATGCCTTGACGGCTGACAGCTTTGACGAAGTGACAGTTCTGACACGAAGATATCATTATGACTCCCTCATAATGACGGACTCCTTGGGAAGCGAAGAAAATCTCTGACACGATCCCCCGAGATTCAGAAACTGTCATGCGGCCTTGACACGTGGACAGTCGTATGCGGCCCAAGTGGAGACTCCCCCATGCGGCCCAAGCGGAGGCTCCCCATGCGGCTCACGAAGATTAGCCCCATGCGGCTCATGAAGACCAGCCCCATGCGGCTCACGAAGACCATCCCCATACGGCTCGCGAGGATTATCTCCATGCGGCTCATTCATATGGTCACCCACACTCATGCGGCTCAAATTATTACCATGCGGTTCAAATAGTCAGGGTCCACTCTCAGGCAGCCTGGACACGTGGCCAGCCTTATGCGGCCCAACTTTCCTGTGGCTCAGATTTCTGCTGTTTTGACACGTGGCATGATAGCAGGGCGCGTGCCATTAGATTGATCGAAATCTCTCAGCAAATCCCAATGAAATATTGGGATCAAATCAGATCATTTGCAAATAAGCCAATTAAAGATACGTGTCGAGGAATCCGAGGTTGGCATGACAAATCAGGAGGATTTATGTCAATCAGCATTAATTACCCACAAAAGATTTGATGCAATCACATTTATTGCTCAAATCTCGATGAACGGCCCAGATTCCGTGATCCTTAGCCGCCGACTTTCAAGAATGGACAATCATTGTAAACCCTAATGAAGCCCCCCCACTCTTATAAATAGCAGGGTGCCATTCCCTTGCGAAGGATACAGAGGGATATACACACACACAGAGATACGGAGAGAGATATATGCAGACAGAGACAGACGCACATAGAGATATAGAGAGCCAGAGAGCCTGAAGAGAGAGCATTTCTTCATCAACGCCAAGCAGTTCTTCTACAGAGCCAAGGTTGCACCCGATCGTCCAAGGAGTAAGGCAGAGCGGCCATCGCTTTTCCGAGCCTCTACCATCACCCTCCAGAATCTAAAATAAACAATTGTACTTAGATTGTTGTACCTAGGTTTTCGTCCCTAGGCTTTCTTTGTACAAGCGAGTTTGTATTGTGAAGTAAAAGTCCAGTCCTCCGATAATTGTTCTGTTCTTTTATATTTTATGGCAAACACGATGGCGACTCTGCTGGGGACAAACTTCTCCACGGCTGAGGAGTTGGTAACGCAATCGGATGCAGCCAAACTTGGCTCTACGCAACAGAAGATGGTCGTCCGCTTCGACCAACAGGCGTTTAAAGAAATGCTCTCTGAAGGAAGTGCTGGCCCGGTCCAGAAGCGAACCCGCACAAAGAAAGCTCGCTGCGAGTGGAGGCCAAAATCATTTGCTCCTCCACAAGCTCTGGACGGGGTCCTCTTTGCTACCCAAGACGGCGAAGGCGACTCTCATACGGCTCCACTTCGAACCGTAGAGGACTCTGCTGTCCCTAAGTGGGGCAGAGGAAAGCACTGCGATGCTGGACTTGTCGGGACAAAGAGTGATTCTATGCGCCTCAAGAAGAAGCCGAACACTCCTGTGGTCAAATCTGCCAACCACATGCAGGAGGCTCATGCGGGTGAATCTGCCAGCCGCATGAAGAAAGTCTATGCGGCCAGATCATCCAGCCGCATGAAGAAAACTCATGCGGCTGAGACTCCCAGCCGCATGAAGAAAGCCTATACGGCTACGTCTGCCAGCCGCATGATGATTTGTTGATGGCAGCCGCATAACGCCTACCCCGCGTGGCTCTGTCTTCGACCGCCTATCTTATGGTCCTGATCTCTTATGCTTCCAAGAAGATATGTCTGACTCTCTCCAGCATCACTTAGACTCTTCCTACTATGTGCCCTTACGCACTAGAGTGAAGAAGTCTAAGGCAGCGCGAGCTTGGCAAGTTCGGTCCGCTGATCCGATCTCTGACCATCCGAGCGTCTCGTATACCGTTATGCGGGCCTCAGATAGGAAGTTGTATAGAACCACTCGAGTCCAGCCCCCGGCGGCAAACGGACAGAGAGGTTCGCAAAAGTCTTCCAAAATCCAGGGAGCGAACATGGTCGATCCAGACCCATCTGACTTGCGTGAGGCCATCCTCCACAAACGCAAGGAAAGAGAAGATGCATCAGGGTGCAAAGAGTCCTCCCACGGACGTCACTGCACCCAAGTCATCGTCAACTGCTGCTGCAATAACGCGACGGTGCAAAAAGACCGGCAGTCCGTCATTCAAAGACTGCAACAACCGTCTTCAGAAGACGAGGCACTTCCCGTCGTCGCCTGCAACTCTGCTCAGAAAGTCCCCGCCGATTGGAGAGGGAAGAAGACAAATGTTCCCAGCCTGAAGATTGCGACCACGATGACTAAAAGACTGTCGTCTAAGCGGGTGCCCACCACCGAAGTTTTCCAAGGTACTCATACTAAGACAAAATCTGCTACAGTGGGAGATTCGTCATCCACATCACTGGGGGTTGCTGGGACTGGGGGTAGCACTCCTTCAAACCTCCACGACAATCAGATGTTCCAAGAAGACGAGCCGGGGGGAACAACTCTCCCATCAGATGCAGCAAACCCCGACGTCCCCGAGGACGTCCACAACTCCCAAGACGAGGCGAACTCGGAGACTGGGGGTACTGTTCCTTCTGAGTCCGAACCAGAGGAGAATATTCCCACATATCCTGATGACTTCTCACTACAGGGGTACGACTCGGAGGACGCTTCCTCCACCGCTCCGTCCATCTCTCCTCATGTAAAGACGGTGTTCATGACGGACAGCAGCCAAGGTGGTTCCAGTGATCGCCAACGCATCGACACTCTGGAGGCCATACTACTTGCCTTGGTCAAGTCTGTGGACGAGATCAAACCGGCCCTTCCAACTCTGTAAGGAGGGATGCCTGGCCAAACAAGCGTAGGTCCCGCGGTCAATGCGGACTCGAATTTAGCAGCACCGAACCCGGGCAACAATCCTCCTGAAGTAACGGCCCCCACCGTCGTGGATGAGGCCCGAGAAGCGAGAAGAGAGGTCCAGGAGCTCTGAGCCATGTTTCACGCTCGAGAAAACTCTCACGACCTCAGAATATGGCAACCGTACCCTGCTGCCTGGAGGGATGTTCCATTCCCACCAAGATATAAGTCGTTCAATATCAATCCCTATGATGACAAGACCTCAGCAAGTCGGTACATCACTTACTTCGAGGTCACCACCGACCATCTGCTCCATGACGGTGACATTCTCACACGATTATTCATCGGGGCATTGGAAGGGGTCGCCTTCGACTGGTACCGCAACCTGCCAGAAAACTGCATCCACTCCTTCGCCAGCTTCAAGCGCATGTTCTTGGAGAGATTCTACGAAGTAGGGCAGGACATCACAATGTCCACCCTTATGGACGTCGTCCAAGGAGAGAAAGAGCTCACGAGGAACTATATCGAGCGGTTTTGCCAAACCGTAATGAAGTTGCCGTCTAGAAATCCGGATTCCTTCTTGATTGAAATTTGCCAAAAGAGACTGCTTCCAACAATCAGTCTCTGGTTGGGCGAAAGTCAATTCAAGGACTGGAAGACGTTTATCATTAGTGCCACAAGCGCCGAAGAACGACTGAAGAAGGTACGCCAACTGGGATTGCACATCTCAGAGGGAGAGGACAAGAGCAGGCGTCCCAACTCCAATACTAACAATGGGGGTAGCTCCGCCAACAATCGAGACAACAAGGGCAAGCAGGCTATGGTGGCCGACACAGCACAGAAGCCTGAGCCAAAGCCGGCAGACAAATAATGGCCGCAAATCACTTACTCCTTCGAAGACGGTCACTTCAAGCCCATCTTGACAAGCTCATACAAGAAGACAGAATTCAGCTTCCTCCACCAAGACAGGAACCTCGGCCGGCAAAAATGAAGAATCCAAAGTACTGCCATTACCACCGCTACGTCCACCATGCTACACACGACTGCTACCAGCTAAAACGGTACATCTAAAATCTCATCGATTCGAACGCTCTGGCCATCGATTTTGAAGAGGTAACGGTGGCAGCCAATATGGTGTCGATACAATTCGGCAGCTTCCCTCCGACGGAAACTCAAAACAGTGTGGTCTCCATCCCTCTGGCGACAATGGAGATTGCTAATCTTCCACCTCCCCGAGATTAGGCTACTGGTCTAGTACCCCTCACCACATCACGAGGGGAGGTCATGTGGGTCCATCCTGACTTGGTATCAGAAGTGACTAAGCCCACACCATCTTCCATTGGCAAGAAGAAGAGTGGAAAAGTCAGGTTCTGCCGCACAATCTCGACAGATATCGAAGAAGCTACAGCTGTCGTCACACGGTCTGGAGCACAGTCCCAACCCGTGGCCGATAACTCGGCTGAAGATCATCAGCCCGCTACAACCGACGCTCCGGGACCGGCTCAGCCACCGACGACCGACAAGCCTAGGCCGAAGGAGACTCGCTTTGACAAATCCCTCCGAAAAGAGACACTACAGGGGCTGGAGAAGCCCTACAACTTCGACATCTTAGCGCAATTGGCCAATACACCGGCCAAGTTGTCATTATACGAGCTTTTGACTCTCAAAGGATGTTCGTACGGCTTTGAGCGATGCACTCCAAAATGTCAACGCGTACCTGGCTCAGGTCAACCTCACATGAGAGAGCCCGCCTGCAGATCTCCAAGACAGCGCTTGCACGGGAGCGACGCCCAACATTGTCTTCACTCCGCAGTACATGCTCATCAAAACCAACCTGCACGATCGTCCGCTAAACTAAACTGGATACATCGACGATGTAAAGGTGGATCAGATGCACATCGATCCTAGCTCTTCCATAAGCATTATCCCGAAGGGTATGTTACATTATCTCCGTATCCCAATGCATCGCCTGACGCCTACAAGCACCGCCATCAGCGGTTTCAATTCGGGCAGGAGCTACCCAATTGGGAAGATTCGTCTGAAATGTTACACATTGGCGATCTCCAATCAGAAGTCACCTGCTATGTCATAGATGCAGACACTTCATACAACATTCTCTTGGGGCGCCCGTGGATACACGATTATATGATCGTACCTTCCACGCTGCACTAGTGCTTCAAATATATCGACAAACATGTCTTCGTGAGGACAAAATTTGCCGACATCGATTCCTTCAAAGGGGTCGAATCCTACTACTCAGACTCCTGCCTATACGAAAAGTCGAATAGGCACCTTGATGAAGGAGATGTGCAAGCTCGTACCGAGACAGCCGCAGGATCAGAAGAACCTCTGACGATCCACCTCCAGGCTCACAAATCTGGCAAGTCCGCACGCCTTACAGCCACTCTGCGAAAGGACGCAATCATCCTCTCGGCACAAGAAGAGCAGATGATAATCCAGCTGCCAAGGTCAGGCCAAGTGCTAAGACCCACAACGGAGCCACTGACAATCAGGCTGCCGAGAGTCGGCCAGCCGTAAACGGAGAAGCTCAATCCCTCCGACAAGCCAATGACGATACGCCTTCCCAGGAAGGGTCGTCACCCCGATGCAAGGCCTATAACTTCTAGCGAACCAACCACTCCCCGCCCAGCATCGAGTACCAAACTGGGGGTCGCTAGTCTGCCGACAACTCCACGCTCTGCTCCACCAGCTGAACCTCTGACGATCAAGCTGCCCAGGTCGTCCTCTCAGTCTTTATTTACACAGGGGGTAGCCGAAGAGGAAACTGAGCTAGCTAAGTATGTGGCTGCCCACACTGATATTCCCTCCGCTGATGATGTAATCCCGCTAGAAAAGGTACCTTACTTCATCAATAAAGGGCTATCTTTGAACTACCTCGAGCTTAATAAGCTTTGTATAATGTATGTTATGGAACACGGTATAGGCACTCACATACACACACAGGTGACAAATGTGTACACCGCAATCCAGCTTACTCCAGTGGAAGACGCTTACTGCATAATCGAGAGAGGGGACCATCCAATCATCTTCGGCCGGAAGGATGATCCGCAGCCCTTTACCGTAGAAGAAGTTGACCTTGAATCAGATGCCGGAAGACTGCCTCTGTATCTTTATAGCCCCCAATCCAAGTATCTCATGCAGAAACAGGGGTATGATCTGGAGACGACGCCAGGCTTGAACTACGGTACTGGACGACGACTACCTTTGAAGCCACCGGTCCCGGCTGGCAAACTACGGGACTACTATAGCAAGACTCGATGTGGGTTAGGGTATGTTACACCCACGACGACCCCTGAGAGTTCAGATGAAAAATGTGACTGGCATTCACATACAACCGGGTTACCAACTTCTGACTCAGATACCAGTATCGGAGATGTATTCAGACAAGTCTTGTCAGTCAACATGGCATTCGCCGACGCTTATGAAGAAGACGAAGACATCCCTGAAATCCTCGAGTTAGAGTCGTGGGCCCAACAGTTGGATGCACAATAGGAAAAGCGGTTCGAACAGAGAGAACCTCCTACTGAAGATGAAGTTATACAGGTCGACCTCCGCAGCGAATCTTCTCCAAAACCAATCTTCGTCAGTAAAAGCCTAACAGACGAAGAGCGATAATCGCTGTTGGAACTTGTCAAAGAATATATTGATGTGTTCGCCTGGAGCTATGAAGACATGCCGGGGTTAAATCTTGATATTGCTCTTCACAAACTCAACATTCGGCCGGATGCAAAGCCAGTCAAGCAACAACAGCGACGCTTCCGCCTGGGCATCATGGATACGATCGAAGCCGAAGTCAACAAACTGATAGCCAGCGGCTTCATTCGGGAGGAGAAACATCCTGACTGGGTCGCCAACATAGTACCCGTCCTCAAGAAGAATGGAAAGATTCGAATCTGCATCGACTTTCGCAATCTGAACGAGGCATGCCCCAAAGATGAATTCCCCTCCCTATCACAGACATCATGATTGATAACACATGCGGCTTTGAACGTATGTCATTTATGGATGGCTTCTCGGGGTACAACCAAATCAAGATGTCTCCTGACGACGAAAAGCATACATCATTCCGAACACCGATTGGCACATACTGTTACACAGTCATGCATTTCGGTTTGAAGAATACCGGCGCCACATATCAAAGAGCCATGAGTATCATCTTCAGAGACCACTTACGCAAGACGGTGGAGTGCTATGTTGATGACATCGCCGTCAAGAGTCGCTGTAAGGGAGACCATCTGCAGGATCTGAGGACGGTATTCGACCTGATGCGAGCACACAATTTGAAAATGAACCACACAAAATCCTTCCTGGGCGTATCCAGGGGGAAGTTCTTGGGTTTCATCATCACCTCCCAGGGTATCCATGTAGACCCTGAGAAGACGAAGGCAATTATGGAGATGGGTCCCCCGAGAAATCTCCGCGAACTCAGAGGCCTCCAAGGAAGGCTAGCTTACATCAGGAGGTTTATTTCTAACCTCTCCGGGCGATGTCGACCATTCACCCATCTCATGAAGAAAGGCGTCTCATTCGTATAGGACGAAGAATGTCAGCGGGCCTTCGACAGCATCAAAGAATATTTATCGAACCCTCCAGTCCTGGTGGCCCCGGTTGCTGGAAAACTATTCCTGCTCTACGTACGAGCAATGGAACATTCCCTCGGGGCTCTGCTGGCACAAAACAACGATGCAGGCCATGAGCAAGCCATCTATTACCTCAGTCGAATGATGATTGGGCCGGAGTACCGATACACCGCCGTGAAAAAGGAATGCCTCGCCCTGGTGTTCGCCATTCAGAAGATGCGGCACTATGTTACCGGACAAACCATACATGTGATCTCACGAGTCAACCCTCTCAGGGTCCTCATGACTAAACCAGGGGCACTCAGCTCTCGCCTCGCTACATGGGCAATATTGCTGTCCCTCTATCATATGATCATCGTCCCGCAAAAGGCTATTAAGGGTCAAGCTCTGGCAGACTTTTTAGCAGCCCACCCAGGCTCGGAGTCGTCCAGAATATATAAAGAAATCCCAAATGAGGTCACCAATTCGCATGCAACCTCTCACGATGATATATGGCGAATGTTCTTCGACGGCGTCTCAAGGACCGGACCTAAGGGCAACATCGTCGTCGGAGTTGGGGTGGTGCAGGTTTCTTCTTCCGGATTGGTGATCAATCGCGCTTACTCCCTCACAGAACCCTGCTCTAACAATGTGGCCGAGTATAACGCTTTGGTCATTGGCCTCCAATTTGCAAGAGAGCTGGGGGTAGAATATCTTGAAGTATACGGCGATTCACAGTTAATCGTCAATCAGATCCGGGGTTCATACGAAGTCCTCCATGAAGACATGATCCTCTATCACCAAATAGCGATCAACATTATCTCGTCATTTGAAGGGTTCTTCATCGAACATATCCCCAGACTCCGAAATATTGAAGCCGATGCCCTAGCTGGCCTTGCCGCCTCCTTAGCAGTGTCAAATCATACTCATCAATAGGTGGATGTGATAGGCCATGAACTGGTCTGTCCCAAGAACAATGTTCAATTTGTGGCGAGTTATTCCGCTCAGACGATCGACGAAGCGCCAGACTGGAGACAACCATTCGTATATTTTGTAGTCTACGACATCCTGCCTGAGAACCCAAAAGAGGCCACCTCTATCAGAAGGCGTTCTCTAAAGATTCTTCTACGATACAAAGACAAAAATACTGTATCGCCGATCCTACGATGGATTATTACTTCGATGTCTGTCAAACGCAGAAGCCAAAGAAGCCGTACGCGAAGCTCATGACGGTGTTTACGGGGACCATCAGCATGGCCCAAAATTACAAGATCGTCTTTGCCGAATGGGCTACTACTGGCCCACGATGGTAGCAGATACGATAGACTATGCAAGAAAGTGCAAAGCTTGCCAAGTCCATGCGGACTTCATCCACCAACCATCCGAGTTTCTACATCCGACAGTGGCGTCCTGGCCGTTTGAAGCATGGGGAATGGATATCATCGGTCCGATTACTCCACCTTCCTCTCGAGGACATCACTTCATACTCGCAATCACAGATTACTTCTCCAAATGGGCGGAAGCTGTCCCGCTTGCAGAAGCAAAGACTTCAAACATGATCAGCTTCCTTAAGCATCACGTCATCATCGCTTTGGACTGCCCTGGAGGATCATCCACGATAATGGTCCGCAGTTTGCAAGCTACGCCTTCTATCGGTTCTGCGACAAGCACCGCATCCAGCATATTGCTTCGATGCCATACAATCCAGCAGCGAATGGGTTGGCAGAAGCATTCAACAAAACCATCATCAAGTTACTCAAGAAGTTCGTGTCGTCCAATAAATACGACTGGAACGAAAAGCTGGGTGAATGCTTGTGGGCGTACCGTACCACAGTCCGAACGACCATAGGAAACACACCATTCTCCTTGGTGTACGGGAGTGAGGCAGTTCTCCCATTGGAGACTCAAATACCCTCACTCTGCGTCGCCCTCACTTATCAATTGACGACGGATGATAACTACCGACGCCGACTACAAGAGTTAGAGGCCTTAGATGAAAAGTGCCTCCTGGCTCAGCAAAGGATCGAGCTATACCAAACACGCATCTCTGGAGCCTTCAACAAGAAGGTTAAAATCAGAACATTCCAAGTGGGCGATCTCGTTCTGGCAGTCCGGAGGCCGATGGTCATGACTCACAAGACCACCGACAAGTTCCAGCCAAAATGGGAAGGTCCTTTTATCATCGAGGCTGTATTCTCCAACGGTGCTTATCGCCTCGCAAAACAAAATAGAGACTTGCTCATGTTGCCCGTCAACGGCAAGTTCCTGAAGAAATATTATGTCTAAACGATATTTTCTAGATTATTAAGTAATGTACCCGCTGGTACCGCTGAACTCACTTTCACAGCATTCCAGATCATTGAGTCATGTACCCGCTGGTGCCACTGAACTCACACCCATAATATTTCAGATTATCGAGTCATGTACCCGCTGGTGTCGCTGAACTCACCTCTCCAAAATTCTAGATTATCGAGCCATGTGCCCGCTGGTACCGCTGAACTCACCTTTCCAAATTCCAGATTATCGAGTCACGCACCCGCAGGTGCCTTTGAACTCACATTCCGGTCACTCTTTCAGATGGTAAGTCATATATGGCCGTACATCTGAACTTTCTTCCTGGAAGAGATCCACCCTCATGATCCACTACCCACACTCCCAGTGCACAAAAAGGGTAACCGATCCACAAATTTCCAAAATGGCCATGTCCTCATTACCTCTGAGTCATTTCACTTCCGCCAAAAACAAATCACCCCTTTATATAGAACTTCTATGTCCTTATTACCTCTGAGTCGTTCTATGTACCCTCCTTTATTGAGCCCACTCCTGTCATGTCCTCATTACCTCTGAATGGGAAGGCTCCGTCGAAAAAACCTTCATGCTTGCCATGTCCTCATTACCTCTGAGTAAGTATGATGATTCCCTTCCGACTTATTATCTGTACCCACAACCGGAGTACGCCAAGGGTAATAGGTCCATAAATGTCCTCTGTTGACCACAAATGTCCTCTGTTGACCACAAATGTCCTCTGTTGACCACAAATATTCTCTGCTGAGTCTACTCCTGCCATGTCCTTATTACCTCTGAGCAGGAAGACTCTACGGTAAAACCTCCGTACTTACCATGTCCTCATTACCTCTGAGTAAGTATGTTGGTCCTCTCTCGTCCTATTATCCATACCCTGAACCAGGGTACGCCAAGGGTAATAGGCCCACAAATGTCCTCTGTTGACCACAAATGTCTTCCGTTGAGTCCACTCCTGCCATGTCCTCATTACCTCTGAGTAGGAAGACTCCACGGTTAAACCCTCATACTTGCCATGTCCTCATTACCTCTGAGTAAGTATGTTGGTTCCCCTTCATCCTATTATCCGTATCCTAAGTCGGGGTACGCCAAGGATAATAGGCCCACAAATGTCCTTTGCTAAGTCTCTTAGTACAGGTCCACCATTCCTCATCATGCCCCGGGAGTCTAGCTGCTCCATGGCATTCTATCTCCCGATATCCCGAACACCCACGACCACCTTGCCGTGGAACTGTTCTAGGTATCCCCAATCAAACTTGTTATCCGTACCTAAAACCAAGGTATGCCATGGGTAACAGGTCCACAAACAAGTTCTCCATGCGGGGCAAACATCACCACAATACCACAGGCGCAAACAAGCAATACAAATGAAGGGTAGGATGGAAAGTACTCTTTATTTGAAGGACTAAAAAAGCATTACATGTTTTGGGACCACGTCCCTCTCAAAGAAAAAAGAAAAGAAAAAACAGGAACAAAATCAAGAAAAGGCCGACTATAGTTCGGCATTACACAATTCCAAGAAGCAGTTTCTCACCAAGGCAGTACCCCGCTCAAGCCTCTGTCTAGCCCTGCGCTCAGCCGCCTGAGACAACTGCTCCGCATCATTCAAGTACATATATGCCTGACAATCATTTTCCATCTTCTTCAAAGCAAGTTCCAGATTGGCAGTAACTCTACTAAATTTGTCAGCCTCCTGAATAGCAAACCCTTTCTCAGTACGAGCAGCATCGAGCTCGGACTCCAGGAAGGCCAGCTTTCTCTGGAGCTCGAGAATCTGCTCCCGGGTGTCAGTTACCCCGCGGGAGGCAGTCGCTTCCCAAGCCGCGCAATCTTCAGTACGACGGCTCCATTGATCGTACAACTCAGTCAGATCCCGACGATCCTTCAATATAGCTGGCTTGAGCGATTCCCGAGAAATCCTCACCTTCTCTACCGCAGTTGCGAGGAAAGTACGCTCTTGATCTATTGCCACTGATAGATCAGCTTGTCGCAGTACGCGAAACTGGGCCACGAGACGATCGGCCTCTAACAGCTTAGGCTCCAGAAGCGCCGCTAGTCCCGCCCCACCGGGAAGTGTTCTAAGGATATTAATTTGACCACCGGCACATTGACGGGCCATAGCAAAGGGAGTCCCCCTCTCTACAGCTACCTCAATCCCCCTCTTCAGGTGGCGGTGGAAACTGTCGACCACATCCCGGGATACTTCATCCAAAACTGTTGTAGAGGACGGCGTCAAAGGGAGTGTGGCAGGCAGTACCGAAGGAGTAGCCTCAGAACTTGCCGTCCATGTCACCAGGGAAACGAATTCTGTACGAAAAGATGCATGGATCGCAGCTAGCTCCTCTTCCGCCGCCCGAAGAGCCTGGATACTTGGTAGAGCGGAAAGGTTAACTCCCAAAACCCTATTTGCAGAGGATGGCGCAAAAAGCGTCGTCCCTTGCCCCAGCTGTGCTATCACCAAGGCTTTCGAACTAGACCCAGCTGGAGGCCCCTCAGTATGGGCTGGAAAAGAAGGAAGCACACGTGCTTCCATCATATCCCCTCCAGTAGAGTCCACTTCGGCAATGTCCGTCACCGGCAATAAAGGGGTAGGACCTGCACGTCCAGAGCAATCATTAATCCACGGAGGACAGGATGAGAGAAGTAAAAAGGCCTCCTCACAAGTTAAGAAGCTGGTTTATCTTACCAGGGAAAGAGCACGGAGGCTGCAGCTCGTTCGAAGCTAGCATGGTTTCTCCACCCGCAGCTTCCAACTCGAATTCAACCGGTTTCTCTGCCCCGGCCACCCCTGAAGGGGAGACAGCCAGGTCAGTGTCATCCTGTTGAAATTCAGCTATCTCAGGGACAGGTATAGTAGAGCCCCCGTCCCCATGAGTTGAGGTCTCAGCAAGGTGAGACTCCCCGGCCGCCTTCGGAAGAGCCCCAGCGGAAGTGATGGCGGTGCACAAATCGTTGATCAAAGTGGACAAAGCCGAATCGACCTCAGTAGTCGAGTCCCGAGAAGCAGACTCCCCGGACCCCTACAAGGAGCAAAAGAAAAAAATAATTAGGCCGTAATTTAGAAAAAGAAGGGTAAAGGCGGTTGAAATTCCAATCACCTCAGAAATAGCGTCAACATCAATAAACAGCCTGCGACGTCTTACCGCAGCCCGCTTTGTGGAGAAGGTCCTGCCATCGTCAGTAGACAGACGCCTGTCTCGTTGGCACGAAGCACCAGGCACAACAGGTGGATGATCCTCCACTTTTTCGTCCGGCACAGTAGGAGGCTGGTCCCCCACCTCCTCGTCCGAAGAATGCGACGAGTTATTGGCGGCCTGCTCGTCATCCTCTTCGTCCGCCGCAGGGTACTCCGAGTCTGGCACAGGAACCCTATTCGTCCCTCTCTTTCTCTTCCTGGAACCCTCGAGCTTTTCTGCCAAGCCGGTCCCGACAATGAAGCTGGTGTTCATGTCAAAGTTTACGGAAGATTTGCTCACCGCAACGTGATAAAGAGCCGCCATGTACAAAATATCCTCTTGCGTATTAGCGTCAGGGACTGAGAAGCTAGCCCGGGTATGAACAACATTGTAATAATGCCACGCCCGGATGCCGTCAAGGACACTGCCCTCGAAGCCCAGGCAAGCACTGGGGCAGTCAAGGAACAGCTGACTATATCCGAATTGACGAGAAAACATGCTAGGCAAATAAGGCTTCAAGTATACGTTATTTCGGTAACGATATACTAGGTGCGCAGGACGAATATTGCGCAGCCATAGAAGCATCTTCTCAGATAAGAGCTGGGGAGGTTCAATGCCATCAACGTGTACCCTCCTCACTTCTCTAGGGGTAAACTGCGGAAGAGACACAAAGAAGTCGGGCCCGTCAACTCTTGCCAACGCCCTTCGACAAGCCGGCATTGTGTCACATTCCCAAGATTGATGGCGGTATCGAAAAAGGAAGGCGTCATCAGCGGTGACATCATCCTCTATCCCGGGCCTCATCAATGACCGGTAATGCATCAATAACCACCCTATGAGTTAGTGGTATGGTAGCTCTATCCGCTCGAAGTCCAGCGTCGTCTCACGAGCAATGACTTTAGACGAAAAGGCACGGAGGTCGTGGTGTATGCCACATACCATAGCCGGAAGAAGGGCCAGTCTTACTTTGAAGACCAGCTTCACAGCCGGGAGAATGAAGTGGCGGCTAATCCTTTCAGTAGAACCTGCCCCTTCCGAGACTACGTAATTTCGTAGCCATACCATCAAGAACCCGGCCAAGATTGCTTTCTCCGACATCTGCCGGGTACCGTAGTGGAAATAACTGAAGGAGTCGGTGCGACTCCCAAACCTGTCACGGGTGGACCTCGACCTTTTGGCCTTCAACATCATGTCCTTTACCTCCTCCGAGGTTGAGGACGTCGAGACGAAACCCGACCGGAAGGACATATCTTGAAAAGATACGCGACCCAGGCCGTGGTATGGGGGCGTTCCCTTCTAAGCTATTTTTTTTCTTGATAGCAGTTTGGTGGCAGATGCTATGGTGGCACAACAGTTCTCGGTACACAGCGATAAAACCAGGAAATCGTTGATCCAGGTCATCGAATTCCTTGTTCGTCGGGGTATATACTTCAAAGGCCTCGCCTCCCCACGGCAGCTTAGAAACAGCATGCATTTCATGGAGAGCAAGTCCCAACTCTCCCCCGGGCGCGTAGAAAGTCCCCGTACGCTGGCTATACATCTCCAAAAGGGCCATGAACAACGGCTTGTTAATGGACAATCCGTAGCAGGTGCCCCGAATGGCGTAGTAAAGGTCAATCTTCCGAAGGAGTTCCTCGTAGTTCCTCAGAATCCATGAGGAAAGATTGGCCCATATGGGAATGGGGTTTATCCAATTCAGCAGTGACAACCTGCCCACAGGATAGGACCCCTTGCGAGCGAGCTGATTCAGGAAGGTATCAGCTCGGGTAAAAGTGAAGTTGGGACCAGACACATTTATAAAAGTACCAGGAATCAGCCCCATCACAGTCCGGCTGACTGACTCCCTACTTGCACATGCTGACCTAATACTCATATTATAGTGGATGTTGTCCACGAACATCCCCTGTTGGGTTAGAGTCAGAGAACCTGTCATTTTCCTGTCCAACGGTACCATATTAAACTACGAGAGGGGAAAATGCCGCTCTATCTCGGGAACATCGACATCCACCCCGTCCACAGTGAAGTCCCAGTTCTCAGAAACGTCCAACATTCGAGAGTTCTTTACGGAGAAAGCATCCCCGAAGAGAAAAGCTGGTTTCAGATATTCTCCGTCCAGTTTTCCCGAATTCATCATAGTGCAAAGAAAATGGAAAGGCTGGTTGTTGATGGCAGCCACCCTCTCCAAAGGCTCATTAGAGGGAAGTTGATCTGTCATATGTCGAATTAGATCGTCAAGACGCACACCCATGGCAAACTGAGCTGAACCCACTAGAAGCTCTCTGGCCGGGTTGGTTGGGAGGTTCACTGGAAAAGGACAAAAGAAACATGATTAAAAAATAGGTTAAAACGAAACCACTTAGAGTTTCTTAAAAAGAATTTTCTATGAGCCTATGCGGCTTGGACCGACGAAGCCTTATGCGGCCCAATTTAGCTGGGGTTCATGCGACACGACTTTAATAGAGCCTATGCAGCTCGAGTCAACACAGCTTTATGCGGCCCAATTCAGTTGGGTGTTCCATGTGACACTGATTCGATAGCCTATGCGGCTCAGATTAAAACTTATGCGGTTCTATCTCGCAGAGGAGCTTATGCGGCGTGAGTCGACAAAGTTCTATACGGGCCAGTTTGTCAGGAATGTATGCGGTTCCGCTCAAAGGAGGTCCCATGCGGTTCAAATACAGAAGCACTCCTGCGGCTCAAATCTTTCTCAATGCGGCTCAAACATAGGGCATGCCCTATGCGGCTCGAATATGAGAGGGTCATGCGGCCCATATAACATATACGGCTCCATCATGGTCAAGTTTGGGCGGTTCAATAAAAATGAAGGAGGAAGGCTTGTGTATATGTTATGCAACAGAGCCATGAGTCTTTGGGGTTCAAAGTATTCAAATCTATTTCTTACCCTTGAAAGCGGGGCAAACATCAGGATGTATTTCGGGCACGACGGCTGACGAAGAAGCCACCTTCTTGCCTTTTCCAGAAGCGAAGACGACCTTGGAAGATTTGGGGGCCATTTTTGACAGTCGGAGAATGGAAATAGGAAAAGAAAGGAAAGACAACAACAGTTGGGAACGAAGGAGAAAGTAAAGAAATTCCTCCGACTGAACTCATCCATATTTATAAATAAAACTAAGGCGCTTCGATTCTCGTGCAGTACGAAAACCAACTCTTCGGTTGTCGAGGCGAGCCACCGAAAATGAAGGCCAGACTCCTGGGATCCCGCCCCGAAAAGTGACCTCAAAACTGACAACAAATCAACAATATTTTATGCAAAAGATCTCCATACGTGGCAAGATGACGTGGCGAAAAGTCCCCACGGCTGAGATAGCTATGCGGCCCGAAAGTCCCTGCGGCTAAGACACTTATGCGGCCCGAAACATCCATGCGATCGAGTCATCCATGCGACTGAGACATCCATGCGGCCGAGACATCCATGCGGCCGAGACAGCTTATGCGGCCAGAAGAATACATGGCTATGCTTCTTATTCAAAGTATTTCAATTTTACAAATTGAAAACTTTGAAGGGGATCTTGTAGAAGCATGGAAAAGAATAAAAAAAGATCTATGCGGCCAGAAAGCCCCATGCGGCTCAGAAAGATTCATACGGCCAGAGAGCCCCATGCGGCTCAGAGAGTCTATACGGCTCAAATAAGTCCTATACGGCTCAAAGAGGAGCCACGTGGCCTGCAAACAGCTCTCTCGTTTGTCCTTTATTGCATTAAATGCCTTGACGGCTGACAGCTTTGACGAAGTGACAGTTCTGACACGAAGATATCATTATGACTACCTCAAAATGACGGACTCCTTGGGAAGCAAAGAAAATCTCTGACATGATCCCCCGAGATTCAGAAACTGTCATGCGGCCTTGACACGTGGACAGTCGTATGCGATCCAAGTGGAGACTCCCCAATGCGTCCCAAGCGGAGGCTTTTCATACGGCTCACGAAGATTAGCCCCATGCGGCTCACGAAGATTAGCCCCATGCGGCTCACGAAGACCAGCCCTATGCGGCTCACGAAGACCAGCCCCATGCGGCTCACGAAGACCATCCCCATGCGGCTCGCGAGGATTATCTCCATGCGGCTCATTCATGCGGTCACCCACACTCATGCGGCTCAAATCATTACCATGCGGTTCAAATAGTCAGGGGCCACTCTCAGGCAGCCTGGACACGTGGCCAGCCTTATGCGGCCCAACTTTCCTGCGGCTCAGATTTCTGCTGTTTTGACACGTGGCATGATAGCAGGGCGCGTGGCATCAGATTGATCAAAATCTCTCAGCAAATCCCAATAAAATATTGGGATCAAATCAGATCATTTGCAAGTAAGCCAATTAAAGACACGTGTCGAGGAATCCGAGGTTGTCATGACAAATCAGGAGGATTTATGTCAATCGACATTAATTACCCACAAAAGATTTGATGCAATCACATTTATTGCTCAAATCTCGATGAACGGCCTAGATCCCGTGATCCTTAGCCGCCGACTTTCAAGAATGGGCAATCATTGTAAACCCTAATGAAGCCCCCCCACTATTATAAATAGCAGGGTGCCATTCTCTTGCGAAGGATACAGAGGGATATACACACACAGAGAGATACGGGGAGAGATATATGCAGACAGAGACAGACGCACATAGAGATATAGAGAGCCAGAGAGCCTGAAGAGAGAGCATTTCTTCATCAACGCCAAGCAGTTCTTCTACAGAGCCAGGGTTGTACCCGATCGTCCAAGGAGTAAGGCAGAGCGGCCGTCGCTTTTTCGAGCCTCTACCGTCACCCCCCAGAATCTAAAATAAACAATTGTACTTAGATTGATGTACCTAGGTTTTCGTTCCTAGGCTTTCTTTGTACAAGCGAGTTTGTATTGTGAAATAAAAGTCCAGTCCTCCGATAATTGTTCTGTTCTTTTATATTTCATGGCAAACAGGTTTAACATGAGGCAGGTCATGCTATGTGATGTGACTAATTTGGGGATGCAGTGTTTGGTGTCCAGTGCAACCATGTGATTCAGTGTTTGCTATAGGACAAATGGGGCTTGGATGCAAAGGACATGCACAGAACCAAGAGACTAAACCTGGTTACTCTCCTTATTAAGTATAACCTCATATAAGGTTTTCGGATACAGAACTCTACTGCCTATTTGGAGTTAGGTAGGGGGATCAGTGAATGGCATGTCAGGGAAAGTATTCACTAGTTCGAGTTAGGGTAACTTTCATAGCAGGGCAGTCTTCTTCTAAGCTGTTATTGAAAACATTGCATGCCCATACCAGTTTAGAACACATATGTATATATGTGCATACTAGATAACTGAAGAATAAGGCCCTTGTATATGTCTGCTATACTAGGCTATCTGGGGAAAATGGCCACAAAACTCTAACTGAAAAATAAGGGACATCTCAGTAGTGCCAGGGAAGGATACCCTAATGAGGCATGGTACAGAACATGGGAATTCTGGGACCGCACAGTCCATTTTAAGACTGTGCCACATAGGACTGCACCAACTACAGAATAAGAATGCTCTGCAAGTTAGCCCAAAGGCTGATCCTCAATGTCAGTTACAAGATTAAGAGAGACAGGGCAATTAACTAAACCACTCTAGGGAATGGACTTGGTTGTCCCAGGATATAAACAAATGGGCATTTACAAGTAGTATGGACATGAATGCAGGACAATTATGTGGAACACTCGATCTCCTACTAATAAGTGGTGTGCCTGTTGTGAAACACAGGACATTAATCCCCAACCTGAGACTGAACCCTGGTCGATCCTCTTATTAAGTACCTTTAAGGTCAATCACAAACTCAATTAAAACTAGAAATACATCTTATGCATAATGTGCCAAAATGCAACATGAAACCAGATCCATAACAAATGCCTTTTACTGCATTTCCATCACAGTTGGCACCCCCCCTTTAGTCACAATCTGTGTGATGGTCCTCTCCTGGATTCAAGGGTGCTCCTAAAAACAGAGCCTAGGCTACATTAACTATATGCTAGTATCTGTGGGTCAATAAGGGTAAAAGGAGATTCATGACAGTTTTTATTTGTATACAAAGGAACTCCCTGTTAACATCCATTGGGTGTAAGGAAGATTTATATGGCAGTATTAATGGGTACCAGCAGTTCACATGGCCTCTATAACTCTACCTAGGCATTATCAAGTACCTACCATCTCCCTTCTCTTCTGGGCTTTATCAGGATATACGTATACCTGGAACCTAACATAGCACAGTGGTAGCAGCAATGTATGGTCGAGATGTCTAGGGTGCCAGGTTAAGGTTTGGATAGGGGTTCAAGTGTTATCCCTTGTGGTACAAATCTGACACAAGGGGGAGTTCACACTCTAGCATCCATTGGATACAAAAAACTCTTATGGTACATCTAGTCTAGTATCCATGTATACACATGCACACACCAATCTTACAACCAGGTACATACCCCTGAACTCTTCTAAGAATTCTATCAAACACAATCCAATCCAGACCCAAACTGGCTAAGGACAGAAATTTACAAGCATCTCTAGATGGTAAGAGATTACCTCTTGATATGTTCGACAGGTTTGGATGGCCTCTCGATTGAATTGGAGCCCCTGTTGTTGCTTTCCAGGTTTCCTTCGAGAGGTGAAGTAGTCAGCTAGGGTTTGGAATTTCAGAAATTAGTCGAGCCCCTTGCATCTTTTATACAAAGAAAAGATAGGATCGAATAGAAGTTTGAATCACTGGAGGATGAGCAAGAGGAATTTGAATCCTCATTTGATTCCCTGCGGTTTATCCAGGCTGTTAGGAATTTGAATTTGGACTTCTTGCATTAAGGCCCCTGCACTTTCACTATTTCTTATTTGGTCCTCCTTTGATATTTTAAGGGTAATAAATCTATAAATCATAACAATATATATAGCAATTATATGAGGCAAAGAAAAATGGATTTCAATTTAATAAAATCTAAAAATTTGGTCAAGGGGTTGACAAATCTACCCCCCTAAACAAATTTTGTCCTCGAAATTTAATGAGCCATGATCCAAAAGTTTAACTTCACTGCTATCAAATTATTATGAATACTCGCAAGTCAGAGTCAAACATAGTGTCTATTAATAATGCTTTTGCTATAATCTACTAAAAATTTCTGCCATTTGCTCCTTATGGTGTTGTCGTATCTTCCGTGATCATGGCAAAGGCTCGCCCTCCTGTAGCCGGTGGAATATTCAGTACAGCATTGTTCATGTATTAAGAGTCCATCTTAACTGTAACAAAGAAAAACACTTTAGCCGTTGAAGAGATTTTCAAGCAGGATGCAAATCAAGGATTCAATGGAATCAAGGATTAAGGATTAACAAGGAGTCAAGACATTTGGATGAGATTCTACGTGTCTAATCCTATTTGCAGGCTCACGACGGCACAGTGACGTAACCGAAGTGATTAACGTAGACCTGCATGGGCCACCAAAAAAGCTTGTCACGACCCGCACCCGTTTCCAGATACAAGGCGTGTACAAGCCCAGCCTACGCCGCAGTGTCGATGGTAGTACGCTGTCTAATATACACAAGTCACGGCAATCTAGAATCTCATGGTAAACTATATCTCATCCACAGAATAATCGAATCACAATCAAAATCAATGAATAAGACAAGAAACCGGACCATAATAAATATAACTGAATATCTCCAAGAATCAATGTCACGTCCGGTGGACACAAATCCACTACCAATAGACGGAAGGAGAAATAAATATATGAAATACACTATCTGAATACAACCTGCTAATCGAGACAACTTCTACTGCAAGGCACTGCGGTCTGATGCTGACTCAACCCTCTTGTCTGCTCCTGACACAACTCGGCTAACCTGAAGAGATCATCAGGTCCTCAGAGGACTAGCAAGATACATAAAAATGAGCCTTTCTAACAGTTTATTATGCAAGAAGAAAAATACAGAATAAACAAGTAAAATTGAGCAATGAATAAAGCACGAATTTGTACACTGACTACACATAAATGAACTGCTGAACGCGGACGAGAGAACTCATGTCAAGATGTCAACGGATAACCAAATAGATACTCAAACCCTCGTCCCTAGTGTGGACTCGCAGGTTTGAACAACTACTAGCCCTCATCCCTAGTATGGACTCGCAGGCTAGCATCACCCTCGTCCCTAGTGTGGACTCGCAGGTGTGAACCATATACTACTAACCCTTGTCCCTAGTGTGGACTCGCAGGTTAGCATCACCCTCATCCTTAGTGTGGACTCGCAAGTGTTGTAACCCCTCTTCCCAAATTTTTTATAATATATTTTTATTTATTTATTTGAATTTAATAGTTATTTTTTAGAATTTTATAAATAATTATTTAGTTAATTATTACGGTAGATGACTATAGCCATGGTAGAGTTTTGAAGTACAAGACGGCTAAGAATCGTGGCACGGATAGTGCCATGGGGTGCTTTGGCTAGTGTATTAGTCCTGGTAGGGAAGGCCGAGCCATAGTGATGTCCTAACTAGGAAAACCAGGCCAAGTTGCGACTTAACCTTTACCGAAGATTTATTTATTTATTTATTATATTATTGAGTAGGAAAACCGGTTATATCATCCTAGCCCGGACTGGACCTGAACTGAGCCCAAGCCCATGTAGTCATATGGCACGTCAAATGACGTTCGTGTTGATGGAATTTGGTATGAGGGCGTCGTATTTCGCTTTAATAATTTAATGAATATTTTCTAGTATTCGTAATTAAATATTATAAATATTATTATTAGTGATATTCGGTGACTTTTGCATAAAATAGGTCTCCGTACATTTCGGGATTATTAGACTGCGCATAATGGTATATATAAATATATATATATATATATATATATATATATATATATATATATATATATATATATATATATATATATATATATATATATATATATATATACATCATTGCTGTTTTATTGAATTTTATTATTATTATTATTTTATTGGGATTATTATTGTATAATATTATTATTATTATTGGTAATATTATAATTGTCAAATAAATATTATTATATATGGTCAAATTTATACAAATAGGCTCGACACTAGGAATAGATGCTATTGGGTGTTATTTAGATTTTATGGATTATATTATATATGTATATGAGTAAATGGATATATATATATATATATATATATATATATATATATATATATATATTCAATGGCATATACGTATCATATATATAGATATATATATAAATATATACATTAGACTAAATAATGGAAATCAACACTATGGACCAAACCACATATCAACAAACCAGTAAAAGGAAATCCCAGTCCAACCAAGCCGCAGGAAATCACCCCAGGCCCACAATGAAAGCCCACCCAGCAGGAAATCACCCCCGCCAAACTTTACAACCCGAGCCTATCACGATTCACGTGTGAAGACTACATAAGGAGAGAAGTCGAGCGGAGTTTCCATCGACAAACACCAAAACCCTAAACCTGCGCTCCCTTCCCCACACGCGCGCGCCGCTGCGGGCCACCATCGACCTGCCAGGGCCGCCGGCCGCACAAAACAGAGCACAGCCATGGCAGCAGCAGAACAGCCATCGGCCCTACTTCGTCGCCCGATTTATCCGCGTGCGTTGGTTCGTTTTATGATTCATTTTCTCCGGTACGTCCACAACACATACAACTATATTTTAATTCAAATAGATTTTGAAATAGTGCACTAGGTTGCCCAGAAAACAGATGCGAAGATGATGAAAAACCGTTCGAAAAATAGAACAGTTTTGGGTTCAAAACCCTACATTAGAAGGCAACATCATGTCGATCTATCGACTATTTTGAGAAACAAAAAGAGGACAGTCCTAGCCAACCTATAGGGCTTCGTAACATATTTTGTAGAAGTCGATTTCATCGACTATGCGCCGAGAAATTGGTTCCCTAACATTGCCAAAAACCTGTTTTAAAATTGTAGAAAATTAGAAAAACTCTTCGACACGACTTGCGTCCCGCCAATCCGGGTGTCACGACCCGCACCCGCTTTACGGATACAAGACGTGTCCAAGCCCAGCCTACGCCGCAGTGTCGGCGGTAGAATGTTGTCTATACTCACAAGTCATTGAATCTATAATCACGGGGAAATCTATATCTCATCCACAGGATAATCAAGACACAATCAAGATAAATGAAATACCAAAGAACTGAATAATATAACTGAATGTAACCAAGATTCAATATCACGTCCGGTGGACACAAATCCACTACCAATAGACGGAAAGTGAAATAACTACATGAAATACACTAACTGAATACAACCTGCTAATCAAGGCAATCTTAACTGCAAGCTCCGCGTCTGGTGCTGACTCAACCTGCTCAACCGCTCCTGACTCAAACTCGGCTAAAACCTGAAAAGATCATCAGGTCCTCAGAGGACTAGCAAGATACATAAAAATGAGCCTTTCTAACAGTTTATTATGCATGGAGAATAATATAGAATAAACAAGTAAAACTGAGCAATGAATAAAGCACAAATCTATACACTGTCTACACATAAAAGAACTGCTGAACGAAGACGAGAGAAACTCATGTCAAGATGTCAATGGATAACCAAATCGAATACTCAAACCCTCGTCCCTAGTATGGACTCGCAGGTTTGAACAACTACTAGCCCTCGTCCCTAGTGTGGACTCGCAGGCTAGCATCACCCTCGACCCTAGTGTGGACTCGCAGGTGTGAACCATATACTACTAACCCTCGTCCCTAGCGTGGACTCACAGGTTAGCATCACCCCCGTCCCTAGTGTGGACTCGCAGGTTTGAACCATATACTACTAACCCTCGTCCCTAGTGTGGACTCGCAGGTTAGCATCACCCTCGCCCCTAGTGTGGGCTCGTAGTGTGGACCAATAACTACTAACCCTCGTCCCTAGTGTGGACTCGCAGGTTAGCTTAAGACACAGATAACTACTAACTCTCGCCCCTAATATGGACTCGCAGGTTAGCTTCAATATTTTAAGACACGGAGGTAAAGCAGTTTAGTTCACGACTTCTCGACCCATGGTACGACTCAATCAAGACACAAGTGAACACGAACAATAAGATACAAAGCTAAATATGAACACGATCTACAAAGCAATGATACAAATATACAAGCAGGATATAAAAGATACATGTCAATAATATAAGAAAAATTGGATAATAATAAAAGACAGTGCATGTAAATAAAGCTGTGTAGAAAGGCAAGGTATACTTGCCTGTTGTCCCGAGCTGCGGATACGGGTCAAGAGTCCGTATCAAGTCCAAGTAACCTGTTATATAATTTTGCAATTGTCAATAAATAATCTAAGGATAATAGCATGTTTATCTATTAATTTGATCGGTTTCCTAAGCGTTCTTAACCCAACCTCAATGTGCATCTATACATATTTCTACTTACCCTATATTCCTGAATTCTAATTCCTGTTAGGCTTACAACCTTGCCTATATCTATACTTCCTCCCCAAAGCTTTGTCCAATCTAGAGCCCTGCTGCTATACATATATCCATGGCTATGGAACTCTTGCCAATATAGGTCTAAGTGTTTATATAACCTGTCATTGAAATACCTAGCCAGTATCACCACTCCTTCCTTGGAGCTTGACGCTACTGATTTACCTTACCTGTGTTGTATTTCAC
Source organism: Iris pallida (assembly GCA_029216955.1). Lineage (NCBI taxonomy): Eukaryota > Viridiplantae > Streptophyta > Magnoliopsida > Asparagales > Iridaceae > Iris > Iris pallida. The sequence continues at coordinate 1,217,520 of JANAVB010026399.1, forward strand.
AGTTTGCATAATCTTCCAAGGTGATTTTGCTAGTCCAGTACTCCTGAATGTTGCTGTTCACCACTGCTGCTCCTAAGCATGTAAACACAACCTAGATATTTTCCTCTATAGGCTGGTACCTATACCCTGTTACCAGTAATACTCAGGGTCTACATCACTAGTAGTTGTCGTCACCACATCTGTCATACGATGCTCGACCCAAAACCCGATAACGTCTCAAACCCCATATCACCATTTAAATCAAATATATATCAACTCAGGCTTCCTCTTTTGCTGCCATCTCCTGTAGATGTTTCCAACTATCCTCTGATATATATATTTATATATACCCAATCTGGATACATATTATCAACTTACCACAACCAATATACCAAGGTTTCAGTCATCCCTTCTAAGGAGTACTCTGATGCCCATGCCTCTTAATCTACTACTATACTTCTAATTCTTGATATACAAGTAAATTAATACTTGCCTAGGACTGCAGCTTAAACCCAAAGCTTGTATACCTCCTCCTGTGTTGTCCTGCAGGTTTTGGTACCTGCTGCTGCCCTCTACATCTATATAGGCTTGGCTCTCAACTAGTGTCTAAGGCTATGAAAGGAAATTCATATGAACATCCTGTCAGTATTTAATGGTACATGGGTTCACCTAGGCTTACTCAACATTCACAAAGGAAGGTCAATGATGTTACACTGTACATCTCCTATTTGACTTCTCACTGGTGCACTCTATTGACTGCTGTATCTAGTTGTACAGACCTGGTCATGGTCCTATGGTGCTCAGGTGATACACCTACATCTAGGCCAGGTACCCATGAGTCAAAGTCCATTGTCCACAGTGTGTTGATACTTGGTTACCCCTAATATACTATTTTCTTACCTGGACCTACTCATGTATACTCACAGGTACATTCCTGTTTCCTGGACTGATGACCATGAGCAGATGGACTAAACACAAAGTAGGATTGAACTTAATGCCTACCCGAGCCTTCTCATAACCAATGGACTGCCATATTGTAATACAAGACTGATCATAAGATGAGGTATTCACTGGTTCGAGTTTTTATAACAGGCAGTCTTCTTCTGAAGCCATTATTGAAACCGTTGTATCCTCATACTAGTTTAGAACACATATGTATACGGTATACTAGATAACTGAAGAATAAGGCCCTTGTTCATGACTGCTATACTAGGCTATCTGGAAAAATGGCCACAAAATTCTAATTGAAAAATAAGAGACATCTCAGTAGTGCCAGAACATGGGGATTCTGGGACTGAACATCAAGTGTCAGTGGCTGAACGATCAGAAATAAGGTTCAGGGCATGACTTGTATAAGGATGCAGGATATGCATACATGAAGCAGAGGGCTTCGACTGGTCATGCCTTCAAGGTGAACTATATGTGTTGGCTCTGTGTATGAAACTAACCCAGAGTACAATGCTGAACAAACCTATTCCCACTGGGCTGAAACAAATGGATGCAAGAGACTAATACTTATCTGTTGTCCTGTACTAGGTTTATCAGCCCATGGTATTTTCTCCTAATGTGCATGTTCTGGTAGTTTTCTGTCTTTGCTAACTCATACCCAAGGAAAACTGACCCCTTATATAACACAGGTTTCCCCACAATAGTGGATAAAAAGACATACAATTTAATTCTTAAAGTCCCATACTCGACTGATACCAAAATCCCATCTAACCTGTTCATTAATGTGCTTGGAAACCAACTGTTAACTAAATGCACCAGTTAGTTTGGGATTTCCTGGCTACAAGGAATTATGCCACAGAGGGCTTGTAACTCTGATACAGGGACTACAAGATGTCCCCTATGTTAACATCCCCTGGGTACAAGTGAAGCCTATGGACCAGGATCTCAGGGTTACGAAGACAGTCTCAAAATCAGTAGCAGGTATTTATAATAGCAGCTCTCATACCCTAATCCAATGGACAACAAGTGGTTCAAGTCATTGCCTAAAGTTCTCATGGCAGCACTGTTCTGACCTGTAAAGGAAAACCCATCCCCATCCTAAGCTTTGTAAATCACAGAAATTCGAATGGTTCGAAGGTTACCTGTCGATTTCGGGGCTGGACTGCTCCTCCTCCTCCTCATCTATTCTTGTAACAGGGGATTTGGTTTCTAGGGTTCTCCAGAGGGTCGGCCAATCCTCTCATATATATACTAGGGTTCGAAAACTAGAGGTGATAAGGAGAATTTTGCTTGGTCTTATCGATGAATTGGAGAGAGTTATCTCCAAAATTCAAATCGAGTATACTCAAGTCCTGAGTATTCGAAGGAGAAAATTTAAATTAGGCTAATTGTGTAAAGGTCCCTACCAATCTCTTATATTACCGATCTGGCCTCTCTATTTGGATATTTAGTAAAACCAAATCATATGAAGCATAACAATTTTTATACGTGAGACAAAAGAATAAATAAAAATAAAATAAAAATAAAAAATACAGGAGAAAATTGGTCAAGGGGTTGACATCGGGCGACGTGGGCACGAACCGAAAGCATCAAAAGGTGCGTAACGGCTTCGTGGACGTGTGGACTTTGACGGAATTCAAATTGGTCTTGTGTGCACGACGAATTTGATGCGTATCCGTCAAAATCCACCGTATCGAACTCTGTGCAAATTTCTCAATTAGTTTGTGCACGCTCGTCAGATCGAGACGAAACTTGGGCCAGCAGAACCGTATCAATTTTCTGGTCCTGTATGCCAAGTTTGGTCCGATTCTGAGATAGTAAATTGGATCGCCGTTTTACGGGCCCCATGGTCGGACTCAACGGGTAATTTTGTACACGGGCCGCCGGAATTCAATTTTGGACATACGGTTGGATTCGTATCGAAAAACTGGATCCGTAGACATGTAATTTGACGAATTTAGATACCATTGACTCTGGCACGCTTTTCGGTACAAAGCGGGTCCAATGGCGGACACCGTTTCGACCCAAAATTATCGTTTTGCTCCTATGTCCAGAATTGGACTTAAGGACAGGCAATCCTAGCTAATTTGACTATTCTAAGAACATTGGCAATTTTTATTTCAGCATCCGGAGATCGTTGTACGAGTTTTGACTATTGTGGCACACCGAGTGGTTCGGATTGTCGATTTTCACCAGCAAAGGACCACAGGCGAGTACAGTTTATTATTTGTTTTCAGTATTGATCTTTACTATATATCAGTGCTTAGTCGATAGATATGTGATTTCATTTTTATGTTAATTTTGTTCCTTGTTCTGTCGGGAGGTGAAGTACCAACGATGTGTGATCTAAACTTAGACCGTGTAGACCGTGTAGACCGTGATTTATTCTTTCATTAGACCGTGTAGACCGTGATTTATTCTTACTTTATACAGTGTAGACCGTGTAACATCATACAGTGTAGATCGTGATTATTATTTTTGTAGAAAGTGTTTCTTTATTGCACTATTTTGTGTAGACCGTGTAACTGTAGACCGTGTAACTTTAGACCGTGTAGACCGTGTCGCATAATTGTCCCGAGACTGATCATATATCAAAGGTACTTCAGTCGGTCAGTTGGTGAGTATTTTATTGTACCTCATTTTCTGTTCTTGGAATTTAGTTTTATTCTGTCTTTCTTCATTTATTTTATGAATCATATGTCTAAAGGCTAACCTCTGTAGTATAGTCGTTTTCATATAGTGAAACTGCATTCAGTGAATTGTGCTCGTTCCATTCCTGACTGAAAACCAATATTTTTCAGGTTAGCCGTGGATTCACTTAGCATGGGAGATACGGGGGTACTTGCAGACAAAAGCCTAGAGACTAGCTAGATAGTGGACTTGTAGTCATTTAAATATTTGTACAAGTTTATATTTTTCTGCAAATGTAAAACTTGTGAATATTGTAAGTTAAATTAATTATGTGAATGAGCATTATTTGTGATTTTGATCTTCTTGGCCGTGACAGCGTTCCACCGTCGACTATGAAATGCTCATTCAAGGACTAGGAGTACTATTACGAATTGACCGATGGGTAGTCTAGGCCATGTAATTTAGATGGGGTTAATGCTCATTCACGAATTAGAGATTAATTTAATTTAAAAGAGTGACTAGGACTAGGAGTCCCTTACACGAATTGACCGATGGGTAGTCTAGGCCATACAATTTAGATGAGGAGTTATTAATGTTGATAGTTTGTCAGATCCCCATAGGTACACAATTACCTCTTGATATGACGATATGATCCAATGTGGATAGATTATTCACTTGGTGAGAGTTTCATAGAATTAATGATCTAACCTTGATAAATTGTTCAATTCCTTCTCCTTGCCTCTTTAGATATCATCCTCATATCTTAGACCGAATTGCCCATTTAGTTCCTATTTTTGCCCTAAGAATTATTTTATATAATTTTTGATTATGTTATCCATATACGAACCTCGAGTTAGTTTCGATCCAAAGTTTTTCCTCAATGGGTTGGATGCACATGAAATAGATATTATAATGTTTGTATGTCTTTTGTCTTCATTCCTCCCTGTTCAATCTTTTATTGTAGGGTTGCGATTGATAGATACTTACGCTTTCTTTCATAGTCAACTTGTTTGAATCTCTAGAAGCCCATGAATTTTTACAGAATATTAGTTAACTCATAATGGCAGGACAGCAGCACACTATCGTCATTTAATTGAATTATAAAGACTATGAATTCACTGCAGCCAGCAGCGCATTGGCGAGGCACGACCCCTGGAGTTGAAGTTAGTTTAAGAAAATATAGGTTATAGAATATTGCTAAAATATGGCTAGTGGTCCTCTCTTGATCGTAGTTACCCTTGAGCCAATATTGGATAGAGTTAAGAAGTGTTCGATTTTGTATCATGTTTGAGTTACGAAACCAAGGGTTTACCACAGCCAGAGTATACGGGCGAGGCGTAATCCTCGATAAAATGACGTCAAACATGATTACAAGTTTAGGATACCATAGAGGATAGAAAAATGCCCTGTGTGACCCATAAGATTCAATCCATACTAGTGGAAGTTCTGTCATTTGGGTAGCATGTCTCCCAACCTAGCATTCCATGGTCCTTGTGACCTATTGACGAGGTAATTGACTGACACTAATAGGTCTACCTGGAATATGGAATTTAGAAGTCCATAACCCATTGGTTGACCAAGGTCTTATGAATAAGAAGATAGTAGGATGATCGTATAAGCAGGAACACCTGGTAAATTTTTGATTCTAACAAAACTCGGACTACTTGTAACTCCTTTCAAAATCTCGCATACTCGTATTTTGACTATCTTGACCAATGCTTCTATTACAGCCTAGTTTTGCAAGCTCACTCTGTTCTCGTGCTTGATTCAAGACATATGTTTAGTGGGGATGCCTACTAGCATATTGTTTAATCAGAATCGATGTATTACGGTCTGATCAACCATAGTGCACTCGGTTCACTCTCTTTCTGATTAACTTATGTGGATTGAGATATAGATGTCTCTAGGATCTCATCCGCGACTGCTTTGACAATTCCTCTTGAATTATATGTTCGTCTTTGAATCACAAAATTGTGTTCAGTAACATCTCCCTTGAACTCTTTGTTGTTTTTGTCTTCCACTGATTTGGAAAGATAAAAATTGGTAGAGAGATACAGAGTATCCCCATGGCTATGATAGCTGTATACACAAGTGTAGCTACCATCGGCCAGCCATGTGACTAGAACCTTTCCTTGAGTTACTTGTTCTCCTCTCGACCCCCAAACTGCTATTGGGTCCTTCTAGCCATCTGAACTTGAGAATGATTAGGGTTTTATCCTTAGTCAAAATGACAACCTAGGAGGCTATCTCTTCGCAAGAAACCAAATGTTGTGGGTCTCTAATTATTTTGCGTGAAGCTTGCTTTAACTAGCAACCCTTGAGCCTTAACCCAACCCTTTCTCGACCAAAGCCCACTGTTAAACATGGGATGAATAGACAAGGGTGAGGATAATCAGTTACCATGACTATGGTGGACACCCATTCCGAGATTGGTTTCCAACAAACATTACCCTTGTTATGTAAGTTTTATTATTAAGACCTAACTAGTATGGGAACCCCACAGTCACTAGCTTAGCCAATACCATAGCTTAAATACCCTGTCATATTATGACCTACCAGTTATCAACAGCAATACATGATCACTACAGCCCATACCACTAGAACCCTTGTGACAATAATCTGGCAGGCTTGACACTAATAGAGATTTACGACTCAGTCGTTAGGAATCTTTTCATATGATGTGCCTTAGAGTGGTTACCCCGTCGATAACTCCTGTATACTGTGGACGAGTAGATCATTCTATTTTATCGACCATGTGTCATTGAACACACTCGTTTTATATTTATTGAGGAACGATCCTTGACTTGACTATATCTACCGTATTCCGTTACGCCGTGCCTTATTCTTTATTAACAAGAGTCGGGGTACAATATCCGGACTTTGGAACTCTACTAACCTCATTATTCCTAAAACCATGTCCTACCTTCTAAGGTGGGTAGACTGTAAGCTTTTTAAAATTTTGGGATATACGAGGAATACCGATTGATTAGAATGATTACCATTAGGATGCTAATTAGTGTCTCATGGACTCCCACTTTCCATCTAGATCATTTTGTGTCCCCGACTGTGTCATTAATATTCGGAGCACGAGACAAGCTGTTACCTTCCAACAAATTTCATATACAAAATCTAGACGAGTCCACCTTCATCTAGGTATATCATGTTCCACTGAAACACGTCCCCTTGTACTCTATTTTTATGGTACGACTTTCAAGTCAAAGGACTAGATATAACCCTTACCATAATACCCGTATACTTCCCGACTCCAATTAGAGACTCAACCTCGACACAAACCTTTCGACTCAATATACGGTTATGATCTACTTAAAGACCACTACGCACATGTCACTAGTGTGCCACTTAATTGTGTCTTTTCATGCTACTTAAACACAAAAGTCACGAAAGACGTTTTTTTGGGCTTTAAGGACCTAGTAACCAATCCGACTGCCATCTAGCTCAACCACTTGGGTGGAAACTCATTCTAGGTTACCCCAGCCTAGTAGAAATAGTGTTATCATTGGAATCTTGTCCAGTCAATATAGATTGAAGTCCAAGGTTCATCCAACCAACGATTGATGTCCAATCAGGGAAGCCATTAAGACCCAATAAAACCCATCCATGCATACCACCATATTTGGACTATAAAGACTAAACTATTTGAAATAGGTCCCTATACCTATTATGTAGTCTCCACTACTTAAAAAGTGAGGTCATTCGTAACCCTTATTTTATCTACCTGGGAGTCGCGATACGATCTTGTATTGCATTTATATCCCTCGTATTTAAATAACCACGGAAAAGGTCACAATCTTGATTTCTCAAAATTCTATTCTATTATAGAACCTTGTTTAGAATTTCGAGAATGGGACTTCTGTATTGAATGGATTGCAAGCCCCTCTAGGAAACGAAGAGTTCTTCGATTTAGCAAGTGACTGGACTATAGTAGCCCACTCTAGCAAATAAGTCAATGGTTTATAAACCTTCTTTCTGTCTGCATCATTGGATACTCTTTACCGTTCGGGAAACTCCATATTGCTCTCGATTATTCTTTCTTATCTTTCTGTCCTCCTATTGCAGAACGACGAATTGTCATGCTCATTAGAATTTACCAATATTTCTTAACTACTTGTATAAATTTGTTGCTTGTTAGATTTTGGGTTGTTTGATAGATAAGAGAGGATTATGGAGGCCAAGGGCAGTAGATATCTATTTTTAGAAATTTTAGCAAGTATTTGGATGATTATAAAGTTTTAGAGACATGAGAATTGAGGGAGTAGTTGTCACGACCCGCACCCTAGAGTAAGGGCACGAGACGTGGGTACGTCCAGCCTACGCCGCAGTATCGGCGGTAGAACGCTATCCTAGGTCAAGCATCTAACAATATAAAGGTACATGTACAGTATATACACTCCGAATGGAGGTGACATAACAAATACAGTCTCAATCACATCTAAGGTAGAGCATGATAAAAGATAGATAGATAGATAAGAACAAAATGAATCCACAGAGAAAACAATCCAGATAAAGTCTAAGTGTCTAAGATAAATACATAACCAGAAACATCAGATAAAACAAACTCCCAGTATATACAATAATGTATCAAGGAGAAGACAAGATAAGAGTCTAAGCTAGCAGTCTAAACTACTGGTAGTAGATCCTCTACTGCAAGTGGGTCCAAGTCACAAGTGTTGTCTAAAGCTGTACCATAATGGGTAGACACCAGAGCCTCATCATTCACTGTAAAATTTTCAACAGGTCCAATCAGGACAGGAGCGAGTACAGTACATCTCAACAAATCATAACAGGTTAGGAAATATAAACATGCTAGAGAGTAAGATACAGGAAACTGAAAGAATAACATGATAAAAAGGAAGACTGTAAATAATTAGATACAATATATGGAAGAACTAACAGTGCTAGTGATTCAGAGTACAAGACGGTTACGTAAACGGCACGATGTTATACACGAGTAATCTAAAGAGGTTGTACACGAGTAATCTACTGGATTGAATACATAACCACTTCTACTCTCCTGCCCCAATTAATACACAAGGATCTAGCCAAGTTATGTTATTATACACGAAGTATAGTCGTACACGAAGATCATGTGAGCAAATAAGTATACACAATTTTACACGATTTGCACATGAAAAGCATGAACACAAGGAGTACACGATGCTCATGATAAAGTACACGAACACGAAATACTCGATGTATCCGCTAAAGGGATAACATCGCACGACAAGATCTATATAGTACTAATCCGTGTTTCCAACGTGTCAGCATCAAGTAAAGTAATCTAAAGCAGGAAATATACTCCTAAACAGGATATGAAATTATCAGAGTATGTACTCGCCTGTATCCTGAGTATCTGAAGAGTATCTACTGTCCGAGGAGTGGTATCTGTCTCCTATAGAACAGTACAAGTCACTATAAGTCTAAAATGATATAACAGACTGCTACAATGCATCTACATAAAGTTTGGGGTCAAACTGGACTAAAGTCAACTCTCGGTCAACTCTAGTCAACTAGACTAGTCAAACTAGGTCAACTAGGTCAAGCCTAAGCCAAACAAGTCTCACTAAGCCTAACCAGCCTATTCTAGCAAGCACACGCACTTTCTAGGCTATACAAGTCAACTACACACTTAACTGGCATTCAAGCCATACCCATAGGCAATGAGCCATAGGTATACACCCATAGGCTATGTTACCTATAGTCCAAACCACATATTCACACATATACATATATTGATATATATCTAAAATAATATAATAACCACATATAGACATATATATATATATATACATATATATATGTATATACATAGAGAGATAGGAGAGGAAATCATATTAGGGTGTTTGTGTACATGTGTGTGTGATACAAAGGGTGTGTGTGTCATGTAGAAAAACAGTATGTGTGTGAGAGTAGAATAAAATGGCATGTGGCATGGTGGGGTGAAACGTAGAGTGTATGACAGTGCCATATGAGAGTGAAATATAGTGTATTCCTGTGTGTGTGGGGAGACATGACAGTTTAGTGATAACAAAGTGAACCATTGCAATGGCAGTAAAGGAAAAACATGGCATTTGAATCAACAGCTAGTGATTTCTCAGGAAAAGGAGATGACAGTTATAACAGAACCCAATTTTGAATTCAACATCCCATTGAAAACCATTTGCCAACCATATTCAAAGTTTTTTTAAGAAGGAAATCAACTCAGTTTTAAGAAGGAATGAAAGTTAGAACCCAATGACAGATCAAATAAACCAATCCCAAATTCGAATTTCATTCACCAAAGGAATTTTTAATTAACAGTGAACTGGAAACATGTATTTGGATTGATATTAAATTCTAAGATTCATAAGAAATCAGTTTAAAAACAGGGAATGAAACATTGATAGTAAACTTCTATCCAAACCAATTCGAATCCCATTTCCCTTTGAAAACCATGTATCCCATTTGAATCCCAATCTCCTAACACCATCACAATCCTCATTAGCAGTAACTAATACTTATTCACTTGAATTTAAACATGGAAATAACATTCAAAAATCAGTTTGAAAGGAACCCAATCTCAGTTTTCAAAAACTGAAGGTATGTATCAGTCGATCCATTTTACAGCTCAACCCAAAATCGAAAATCTAAAACAAGGTGCAAAAACCTAAGCTATCATGAGAATCTAATCTAGCAGATATTAATACACATGTTCAAGTGATCAAACATGAAATTAATCATTAAAAATCGGTTTGGACAGGAATTGAATCTCAGGATTGAAAAACAAAAGCAAGTATCAGTCAATGCATAACACAGTCCAATCCCATTGTCCAAATTCCATTCCATGAACATAAAACCTAATCTAATATGTCAAACCAATCTAGCAGGTATTAATACATGTGATCATAACCAATATGACAAATTAATCATTAATTAAACAGTTTTGAAACTGGAAATGAACTCAGTGCATTAACAAAATAGAAGCATGTATCAGTCCTTATGGAAACTTCAAAATCGAATATTAAAACATATTAATATGATAAACTAAGAGTTGGTAATTAACAAGCAATACGTGCACGTGATGTACAACCCATATCGTTTCTAAAACCTGACACGAACGTGTCCAATAAGTCGTACGAACACAACACTGCACTGGACACGCACAGTGGCGAACCCATGCACGTGTCCTAGCTCACACGACACAAGACCATTGGACACGAGACTTTGGGAGTGTCGTGTCAGACACTTCCCCTAGCTTCGTGTCCAATATCACATGTCCACGAACCCTAGAATGGTCGTACGGATACGCGGGTAGCAGGGCAGCCAACCGCGTGCGCGCGGGGCGTGTCCACGGGTCCAATGCGACTCCGATACGACACAAAACATGCTCAGTCACTTAGAAACCTATAAGCGACACTAAAACCTAATTTTCTATTCAAACAAAATCAGAAAATAGGATCGAAATGCACACTGTGCCATTTCGTCGAACACCTACGTATCTATACTGATACGTATCCGATACGGACATGTAAAGGACACGAAACCTAGCAAAACCTATTCCTACAGTTAGAGGACACCTAGGGCTTTCTATCCATGCCTAGAAATCAAAATTTTATGGAGGGAATAAGAAGTTACCTATTGGTGTTCTTCCTCAAAGAAAGCTTCAAAATGGGGGATCCTTCTAGCTAGCCCCAAGCTCCAAATTGTCCCAAATCTGAGAATAGCCTCCATGAACAGTAGGGGGATGTAAATTAGGTCACCATGGAAGAAGTTTTAGTGAAAAAGGATTTATATTGATTAAAATAGGAAAGGGTTTCTATGGGGACAAACCTTGTTCTTGTAAAATGGAGAGAATGAACAAAAGAGGCAAGTGTTTTGAGAGAGACTTTATAGGGGATTGTGCCCTAGTGGCCGGCCATGATTGTTAGGGTTAGGGTTTTGGGATTTGATCAATGGCTATCAATCCATCTAGTTAATCAATGGTCTTCAAGCCTAGGTTTCACACTTGACCTAAAGGCAACCTAGTTAGCTCTAACTAACATGACTTAACCAAGACTAATAAATACTAACACTAACCATGGTTAGCTAAGTCTAGTTATGACTAATCTAGGTTAGCTCAAATCTTGGTTAGGGCTAAACACAATACAAGGCAATTAATTAAATCATATTTAAATCACACCATTCCAATAATTATATTAAATTTTAATTAAATATATATTAATTCAAATAAATTCAAAATGACAAGAACACCCTGAAGCTAAAATGATAATTAAATTTTCCTAATGACATGGTTAGGCTCTAGGTCATGCAGTCTCAAGGGTTTCTCTAGCAGCACATCAAAATCACAAGTCATGACTTAGAGCAGTTTTTAAATAGTTTAAAAAAATGATTAAAAATTACCAAAAATTATAATGTGAAATAAATATCAATAAATAATTATTATAATTACAAAATTTCAAAATTACCCTCATCTGGAAAACTAGGTGTTACAATCCTATCCCCCTTAGAAAACTTTTGTCCTCGAAATTAAGATGATCGCACCCCTTCTAGGTCAAACATAGTCAAGGGTCAATCACTAGTCAGTTTCTCAACATCCAAGTACTTGGTCATCAGCTGGTCAACTTCTTAGGATTTTAACTATGCTAGCTATCTAGGTGTTGGCAACTAGAGATTAGCAAAAGAAAAACTCTATAATAGACTAACTCTTAACTTTCCAATCCTATCAAGTCACCCATAACTAAATACCTACAAGCTAAGCACACCAATCCCAAATACCACATATAGATATGCTCAAGAACAACAACCCATCACATATATCCTAAGTATATCATCTATATATAGTATATATATATATATATATATATGACTGATCAACCAAGGGTTAAAGTAGACTAAACTTATAAGGGACTGAAACAAATGCTTAGAATTTAGGCTAAGGATGAATGGTCTGAAACATCAATATAGGCAAAAGTGAATGATGCTAAGGAGACTGAATTTATAAGCTAAAGGACAGGACATTTGGGTCCACTTGTAAAGTCAAAGTGAAAAAAAACCTACATGGTGACTGAAACATGCCTCTAGATCAACTTGGGCTCTCCTCTCTATCTGGCTGAACTAACTACATGCAGGACAGTGGTCTGAAAGAAGTGAACTAAACTGGTGTACAGGAAATGCAATAGGCAGTATACTGCAAATGAGTGCAGGCTATATACCAAATTAAAATACATTACATATATACAAGCTATATATATATACTTTACCCTCATAACCTCAACTCTACTCAAAGTCTAATAACACCAACTCCCTACCACATGCCTATCACTCCAAGAAGAGGTCAAATACTGCAGGGTGTGTTGGGACAGAACAGTGGTCAAGGGAGAACTCTTATCAATAACCCATATTATATCCCCAATGAATACAACTGTCCTAAATGGACTGAACAACCCTGCCCAAAAAGGTTTTGTAGGGCAGGTACTGCAGGTTATAATGAAGGGTATTGTAAGGCTATCAAGTAAGGTAAAATGCTAAGAGATGCAGTGAACAACTTGTACAAGTATGATCCAAGAAAACATGGTATCTTGTGAAGGGTCTGCACACTGCCTATAAAGGTTGATCAAACATGACTGAACTCAACACAAAGAGAACTTAACTAAAATAGAAACTGGACCAATATAGGCTAACAACATTTCAATAATCCTATACAACAATGACCTATAGATACCAACCAAACCCATATCCCATATGCCAATATCATCTGTAACCTCTATATATATAGACCTCTCAGTCTTAGGTAAAACTACAACTATACTCAAGGACAGGATCTGGTCATGGGTGCCTCACTGGAAAAAGGTAAGGAAAAATAATAACAATCATCAAGTCTGTAAGGTATACTAACATCCTATATGTAAACTGGTTGGTATTATAAATAACAGGGAAATCATCTACAATAGGTTACTATTCTAATACCAATGCTAGCTATCATCTCTAGGGTACAGACACTCTACAAGTCATCATATCATTACATTATGAAAGAACTACATATGAATAAGCTCTACAAAACTAAATATCCCTACTCCTAAGCTATTTGATGATGGAAAATAATTTTTATAACAACAGAAGGGTATGATAACCATATGCGTCTGTCCAAAATCATGTTGTTCAGAGTCTTCGTCATGCTAGTGAGCAAGGCTACGATAATCACAGAGTCCTTGACTAAGGTACATACCTCTAGGTTCATGGTATTTAAAATTTTTGCATTGTCGCATGCGACGGCGAAAACCTTAAATTCCTACACCCGAGAAATACGTTTTTTTTGAAATCCCACGCACACACACAATTGGGGGACTCGAACCTTGTCGGTCCCTCCGGGTGTCCGCTCTAATACCACTAGGCTAGAGAGCTCGGACTATATGTTCAAAATCTGACTATATGTCCTCACTATGCCAGCTAATACGACTATCAAAGATTCTAGACCCCACAACTGAGGTGACCTAGCCCATATGATTTTTCTCAGAAGAAAATAAACATAACACAAGAACAACAGAACAAAATTAATCAGTCAACAAGGAGCAGATGGAATCGAATTTTAAAATAGTTACAAGAATCAATTGTGGAAATGGAATCGAAAAGATCGGAACCTGCAGCAAGATCTCTAATAGCTTGTGCATCCTCGACTGTCCTGGCGAAAGCTCACCCTTGCTGGTTTTATCTAGCCTGCTGCTGATGCTGCATGAGCCGTTGCTGCTGAGAGAAATCGGGAATGACAGGAAAAAGGTCTCTGTACAGACGAAGGTACACCTGCAATGTAGCAGAAACGCCAACCTGAGTCGGCACAACAGGAGCTCCGGTCTTGAGGCCCTGTTGAACAGGACGAGAGGTAGCCAGCCTCTCGATGGTATCCCCCAGACCGGAGCGATGAGATCGTGTCTCCATAACCATCATGAAGACAGATCAAAACAAGGAGCAATTACTGAGAATAAAGCAAAAAAATCAAAGGAGGACGGTTTATATTCAAGGAAAGACAATAAGCAGCAATTTAGATAAAAAAAATCTGATTAGAAGTTTTTCCTAGTGTGATTGAGTACCCTCAAAAATATCCTAATTCTACTGCAGGCTGTAGTGATACTCTAGTTCGAATACCACTACATAACTCGACCTGCATGGGCCACCACTAAAAACGTGTCACGACCCGCACCCTAGAGTAAGGGCACAAGACGTGGGTACGTCTAGCCTACGCCGCAGTGTCGGCGGTAGAACGCTATCCTAGGTCAAGCATCTAACAATATAAAGGTACCTGTACAGTATATACACTCCGAATGGAGGTGACATAACAAATACAGTCTCAATCACATCTAAGGTAGAGCATAATAAAAGATAGATAGATAGATAAGAACAGAATGAATCCACAGAGAAAATAATCCAGATAAAATCTAAGTGTCTAAGATAAATACATAACCGGAAACATTAGATAAAACAAACTCCCAGTATATACAATAATGTATCAAGGAGAAGACAAGGTAAGAGTCTAAGCTAGCAGTCTAAACTACTGGTGGTAGATCCTCTACTGCAAGTGGGTCCAAGTCACAAGTGTTGTCTAAAGCTGCACCATAATGGGTAGACACCATAGCTCCATCATTCACTGTAAAATTTTTAACAGGTCCAGTCAGGACAGGAGCGAGTACAGTACATCTCAGCAAATCATAACAGGTTAGGAAATATAAACATGCTAGAGAGTAAGATACAGGAAACTGAAAGAATAATATGATAAAAAAAGACAGTAAATAAATAGATACAATATATAGAAGAACTAACAGTGCTAGTGATTCATAGTACAAGGCGGTTATGTAAACGGCACGATATTGTACACAAGTAATCTAAAGAGGTTGTACACGAGTAATCTAGTGGATTGAATATATAACCACTTCTACTCTCCCGCCCCAATCAATACACAAGGATCTAGCCAAGTTATGTTATTGCACACGAAGTATAGTCGTACACGAAGATCATGTGAGCACATGAGTATACACGATTTCACACGATTTGCACACAAAAAGCACGAACACAAGGAGTACACGATGCTCATGATAAAGTACACGAACACGAAATATCCGATGTATCCGCTAAGGGAATAACATCGCACGACAAGATCCATATAGTACTAATCCGTGTTTCCAATGTGTCAGCATCAAGTAAAGTAATCTAAAGCAGGAAATATACTCCTGAACAGGATATGAAATGATCAGATAATATACTCGCCTGTATCCTGAGTTTCTGAAGAGTATCTACTGTCCGAGGAGTGGTGTCTTTCTCCTATAGAACATTACAAGTCACTATAAGTCTAAAATGATATAACAGACTGCTACAATACATCTACATGAAGTTTGGGGTCAAACTGGACTAAAGTCAACTCTCGGTCAACTCTAGTCAACTAGACTAGTCAAACTAGGTCAACTAGGTCAAATAGGTCAAGCCTAAGCCAAACAAGTCTCACTAAGCCTAACCAGCCTATTCTAGCAAGCACACACACTTTCTAGGCTATACAAGTCAACTACACACTTAACTGACATTCAAGCCATACCCATAAGCAATGAGCCATAGGTATACACCCATAGGCTATGTTACCTATAGTCCAAACCACATATTCACACATATACATATATTAATATATATCTAAAATAATATAATAACCACATATAGACATATATATATACATATATATGTATATACATAGAGAGATAGGAGAGAAAATCACGTGAGGGTGTTTGTGTACATGTGTGTGATACAAAGGGGATGTGTGTATCATGTAGAAAAACAGTGTGTGTGTGAGAGTGGAATAAAATGGTATGTGGCATGGTGGGGTGAAACATAGAGTGTATGACAGTGCCATATGAGAGTGAAATATAGTGTGTTCCTGTGTGTGGGGGGAGACATGACAGTTTAGTGATAACAAAGTGAACCATTGCAATGACAGTAAAGGAAAAACATGGCATTTGAATCAAAAGCTAGTGATTTCTCAGGAAAAGGAGATGACAGTTATAACAAAACCCAATTTTGAATTCAACATCCTATTGAAAACCATTTGCCAACCACATTCAAAGTTTGTTTTAAGAAGGAAATCAACTCAGTTTCAAGAAGGAATAAAAGTTAGAACCCAATGACAGATCAAATAAACCAATCCCAAATTCGAATTTCATTCTCCAAAGGAATTTTAAACTAACAGTGAACTGGCAACATGTATTTGGATTGATATTGAATTCTAAGATTTATAAGAAATTAGTTTAAAAATAGGGAATAAAACATTGACAGTAAACTTCTATCCAAACCAATTCGAATCCCATTTCCCTTTGAAAACCATGTATCCCATTTGAATCCCAATCTCCTAACACCATCACATTCCTCATTAGTAGTAACTAATAATTATTCAATTGAATTTAAACATGGAAGTAACATTCAAAAATTAGTTTGAAAGGAACCCAATCTCAGTTTTCAGAAACTGAAGGTATGTATCAGTCGATCAATTTTACAGCTCAACCCAAAATCGAAAATCCAAAACAAGGTGCAAAAACCTAAGCTATCATGAGAATCTTATCTAGAAGATATTAATACACATGTTCAAGTGATCAAACATGAAATTAATCATTAAAAATCGGTTTGGACAGGAATTGAATCTCAGGATTGAAAACCAAAAGCAAGTATCAGTCAATGCATAACACAGTCCAATCCCATTGTCCAAATTCTATTCCATGAACATAAAACCTAATCTAATATGTCAAACCAATCTAGCAGGTATTAATACATGTGATCATAACCAATATGACAAATTAATCATTAATTAAACAGTTTTGAAACTGGAAATGAACTCAGTGCATTAGCAAAACAAAAGCATGTATCAGTCCTTATGGAAACTTCAAAATCGAATATTAAAAACACATTAATATGATAAACTAAGAGTTGGTAATTAACAAGAAATACGTGTACGTGATGTAAAACCCATATCGTGTCCAAAACCTGACACGAACGTGTCCAATAAGCCGCACGAACACAATACTGCACTGGACACGCACAGTGGCGAACCCGTGCACGTGTCCTAGCTCACACGACACAAGACCATTGGACACGAGACTTTAGGAGTGTCGTGTCAAACACTGCCCCTAGCTCCGTGTCTAATATCACGTGTCCACGAACCCTAGAACGGCCGTACGAACACGCGGGTAGCAGGGCAGCCAACCGCGTACAGGGCGTGTCAACGGGTCCAATGCGACTCCGACATGACACAAAACGTGCTCAGTCACTTAGAAACCTATAAGCGACACTAAAACGTAATTTTCTATTCAAACAAAATTAGAAAATAGGATCGAAATGCCCATTGTGGCATTTCGTCGAACACCTACTTATGTATACTGATACGTGTCCGATACGGACATGTAAAGGATACGAAACCTAGCAAAACCTATTCCTACAGTTAGAGGACACCTAGGGCTTTCTATCCATGCCTAGAAATTGAAATTTTATGGAGGGAATAAGAAGTTACCTATTGGTGTTCTTCCTCAAAGAAAGCTTCAAAATGGAGGATCCTTCTAGCTAGCCCCAAGCTCCAAATTGTCCCAAATCTGAGAATAGCCTCCATGAACAGTAGGAGAATGTAAATTAGGTCACCATGGAAGAAGTTTGAATGAAAAAGGATTTATATTGATTAAAATAGGAAAGGGTTTCTATAGGGACAAACCTTGTTCTTGCAAAATGGAGAGAATGAACAAAAGAGGCAAGTGTTTTGAGAGAGACTTTATAGGGGATTGTGCCCTAGTAGCCGGCCATGATTGTTAGGGCTAGGGTTTTGGGATTTGATCAATGGCTATCAATCCATCGAGTTAATCAATGGTCTTCAAGCCTAGGTTTCACACTTGACCTAAAGGCAACCTAGTTAGCTCTAACTAACATGACTTAACCAAGACTAATAAATACTAACTAACACTAACCATGGTTAGCTAAGTCTAGCTATGACTAATTGTAATGCCTGTTGTTCGTATTACGTATTTAAGAATACGTGTACGTATTTTATCTCATATTGGCCATGGTTCATCTTGGTTTGGGTTGGCTTGGGTTGGTTCGGCTAGGCTTGATTAGCCTTGGTTCATCATGAACCAAGGGTGAACCCCCTACCTACCACAACCAACCCCATTTATTAACCTCTTCCTATTCTCTCTCCTCATTATTTCCTTTCTTCTTCATTACTCTCCACCACCAACCAAGAAAACCCTAGCCTAGGCAAGTGCAATCTTGCTTCATGAAGAAACCTACCATTTTTATTGTTCTAACCTCTTCTTTGCAACTTTCTAATCCATATTAGAACTTGTCATTTTCTATTTTGAAGCTTGGATTTTTGTAGATCTAGAATTTAGTTATTTTTGGATTTTCATGGTTTTGATCTATTAAATTCCCTTGTTTCCAAGTTTTGATGGTTCCATGTGGTAGAGAATTTCCTTCTACCAAGTTTTGACCTTTGGAAAGTTGGATTTGGACTTGTTTAACCAAGTTATGGACCTTGGAAGCTTAGGGTTCAACCATGGAGTTCCTGCTGTTTGGAGAAGACAGTGAGCAGTGCGCGAGCTTTTTAGCTTGCGTCACTGAGCTGTGCGCGCTCTTTAGCGCAGCGCACTAGACCCCATACGCTGCCTTTTGGAAGCGTATGACTTGCATACGCTCGCTTGCTTGACAAGGAGTCGTATGGAGTCCATACGCTGCTTTTTTGGAGCGTATGACTTGCATACGCTCACTTGGATAGCCATGAGTCATATGGAGTCCATATGCTGCCTTTTGGAGGCGTATGACTCGCATACGCTCGCTTGTGTGACAAGGAGTCGTATGAAGTTCATACGCTGCCTTTTTGGAGCGTATGTCTTACATACGCTCACTTGTGTGACAAGGGGTCGTATGGACCTCATACGCTGCCCTTTGTGAGCGTAGGCTTACCTGAGCGTAGGCTTACCTGAGCGTAGGCTTACCTGAGCGTAGCTTGACTTGAGCGTAGCCTGACCTGAGCGTATGACTTTTGCACTGAGCGTATGGCCTTGGCTGACTTGGTCTTATGTCAGCATGTCACTTTGGTTTTATTTTCCTTAAGCTTGGCTCTTCTATAGTCCTGTATATTGATATTTTATTAGATATTTTATGCCCATTTTATATCCTTACGCCTTTTGTCATGAACTTGATAATCATAAATTTATTTAATAGGTTTGTTAATAATAATTGAACACGGCATGGCAGGACAAGCATACCTGACATGATTATCTCGAATTGCTGTTGCGACGGCTAACGTGACATGACCTGACAAGAATGACTAACCTGGACACCGTGGATGATTGCGTTTCCACAATAAACCAGTATTGTCTTGCATCATGTCTAGGATGTGATCCCTGATTACCACGGTCAAGGATACCTACTGTAATTAACTAAGAGTAATAAACTAGAATAATTCAGTAGACATGAAGAGATTCCCAGCTACAGGCAATCCCGTTATCTGGGCGCATTAAGTGGACTTGTAGCCTACCGACGAGTAGGGCACACTTCTAGCACACAGTCATGTGGTGCATCCTTCATAAATAGACATTCAACCTGGATAACTTGGATGGTCTGCAGGGCTTGTGGCTGTTGAAATAATCTCATTGCATCTTGCTAGTAACTAGGCCTATGATAACCCTAGCTAGTTAAAGTATCAAGCCGTACTTTTGATTGGCCGTGATTGATTGGATGAAGTTATTCCAGCTTAGTCTTATCCTGATCCTGTGCAAGATCGTGACAAGACACGATTATTGATGCTTGCCTTAACAATAACGATCGGGGGACCAGTTCTGTTCAGGCGAAGGGTTACAACCCCGGTCCTTGTTTGGTTTAAGGGTTATAACCTGGCTCCCGGAGCAGTTCTGTGTCTTCCCTTCGGTTATTGTCTTATTTGTACCCCGTGCCATGCTTGTCATGTTCTATCTTACTTCAGCAACATGATTATCTATAATGGCATTAACAATAAAGATCAGGAGTCCAGTTCTGTTCAGACGAAGGGTTACAACCCCGGTCCTTGTTTGGTTTAAGGGTTGTAACCTGGCTCCCGGAGCAGTTCTGTGTCTTCTCTTCGTTTATTGTCTTATTACCTTATCCATAGTATTTGAGACGAATTTCCATTCAGGTGAAGGATTGCAACCCCGGTCCTTGTTTGGTTTAAGGGTTGTAGTCTGGCTACTTGAATGGTTTCCTCGTACTCAATTATTGTTGTTATTTCTGATAATTTAACTTTAATGTTCCTTACTATATGCTGGTTTTAGTTTCTAAGTGAAGCCTCCTTTGTGGCACTTGCTCTTTCTGGGGTCTGACCCAGCTGGTTTTGTGTGGCCAGATATCGGAGCAGCTCCAGAGGATCCACCGATCTTCCAGCCAGATGGTGACCACTAGACGGAACCCTGGCAACGAGTGGGTTTCTTTTTGTCCTCCCACTCATTTGTAAAAATTATTCTTTTGAGGCGTTTAGCCGACGAGCACGTGTTAGCTCGATTGCATCTTTATTTACTGTCTGCCTAAGGGCTGTAACATGATTGACAGATCCTAGGGTTGATCATGTATGACTGAACTCTTGCTATTCCTGGCATTTTGTACGACTAGCTTCATGATCATCCAATATGTAATGTATGGGACGCCTTGCTATTATATATTTGGTGCTCTGACATCTTGTAATTACTACTGCTTGCTTGTGATTGAGATAATAGGCTTGTTCATGACCTTAGGAGACTGCTGGCTTGTAGTTAAACCCTCATGTATCTAGACAGCCATGACCGTATAGTGAGATGGATTCCATTTCATATACGTAGCTGGCTATGT
The DNA here is from genome assembly GCA_029216955.1 of Iris pallida. NCBI lineage: Eukaryota > Viridiplantae > Streptophyta > Magnoliopsida > Asparagales > Iridaceae > Iris > Iris pallida. The sequence goes on from JANAVB010026399.1 coordinate 1,238,940, forward strand.
CCTTAAAGCCCCATGCAGGTCTTATAAATCAAGATATGTGAGGGTTTAACGAATAGATGTCTCAATCAGTATTCGTCCATGATCTCTGTTCGTATCTTCTGAATCCCTGGATTCTTGTCCTGATCATATGCTTGTATCGTTGATCTGTCCTGGTCTTTCCTTATTGTTTCCTATGTCGTCTTTTTCAGCGGCATTGTTCGTGGTCCTACTGACCAGCAAGGCGGAGCACCTCCCGCGGACCAGCAGCAACCTGGAGATCAAGCCCAGCATTCCGGAGTAGCCTCTAGAGTCGTGCCTTCTGGCGGAGAGCCACCAGTCCAGCCAGTTCAACCAGTAGAACATGATGACGGCACTTTAGTAGGACTCGTCAGGACCTTGATAGCTTTCCAAGACCGGCGTGGAGATGCCTTGTACCAGGCAGTGACGGATGCTTTGACCCAGGGTGGACATCACGGTAACAGCGCGGCCAACAGCTTCAAGCGCCTGAACCCTCCATTCTTCGACGGCAGCGAAGATGCGATCGCCGCGGATGCTTGGCTTCAGGATACCGAAGTGATTCTAGAAGCAGCCAGGACTCCAGAAAACGAGAAGGTGGCCGTACTGCGCCTGCAGTTGTTAGATCTTACCCGCAGTTGGTGGGCGGCGCAGGCCGAGGGATTAGTGGCACCCATTGCTTGGGCAGTGTTCAGAGAGAGATTCCAGACGAAGTATTTTGATGCTGTGGCTCGGTATGACTTGCAGACGAGGTTTACCAACCTGAAGCAAGGAGGCAGAACAGTCGATGGTTATGCATCTGAGTTTTCTAGACTCAGTAGGTTTGCCCCTACCTTGGTGGCAACCGAGTTTGATAGGGCCCAACGGTTCCAGCAGGGGCTGCATTTGGAGATTTTACTAGCCGTTGAGCAGTTCGAACACCAGACGTTCGATGCAGTATTGAGGGCGGCTAGGAGGCATGAGTACACCTTCCCGCGGATCGTGGATAGGACCGGAGGTAGGAAGCGGTCTCACAGTCAGATGCACCAATCATCAGCTCCAGGCTCGGCAGCTAGAGGTTTAACTATTGGAACTTCGAGGCGGGCGGCCTCGGTGACGTCGGTTCAGCATTCTACCCCGACGCACCCTCAGCAACAGAAGTAGAAGCAGTCTTCCGCAGTGGGATGTTCACACTGCGGGAAGCCAGGACATGTGGTGTCAGAGTGTCGCAGAGTACAGGGATTGTGCTTGGTTTGTGGTGCCCCGGACCACAGGGTTGGGAACTGCCCGAACAGAGGGAGTTCATCAGCTTTCTCTGGTCCTTCAGTTAGAGGACCAGCGCCAGTCCAGCAGCAGCAGCAGTTGCAGTACCTGCTCCCGAGGCCATTGCTGACGCAGGCCCAGGCATTCCAGCAGCAGAGACCGCAACAGTATGCTCAGGCCCAAGCCCTGATCCAGAGCAGGCAGAGAAATTTTCAGCAGAGGGGACCTGCCCCTAGAGGACATGGTCAAGTGCTGGCCTTGACCATGGGTGAAGAAGGAGTAACACCAGGTGAGGTAGTGGCAGGTACTGTTCTCATCAACACCTTTCCAGCTTCAGCTTTATTTGATTCTGGTGCATTGCATTCATTTATGTCTGCACGATTCGCGACACGGATAGGATTGGAGCCCGAGTCGTTATCAGTAAGGCTCAATATACTCACTGGTAACGGACTTGTGGGAGTCGATAGAGTATTTTCCTCGTGTCGAATCGTAGTTAGCAGTAGAGAGTTTCCCGCTAGATTGATAGAATTTTCGATGGCCGATTATGATGTAGTCTTAGGGATGGATTGGTTGAGGGACCAGTATACTAGGATAGACTGCCACATTGGTGGGGTTGTTTTTAGCATTCCAGGAGGGCCGGAGTTTTCTTTCTCTCGAGGCGAGGTTGAGCCTTCTCCTCCAGTATTGCGGATGGCAGTAGCAGCAGTTCAATTGCCCAGGATAGTGGATGAGTTCCCAGATGTTTTTCCAGAAGAGCTTCTAGGTATGCCGCCAGAACGGGAGATTGAGTTCACCATAGACTTGATTCCCGGGACAGCCCCGGTGTCAGAGAGAATCTACAGGATGGCGCCATCAGAGTTGGAGATATTGTACAAGATGATTGAAGAACTCAGAACCAAGGGATTCATTCGTGCTAGTGGATCGCCTTGGGGAGCCCCGATGCTTCTTGTGAAAAAGAAGGATGGTACGTCCAGATTATGTGTAGATTATCGTACCTTGAACTCAGTGACAATCAAGAACAGATACCCTCTCCCGAGGATAGATGACTTGTTTGATCAACTTAAAGGGGCAGCTGTATTCTCGAAGATTGACTTGCGCTCAGGATATCATCAGATCAGAGTCAGAGAGCAGGACATCCCGAAGACAGCTTTCAGATCGAGATACGGGCATTGGAAGTTCCTTGTTATGCCATTTGGAGCAACCAATGCACCGGCAGTATTCATGGACCTCATGAATCGTATTTTCATGCCTTACTTGGATCAGTTTGTGATTGTATTCCTAGACGACATTCTGGTCTACAGCAAGAATGAGGCGGAGCATGAGCAGCATCTCAGGGTTGTTCTTCAGATACTCAGGGAGCACCAGTTATATGCCAAGTTCAGTAAATGCGAGTTCTGGCTCGATCGCATTTCGTACTTGGGTCATATCATCACCAGAGGAGGAGTAGAAGTGGATCCCCAGAAGATCGTGGCCATTGAGTCATGGCCGATGCCCAGCACCGTTGTAAAGGTTCGTAGTTTTCTTGGATTGGCCGGCTACTACCGACGATTTGTTTCGGACTTTGCTCGGATCTCAGCGCCGCTGACCCAGTTGACCCGCAAGGATGCACAGTTTGCTTGGACAGCAGAGTGCCAGGAGTCTTTTGAGAAGTTGAAGCGAGGCTTAATGACGGCTCCTATTCTCACGCTTCCTGATGGGACCGGACGATTTTCGGTATACTGTGATGCTTCAGGCAGAGGTTTTGGATGTGTTCTGATACAGCATGGGAAGGTAATAGCTTATGCATCACGGCAACTTCGTGATCATGAGAGGAATTACCCAACCCATGACTTGGAGCTGGCAGCAGTGGTGTTTGCACTCAAGTTGTGGAGGCACTATTTGTATGGAGATAGGGTAGAGATCTTCACCGACCATAAGAGCCTAAAATATGTTTTCACCCAGAAAGATCTTAACATGCGTCAGAGGAGATGGCTGGAGCTACTTGTGGATTATGATGTCAACCTGCAGTATCATCCTGGAAAGGCCAATGTTGTTGCGGATGTATTGAGCAGGAGAGCGGGAGCTTATTTTCTAACAGCGCAACCAGAGCTGTTAGCAGATCTTCAGAAAATGGATATTGAAGTTGTTCTCCCTTCCAGTGTGGCCTTGATGGCCAGTATGCAAGTTCAGTCCACTATAGTCGAGAAGATCCGGATGGCGCAGTCGGCAGATTCCAAGCTTCAGCGACTCAGAGCAGAGTGTAAGGCGGGACGAAGACCAGAGTTATGCGTTCATGAGGATGGTACATTTCGACATAGTAAGCGTCTTTGTGTACCCAACGGAGATATCCGGCAGGAGGTCATGCCAGAAGCTCATAGTTCGAAGTATTCTATCCATCCGGGCAGTACGAAGATGTACCGTGATATTCGACAACATTTCTGGTGGAATGGCATGAAGCGGAAGATAGCTCGGTTTGTCTCTCGGTGTTTGGTTTGCCAACAAGTTAAAGCCGAACATCAGAGACCGGCAGGACTGCTTCAGCCCTTGCCGATTCCAGAGTGGAAGTGGGAGCATGTGACCATGGATTTCGTGACTGGATTACCTAGATCCCCAGCTGGTAGAGATGCTATTTGGGTTATAATTGACCGGCTCACGAAAGTGGCTCACTTTCTTCCATTCAGAGTTGGTCAGTCGACGGCTCAGCTAGCGGCGATGTATCTTAGACAGATTGTCAGATTGCACGGTGTGCCAGTTAGCATCACCTCGGACCGAGATTCCAGATTTATATCGCACTTTTGGCGTAGCCTGCAGGCGAGTTTAGGGACTCATCTCCAGTTCAGTTCAGCATATCATCCGCAGACAGATGGTCAGTCAGAGCGCACGATCCAGACTCTTGAAGACATATTGCGGTCTTGCATACTTGACTTCGGTGGTTCATGGGAAGATCACTTGCACCTGGTGGAATTCTCGTACAACAATAGTTTCCAGGCCAGTATCCAGATGGCCCCGTTCGAGGCGCTGTATGGCAGAAAGTGCAGATCCCCGCTATCCTGGGATGATGTTGGAGAAAGACAGATGCTTGGTCCAGAATTGATTGCTCAGACCATTAAAGTGGTCAGAAGGGTCAGAGATCATCTTCGAGTTGCCCAAGATCGCCAGCGTCCTTGGGCCGATTTTCATCGGCGCCCTCTCGAGTTTTCGGTCGGCGATCATGTATTTCTGAGGATTTTGCCCAACCGTGGCGTCATTCGTTTCGGCGTACGGGGAAAGCTTAGTCCTAGGTATATAGGGCCGTTCGATATCCTAGAGTGAGTAGGAGATGTATCCTATCGTCTCGCTCTTCCGTCGTCGCTAAGCGAGGTGCATGACGTGTTCCATGTATCCCAATTACGACGGTATATCCCGGACCCGAGCTACATCCTGGATCATTCGAAATTAGTTGTTGGTACCAACCTTTCGTATGAGGAGAGGCCCGTGTGTATATTGGACCGGAGAGAGAAGATCCTCAAGAACAAGACTATCAAATTAGTCCGAGTTGCTTGGGGTCATCACTCTTTGGGAGAGTCAACGTGGGAGCGTGAGGAAGATATCCGATCGCGGTATCCCGACTTGTTTGACTCATGAGGTATAATGTCTTCCTTATGCCTCATGTCTTCGATTCCTTGCTTGAATGAGTGATTGCTTGCCTAGTTATAGTTTGCATGTAATTAGTATAGCTTGTTCTAGTCTCTCTAACATCTTAATTAAATTCCGAGGACGGAATTCTTTTAAGGTGGGTAGAGTTGTAATGCCTGTTGTTCGTATTACGTATTTAAGAATACGTGTACATATTTTATCTTATATTGGCCATGGTTCATCTTGGTTTGGGTTGGCTTGGGTTGGTTCGGCTAGGCTTGATTAGCCTTGGTTCATCATGAACCAAGGGTGAACCCCCTACCAACCACAACCAACCCCATTTATTAACCTCTTCCCATTCTCTCTCCTCATTATTTCCTTTCTTCTTCATTACTCTCCACCACCAACCAAGAAAACCCTAGCCTAGGCAAGTGCAATCTTGCTTCATGAAGAAACCCACCATTTTTATTGTTCTAACCTCTTCTTTGCAACTTTCTAATCCACATTAGAACTTGTCATTTTCTATTTTGAAGCTTGGATTTTTGTAGATCTAGAATTTAGTTATTTTCGGATTTTCATGGTTTTGATCTATTAAATTCCCTTGTTTTCAAGTTTTGATGGTTCCATGTGGTAGAGAATTTCCTTCTACCCAATTTTGACCTTTGGAAAGTTGGATTTGGACTTGTTTTGACCAAGTTATGGACCTTGGAAGCTTAGGGTTCAACCATGGAGTTCCTGCTGTTTGGAGAAGACAGTGAGCAGTGCACGAGCTTTTTAGCTTGCGTCACTGAGCTGTGCGTGCTCTTTAGCGCAGCGCAGTAGACCCCATACGCTGCCTTTTGGAAGCGTATGACTTGCATACGCTCGCTTGCTTGACAAGGTGTCGTATAGAGTCCATACGCTGCCTTTTTGGAGCGTATGACTTGCATACGCTCACTTGGATAGCCATGAGTCGTATGGAGTCCATACGCTGCCTTTTGGAGGCGTACAACTCGCATACGCTCGCTTGTGTGACAAGGAGTCGTATGAAGTTCATACGCTGCCTTTTTGGAGCGTATGTCTCGCATACGCTCACTTGTGTGACAAGGGGTCGTATGGACCTCATACGCTGCCCTTTGTGAGCGTAGGCTTACCTGAGCGTACGCTTACCTGAGCGTAGGCTTACCTGAGCGTAGCTTGACTTGAGCGTAGCCTGACCTGAGCGTATGACTTTTGCACTGAGCGTATGGCCTTGGCTGACTTGGTCTTATGTCAGCATGTCACTTTGGTTTTATTTTCCTTAAGCTTGGCTCTTCTATAGCCCTGTATATTGATATTTTATTAGATATTTTACGCCCATTTTATATCCTTACGCCTTTTGTCATGAACTTGATAATCATGAATTTATTTAATAGGTTTGTTAATAATAATTGAACACGGCATGGCAGGACAAGCATACCTGACATGATTATCTCGAATTGCTGTTGCGACGGCTAACGTGACATGACCTGACAAGAATGACTAACCTGGACACCGTGGATGATTGCATTTGCACAATAAACCAGTATTGTCTTGCATCATGTCTAGGATGGGATCCCTGAGTACCACGGTCAGGGATACCTACTGTAATTAACTAAGAGTAATAAACTAGAATAATTCAGTAGACATGAAAAGATTCCCAGCTACAGGCAATCTCGTTATCTGGGCGCATTAAGTGGACTTGTAGCCTACTGACGAGTAGGGCACACTTCCAGCACACAGTCATGTGGTGCATCCTTCATAAATGGACATTCGACCTGGATAACTTGGATGGTCTGCAGGGCTTGTGGCTGTTGAAATAATCTCATTGCATCTTGCTAGTAACTAGGCCTGTGATAACCCTAGCTAGTTAAAGTATCAAGCCGTACTTTTGATTGGCCGTGATTGATTGGATAAAGTTATTCCAGCTTAGTCTTATCCTGATCCTGTGCAAGATCGTGACAAGACACGATTATTGATGCTTGCCTTAACAATAACGATCGGGGGACCAGTTCTGTTCAGGCGAAGGGTTACAACCCCGGTCCTTATTTAGTTTAAGGGTTGTAACCTGGCTCCCGGAGCAGTTCTGTGTCTTCCCTTCGGTTATTGTCTTATTTGTACCCCGTGCTATGCTTGTCATGTTCTATCTTACTTCAGCAACATGATTATCTATAATGGCCTTAACAATAAAGATCAGGAGTCCAGTTCTGTTCAGGCGAAGGGTTACAATCCCGGTCCTTTTTTGGTTTAAGGGTTGTAACCTGGCTCCCGGAGCAGTTCTGTGTCTTCTTTTCGTTTATTGTCTTATTACCTTATCCATAGTATTTGAGACGGATTTCCATTCAGGTGAAGGATTGCAACCCCGGTCCTTCTTTGGTTTAAGGGTTGTAGTCTGGCTACTTGAATGGTTTCCTCGTACTCAATTATTGTTGTTATTTCTGATAATTTAACTTTAATGTTCCTTACTATATGCTGGTTTTAGTTTCTAAGTGAAGCCTCCTTTGTGGCACTTGCTCTTTCTGGGGTCTGACCCAGCTGGTTTTGTGTGGCCAGATATCGGAGCAGCTCCAGAGGATCCACCGATCTTCCAGCCAGATGGTGACCACTAGACGGAACCCTGGCAACGAGTGGGTTTCTTTTTCTCCTCCCACTCATTTGTAAAAATTATTCTTTTGAGGCGTTTACCCGACAAGCACGTGTTAGCTCGATTGTATCTTTATTTACTGTCTGCCTACGGGCTGTAACATGATTGACAGATCCTAGGGTTGATCATATATGACTGAACTCTTGCTAGTCCTGGCATTTTGTACGACTAGCTTCACGATCATCCAATATGTAATGTATGGGACGTCTTGCTATTATATATTTGGTGCTCTGACATCTTGTAATTACTACTGCTTTCTTGTGATTGAGACAATAGGCTTGTTCATGACCTTAGGAGACTGCTGGCTTGTAGTTAAACCCTCATGTATCTAGACAGCCGTGACCGTATAGTGAGATGGATTCCATTTCATATACGTAGCTGGCTATGTCTGCCCCCGCTCTCCAGTATTCTGGTTCTGGGGCGTGACACTAATCTAGGTTAGGTCAAATCTAGGTTAGGGCTAAACACAATACAAGGCAATTAATTAAATTATATTTAAATCACACCATTCCAATAATTATATTAAATTCCAATTAAATATATATTAATTCAAATAAATTCAAAATGACAAGAATACCCTCAAGCTAAAATGATAATTAAATCATCCTAATGACATGGTTAGGCTCTAGGTCATGCAGTCTCTAGGGTTTCACTAGCAGCACATCAAAATCACAAGTCATGACTTAGAGCAGTTTTTAAATAGTTTAAAAAAAGATTAAAAATTACCAAAAATCATAATGTAAAATAAATATCAATAAATAATTATTATAATTACAAAATTTCAAAATTACCCTCATCTGAAAAACTGGGTGTTACCGTAGTGTAACCAAAGGTGGGTAGAAATCCTCAAGGATTCGTAGTACGAAATGACCATGAGAATAGATGATAGCTAGTAGAAATCGTCTGCTATCATAGCTGATGGACTCTTTCCTTAAATTTCGAAGACAAAATTATTTTAAGGTGGGTAGATTTGTAACCCCTCTTTCCAAACATTTTATAATATATTTTTATTTATTTATTTGAATTTAATGGTTATTTTTTAGAATTTTATAAATAATTATTTAGTTAATTATTACGGTAGATGACTATAGCCCTGGTGGAGTTTTGAAGTACAAGACGGCTAAGAATTGTGGCACGGATAGTGCCATGGCACGCTTTGGCTAGTGTATTAGCCCTGGTAGGGAAGGCCGAGCCATAGTGATGTCCTAACTAGGAAAATCAGGCCAAGCTGCGACTTAACCTTTACCGAAGATTTATTTATTTATTTATTTATTACATTATTGAGTAGGGAAACCAGTTATATCATCCTAGCCCGGACTGGACCTGAACTGAGCCCAAGCCCATGTAGTCATATGGCACGTCAAATGACGTTCGTGTTGATGGAATTTGGTATGAGGGCGTCGTATTTCACTTTAATGATTTAATGAATATTTTCTAGTATTCATAATTAAATATTATAAATATTATTATTAGTGATATTCGGTGACTTTTGCATAAAATAGGTCTCCGTACATTTCGGGATTATTAGACTGCGCATAATGGTATATATATATACACCATTACTGTTTTATTGAATTTTATTATTATTATTATTTTATTGGGGTTATTATATAATATTATTATTATTATTGGTAATATTATAATTGTCAAATAAATATTATTATATATGGTCATATTTATACAAATAGGCTCAACACTAGGAATAGATGCTATTGGGTGTTATTTAGATTTTATGGATTATATTATATATGTATATGAGTAAATGGATATATTTATATATAGGGATACATACATATATATATATATATATATATATATATATATATATATATATATATATATATATATATATATATATATATATATATATATATATGTCCAAGGGGTCGTGGCCTAGTGGTAGCGACGGGGGCTCCCCGGGCGGAAGGCCCGGGTTCGAATCCCCCCTTAGGCGCACGCGCCTAAGCTCCAGTAAGAAGGACACCCAAAAAAAAAAAAAAAATATATATATATATATATATATATATATATATATATATATATATATATATATATATATATATATATATATATATATATATTTTATAGAAAAATATATATATAGAAATATATTCAATGGCATATATGTATCATATATATAGATATATATATATATATATATAAAAATATATACATTAGACTAAATAATGGAAATCAATACTATGGACCAAACCACATATCAACAAACCAGTAAAAGGAAATCCCGGTCCAACCAAGCCGCAGGAAATCACCCCAGGCCCACATTGGAAGCCCACCCAGCAGGAAATCACCCCCGCCAAACTTTCCAACCCGAGCCTATCACGATTCACGCGTGAAGACTACATAAGGAGAGAAGTCGAGCGGAGTTTCCCTCGACAAACACCAAAACCCTAAACCTGCGCTCCCTTCCCCAAACGTGCGTGCCGCTGCGGGCCAACGCCGGCCGGCCAGGGCCGCCGGTCGCATGAAACAGAACACAACCATGGCAGCAGCAGAACAGCCATCGGCCCTACTTCGTTGCCCGATTTATCCACGTACGTTGGTTTGTTTTACGAATCATTTTCTCCGGTACGTCCACAACACATACGACTATATTTTCATTCAATTAGATTTTGAAATAGTGCACTAGGTTGCCCAGAAAACAGATGCGAAGATGACAAAAAATCGTTCGAAAAATAGAACAGTTTTGGGTTCAAAACCCTACATTGGAAGGCAACTTCCTGTCGATCTATCAACTGTTTTGAGAAACAAAAATAGGACAGTCCTAGCCAACCTATAGGGCTTCGTAACGCATTTTGTACAAGTTAATTTCATCGACTATGTGCCGAGAAATCGGTTCCCCAACATTACCAAAAACCTGTTTTAAAATTATAGAAAATTAGAAAAACTCTTCGACACGACGTGCGTCCCGCCAATCCGGACGACGTGGTCACGAACTGAAAGCATCAAAAGGTGCGTAACGGCTTTGTGGACATGTGGGCTTTGACGGAATTCACATTGGTCGCGTGTGCACGACGAATTTGATGCGTATCCGTCGAAATCCATCGTATCGGACTCTTTACAAATTTTTCAATTGGTTTGTGCACGCTCGTCAGGTCGAGACGAAACTTGTGCCAACAGAACCGTATCATTTTTCTGGTCCTGCATGCCAAGTTTGGTCCGATCCTGAGACAGTAGATTGGATCGCCGTTTTGCGGGCCCCACGGTCCGACTCAATGGGTGATTTTGTACACGGGCCGTCGGAATTCAATTTTGGACATACGTTTGGATTCGTATCGAAAAACTGGATCCGTAAACATGTAGTTTGATTATTTTAGAGACCATTGACTCTGGCACGCTTTTCGGTGCAAAGCGTGTCCAACGGCGGACACCGTTTTGACCCAAAATTATCGTTTTGCCCCTGTGTCCAGAATTGGACTTAAGGACAGGCAATCCTAGCTAATTTGACTATTCTAAAAACATTGGCAATGTTTATTTCAGCATCCGGAGATCGTTGTACGAGTTTTGACTATTGTGGCACACCGAGTGGTTCGGATTGTCGGTTTTTACCAGCAAAGGACCACAGGCGAGTACAGTTTATTGTTTGTTTTCAGTATTGATCTTTACTATACATCAGTGCTTAGTTGATGGATATGTGATTTCAGTTTTATGTTAATTTTGTTCCTTGTTGTGTCGGGAGGTGAAGTACCAGCGATGTGTGATCTGACCTTAGACCGTGTAGACCGTGATTTATTCTTGCATTAGACCGTATAGACCGTAATTTATTCTTGCTTTATACAGTGTAGATAGTATTTCATTATTGCTTTATACAATGTAGATTGTGTAACATCATACAGTGTAGATCATGATTATTATTTTTGTAGACAGTGTTTCTTTATTGCAATATTTTGTGTAAACCGTGTAACTGTAGACCGTGTAACTGTAGATCGTGTAACTGTAGACCGTGTAACTTTAGACCGTGTAGACCGTGTCGCATAATTGTCCCGAGATCGATCACATATCAATGGTACTTCAGTCGATCAGTTGGTGAGTATTTTATTGTACCTCATTTTCTGTTCTTAGAATTTAGTTTTATTCTGTCTTTCTTCATTTATTTTATGAATCATATGTCTAAAGGCTAACCTCTGTAGTATAGTCATTTTTATATATTGAAACTGCATTCAGTGAATTGTGCTCGTTCCATTCCTGACTGGAAACCAATATTTTTTAGGTTAGCCGTGGATTCACTTAGCATGGGAGATACGGGGGTACTTGCAGACAAAAGTCTAGAGACTAGCTACAAATAAATGAATGACTACAACTCAACTATCTATCTAATCTCTAGGCTTTTGTCTGTAATATTTCCGTCACTCCCCAAGCTAAGTGAATCCGCGGCTAACCTGAAAATGTTGGTTTCCAGTCAGGAATAGAACGAGCACAATTCACTGAATGCAATTCCAATAAAGAAAATAACTATAAAACAAAGGTTAGACATCAATCATGAGTTTTGAAAATAAACAGTAAATACGAAAAACCAATAGCAATAAATAGACACAAAATACCTTTCCCAACTGCTAGAAGTACCTTTGATATGTGATCGGTCTCGGGACAATTATGCGACACTGTCTATACTGTCTAAAGTTACACTGTCTACACTGTCTAAAGTTACACTGTCTACACTGTCTAAAGTTACACGGTCTACAGTTAATATTGCAATAAAGAAACACTGTCTACAAAATAATAATCACGAACTACACAGTTTAAATGCAATAATAATCACGGTCTACACTGTCTACTTTGCAATAAATAAATCACTGTCTACACTGTCTACTTTGCAATAAATAAATCACTGTCTACACTGTATAAGGTCAGATCACACATCCTTGGTACTTCCCATTCCCGACTCAACAATTTATAATAGAAAATAATCACATAACCAATGGCCAATCAATGAGATATAGTAAAAATCAATATCGAACTGCAGACAATAAACTGTACTCGTCTGTGGTCCTCTGCTGGTGAAACCGACATTCTAAACTAGTCAATGTGCCACAAAAGTCAAAACCCGTACAACAGTCCCCGGAAGCTGAAATAAACATTACCAATATTCTTAGAATAGTCAAATTAGCTAGGATTGCCTGTCCTTAAGTCCAATTCTGGACACAGGAGCAAAACGGTAATTTCGGGCCAAAACGATGTCCGCCGTTGGACTCGCTTTGCACCGAAAAACGTGCCAGAGTCAACGGTCTCTAAAGTCGTCAAAATACTTGTCTACGGATCCAGTTTTCTGATACGAACCCGACCGTATGGCCAAAGTTGGATTTCGGCAGGCCGTGCACAAAATCGCCCGTTGAGTGGGACCGTGGGGCCCGCAAAACGACGTACGATTCAACTGTCTCAGAATTGGACCAAACTTGGCATGCAGGACCAGAAAAATGATACGGTTCTATTGGCACAAGTTTCGTCTCGATCTGATGAACATGCACAAAGTAATTGGAGAATTTGCAAAGTGCACGATACGGTAAATTTCGACGGATATGCATCAAATTCGTCGCGCACACGTGACCAATTTGAATTCCGTCAAAGCCCACACGACCATGAAACTATTACGCAGCTTTCGATGCTTACGTGCGCGACCACGTCGCCCGGAATGGCGGGACGCACGCCGTGTGGATGGTTTTCTATGTTTTCGAAAACTGTTTTTCATGGTTTTTTCTTGATTTCTAAAACTGATTTCTCTGTGCATACTTAATGAAATCCGAATCTACAAAATGATTTTTGATCTCCTATATATGATCTAAAAGTGTGTTCAAATGGAAATTCTAAAAGGTTACTGGATCGATCGAAATCGATCATCGAACACGGGTGATTGGACTGTCCTACGCTCTATTTTCGAACGGGTTTTTGGTCAACTTTGTGTCGATTTTTCGGCCAATATAACGCATATCAATTCGATCTAATTGAAAGGAAATACTCTTGTATAGGTTGGGGACGTACCCGAGGAAACGAATCAAAAAATTATGGAGCGAGTAGATTGCAATCCGGCCGCGAAGTCAGCCCCCTTGCTGCAACTGCTGCTGTTGCTGCTGACCTCTTCGCGCGCTTGTACGCGCGGGCGAGGACGTCTGGCCGGCCGGCGTTGCTCCGGTGGCGGCGCTCCGGTGACTGGGGAGGTCGCACGGAGGCGGGGGTATCTTGCGTTGGTTCGGGGTTAGGGTTTGGTGGCTGCGAACCCTTCTTTTCTCGATCTCTGTCTCGCTATATCGATATATATATATATATATGTATAGTTTGATGTAATGAGAGAGCAGTGCTCTCGGGATCACTGACTTAGGGGTCGGCCTATACAAGCTGGTGTGGGGTTTGGTTGGGACCTGCTGGCCTTGGGCCGGCTCGGGTTTGCTCGACTAGTTGTTGAGCTCGGCAGAGTTGTGTGCCTGGGCTCGGGTTTGAGCCCAGGGCTGAGCCTGAGCACTGTTACTCAAAATTCTATTATTCTTTTTCCTTTTTACTATTCTATTTCTATTTATATTATTAGTACATGTATATATATATCTATATATATATATATACATAAATACTCACACATATATACTTATATATATCTATAAAATACTTATTTATATATTCCTACACATATATAATGTATATTATTTATTTATATATTCACAACACACATATATATATTTTTATATATACGCACACATTTATTTAACATATATATTTATTCATACTCACATATATTTATATATAACCATATATCTTGATGATAATAACTAATAATAAATAATTTATATTTAATAACCACAATAAAATAATAATAATAATAGTAATAGTAATAATAATAATAATAATAACAAAATTTAATAAGCCAATGATGGATACCCTCCTGCACAGTCTAAATATCCTAAAAATGTACAAGGACCTATTTTATACAAATATCACTGAATATAAACTAATAACAATATTTAAAATATTTAATTAAGAATACTTAGAAAATATTCATTGTATCATTAAAACAGAATACGACACCATCATGCCAAAATACATCGACACGAATGTCATTGGACGTCCCGCATGACTACATGGGCTTGGGCTTGGTACGGGTCCAGTCCGAGCTGGTTCGGTACAACCGGGTCGCTACGAAGTCAATAAATTTAATAATAAAATAATTAAACTATTTATAGTGGCCCTGCTATAACTTGGCCTGGTTTTCCTAGTTAGGACATCTCTATGGCTCGGTCTTCCTTGGCATGACTAATACACTAGTCAAGGCACGCCACTGCACTATCCGTGCCACGATTCCTAGTCACCTTGTACTCCAAATCTCAACCATGGCTAAAAATCATCTACCGTGATAATTAACTAAACAATTAATTATAAAACAAATTTAAAATCACCATTTAAATCAAATAAATAAAATAATAAAAATATTTTGAAAATTTTCGGGAATGGAGGCTACAAATCTACCCACCTTAAAAATAATTTCGTCCTCGAAATTCAAATTCATAACTATTTCTTAAAATTCAAAGGCTGGTATTCCCTTAATCTCCTCAAATTTAATTTCTCCAAAAAATATTTATGGCCTTCTCTAGTCATTGGGTATTTACGAAATCTCGAGGACTTCTACCCACCTTAGGTCACACTACGCCCTTGAAACACCTGACGTCCTTACGTTATAACCCTCCAGCTACTTGCAAAAAGTAACTACCGACAGATATCTATAGCACACGACATTGACAACCCTCTCATATCCATCAGACAACCCTAAAATCAACAAGCACAAATTTATACAAGTAACTAAGAAATATTAATAAATTCTAATAAATATGACCAGTCGTCACTCTACAATAGGAAGGACAGGATGATAAGGATGAAAAATCTATGGCAATTATGAATTTTCAAGAGTGATGGAGAATATCCACTGATGTGAATAGAAAGAAGGTTTACGAATTATTGACTTATTTGCTAGATTGGGCTACTATAGTTTAGTCACTTGCTACTCGAAGAACCCTTCGTTACTTAGAGTGGCCTGCAATCCGTGCAATACAGAAGTCTCGTTTTCGGATTTCCAATTCAACAAGGTTCCATAATGGAACAAAAATTTTGAGAAATTAAGATTGTGGTCTTAATGGGTTCTCTATTTGGGCATCAGTCGTTGGTTGGATGAACATTGGGTTTCAATCTATATGGACTAGACAAGATCCCAATAATAAAACTCTTCCTACTAGATTAGGGTATCCTAGAATAGGTTTCTACCCAAGGGATTGAGCTAGTTGCTCGTCAGGTTGTTTAGCTAAGGTCATAAATTCCAACATGCGCCTTCGGTGACTTTTGTGTTTAAGTAGCACAAGAGGCCTCTATCAAGTGGCACACTAGTGGCGTTTGCGTAGTGGGCTTCGAGTAGATTACCACCACATATTGGGTCGAAGGAATTGAGTCACGGTTGAGGCTCTAGTGGAAGTCGAAAAGTATAGCGGTATTGTGGTAAGAGTTATAGCTAGTCCTTTTAACCTGAAAATTGCAGCACAAAAATAGAGTACAAGGGGACGGGTTTGAGTGGGACATGATATACCTAGATGAAGGTGGACTTGTCTAGATCTTGGATATGAAATTTGTTGAGGGGTAACAGCTGGTCTCGTGCTCCGAATATTAATGACACGGTCGGGGACACAAAATGATCTAAATAAAAAGTGGGAGTCCAAGGGCACTAATCGTCATCCTAATGGAAGTTATTCTAATCACTCGGTAATCCTGGTATATCCTAAAAATTTTAGAAGGCTTACAGTATACCCACCTTAGAAGCTAGGATATAGTTTTAGAAAGTTCCAAAATCCGGATATTGTGTCTCGACTCTTGTAAATGAAGAATAAGGCACGGCGTGACGGAATACGGTAGATATAGTCCAGTCAAGGGTAGTTCCTTAATAAATGGGAAATGAGTGTGTACAGCAATGACACATGGTCGATAAAATAGAATGACCTACTCGTCCACAGTATACATGAGTTATTGACCGGGTAACCAACTCTAAGGCACATCTTATGAAAAGATTTCTAACAACTAGGTCGGGAATTTCTATTTGTGTCGAACCTGCCAGACTATTGTCATAAGGGTTCTAGTTAAACTAAACTTCAAACAAATGCTTAGAGGCTCACAACATTTGGTCTCTTGAGAATAGGAAATCTCCGAGGTTGGTATTTGGTCAAGGAAAGATCCTAATCATTCTCGAACTCCAAGGACCCGAAGACCATGATAGTAGGTTTATTGTTAAAGGAAGGACGAGTAACTCAAGGCAAGGTTCCAGTCACAGATCTGGCCGATGGTAGCTATACTTGCATATACAACTATCATGGCCATGGGAATACTCTGTATCCATCTATCAATTACGAGCTTTCGTATTTCTAAATCAGTGAAAGACAAAAACAAGAAGGAGTTCAAGAAAGATGTTACTGAATACAATCACGTGATTCAAAGGCGAACGTATAATTCAAGAGGAATTGTCAAGCAGTCGCGGATGAGATCCTAGATACCTATATATCTCCATCCACGTAGTGTAATTAAACGAAGAGCGAACCAAATGCATCATGGTTGATCAGACCATAATACACTGATTCTGATTAGACAATATGTTAGTGGGCGTCCCTAATAAACATATGTCTTGAATCATGCTCGATAAAAGAGTAAGATTGCAAAACTAGGCTGTTAGCAGCATTAGTCAAAATACAATTATACCAAAATTTTGAAAGAAGGCACCAGTAGTTCGAGTTTTATGAGAATCAAACCTTACCTGGTGTTCTTGCTTACACAGTCTTCCTGCTATCTTCTTATACATAAGGCCTTGGTTGACTAATGGGTTATGGACATTCTAAATTCCATATTCTAGGTAAACCAATTAGTGTCAGTCAATTACCTCGTCAATAGATCACAAGGACCACGGAATGCTAGGTCGGGAGACACGCTACTCAATCTCACAGAACCTCCACTACTATTGGCTTCGGATCTTATAGAACATACAGGGTACTATCCTATCCTCTATGGTATCCCAACCTTGTAATCATGTTTGAAGTCATTTCACCGCGGATTACGCCTCGCCCGTATACCCTGGCTGTGGTAAACCCTTGGTTTCGTAACTCAACATGATACAAAATCGAACACTCCTTAACTCTATCCAATATTGGCTCAAGGGTATCTATGATCAAGAGAGGACCACTAGCCATAGTTTTGGCAAGGTCCCATCCCCTATATTTTCTTAAACTAATTTTACCTCTAGGGTTTGTGTCTCGCCAGTGCGCTGCTGGCTGCAGTGTATCCATAGTCTCCAAAATTTAATTAAATGGCGACAGTGCGCTGCTGTCCTGCCATTATAAGTTAACTAACATTCCTTTAACTATATCTGTAAAAACTCATGAGCTTCTAAAGATTCAAGCAAGTCGACTATGTAATATGGCATAAATATTTGTCCTATCAGTCACAATCTTTAAAATAAAAGATTGCACAGGAAGGAAGAAACTGAAGACAAAGAACTACAAACATTCTGGTATCTCTTTCATGTGTATTCGAACCATGGAAGAAAATTTTTGGATCAGTCTACCTCGAGATTCGCATTTGAATAACCGAATCAGGAATTATAAACTATTCCCTTAAGGCAAAATAGAATTTTAAATGGGCAATTCAGACTAAGATATGATGACGATATCTAAAGAGGCAAGAGAATGAATTGAATATTCTATCAAGGTTAGATCATTAATTCTATGAAGCCCTGCCTTACCAAGGGAATAATCTATCCAAATTAGATTACATCGTCATATCAAGGGATAATAGTGTACCTATGGGGATCATCAAAATTAATAACCCTCATCTAAATTGCGTGGCTTAGACTACCCATCAGTCAATTTGTATAAGGGACTCCTATTCCTAGTCATTCTCGTAAATTAAATTAATCCTAATTCGTGAATGAGCATTTCCTTGTCGTAGGCTCGCAATAGTACGGCTAACTTAAGTACTATCACGAGTTCGCATGATTTGCGAAGACAGACCTGCATGGGCCACCACAAAAACTTGTCACGACCCGCACCCATTTTTTTTTAAACGGATACGAGACGTGTCCAAGCCAGCCTACGTCGCAGTGTCGGCGATAGAACGCTGTCACGGCCATGAAGATTAAAATCACAAATAATGCTCATTCACATAATTAATTTAATTTACAAAGGTCACAAGTTTTATATTTGTAGAAAAATATAAACTTGTACAAATAAATGAATGACTACAACTCAACTACCTATCTAATCTCTAGGCTTTTGTCTGCAATATTCCCGTCACTCTCCAAGCTAAGTGAATCCGCGGCTAACATGAAAATGTTGGTTTCCAGTCAGGAATGGAACGAGCACAATTCACTGAATGCAATTCCAATAAAGAAAATGACTATAAAACAAAGGTTAGACATCAATCATGAGTTTTGAAAATAAACAGTAAATACGAAAAACCAATATCAATAAATAGACACAAAATACCTTCCCCAACTGCTAGAAGTACCTTTGATATGTAATCAATCTCGGGACAATTATGTGACACTGTCTACATTGTCTAAAGTTACACTGTCTACACTGTCTAAAGTTACACTGTCTACACTGTCTAAAGTTACACGGTCTATAGTTAATATTGCAATAAAGAAATACTGCCTACAAAATAATAATCACGAACTACACAGTTTAAATGTAATAATAATCATGGTCTACACTGTCTACTTTGCAATAAATAAATTACTGTCTACACTGTCTACTTTGCAATAAATAAATCACTGTCTACACTGTCTACACTGTCTAAGGTCAGATCACACATCCTTGGTACTTCCCATTCCCGACTCAACAATTTATAATAGAAAATAATCACATAACCAATGGCCAATTAATGAAATATAGTAAAAATCAATATTGAACTGCAGACAATAAACTGTACTCGCCTGTGGTCCTCTGCTGGTGAAACCGACAGTCTGAACTAGTTAATGTGCCACAATAGTCAAAACCCGTACAACAGTCCCCGAAAGCTGAAATAAACATTACCATTGTTCTCAGAATAGTCAAATTAGCTAGGATTGTCTGTCCTTAAGTCCAATTCTGGACACAGGGGCAAAACGGTAATTTCGGGCCAAAACGATGTCCGCCGTTGGACTCACTTTGCACCGAAAAGCGTGCCAGATTCAACGGTCTCTAAAGTCATCAAACTACATGTCTACGGATACAGTTTTCCGATACGAACCCGACCGTATGTCCAAAGTTGGATTTCGACGGGCCGTGCACAAAATCGCCCGTTGAGTAGGACCGTGGGGCCCGCAAAACGACGTACGATTCAACTGTCTCAGAATTGGACCAAACTTGGCATGCAGGACGAGAAAAATGATACGGTTCTGTTGGCACAAGTTTCGTCTCGATCTGACGAACGTGCACAAAGTAATTGGAGAATTTGTAAAGTGCACGATACGGTGAATTTCGACGGATACGTATCAAATTCGTCGCGCACACGTGACCAATTTGAATTCCGTCAAAGCCCACACGACCACAAAACTGTTACGCAGCTTTCGATGCTTACGGTGCGCGACCACGTCGCCCAAAATGGCGGGACGCACGCCGTGTGGATGGTTTTCTATGTTTTCGAAAACTGTTTTTCATGGTTTTTTCTTGATTTCTAAAACTGATTTCTCTGTGCATACTTAATGAAATCCGAATCTACAAAAATGATTTTTGATCTCCTATATATGATCTAAAATTTTGTTCAAATGGAAATTCTAAAAGGTTACTGGATCGATTGAAATCGATCATCGAACACGGGTGATTGGACTGTCCTATGCTCTGTTTTCGAACGGGTTTTTGGTCAACTTCGTGTCGATTTTTCGGCCAATATAACGCATATCAATTCGATCTAATTGAAAGGAAATACTCTTGTATAGGTTGGGGGCGTACCCGAGAAAACGAATGGAAAAATTATGGAGCGAGTAGATTGCAATCCGGCCGCAAAGTCAGCCCCCTTGCTGCAACTGCTGCTGTTGCTGCTGTCTTCTTCGTGCGCTTGCGCGCGCGCACGAGGACGTCTGGCCGGCCGGCATTGCTCCGGTGGCGGTGCTCCGGTGACTGGGAAGGTCGCGCGGAGGTGGGGGTATCTTGCGTTGGTTCGGGGTTAGGGTTTGGTGGCTGCGAACCCTTCTTTTCTCGATCTCTGTCTCGCTATATCGATATATATATATGTATAGTTTGATGTAATGAGAGAGCAGTGCTCTCGGGATCACTGACTTAGGGGTCGGCCTATACAAGCTGGTGTGGGGTTTGGTTGGGACCTGCTGGCCTTGGGCCGGCTCGGGTTTGCTCGACTAGTTGTTGAGCTCGGCAGAGTTGTGTGCCTGGGCTCGGATTTGAGCCCAGGGCTGAGCCTGAGCACTGTTACTCAAAATTCTATTATTCTTTTTCCTTTTTACTATTCTATTTCTATTTATATTATTAGTACATGTATATATATATCTATATATATATATATATATACATAAATACTCACACATATATACTTATATATATCTATAAAATACTTATTTATATATTCCTACACATATGTAATGTATATTATTTATTTATATATTCACAACACACATATATATATTTATATATATACGCACACATTTATTTAACATATATATTTATTCATACTCACATATATTTATATATAACCATATATCTTGATGATAATAACTAATAATAAATAATTTATATTTGATAACCACAGTAAAATAATAATAATAATAATAATAATAGTAATAATAATAATAATAATAACAAAATTTAATAAACCAATAATGGATACCCTCCTGCACAGTCTAAATATCCCAAAAATGTACAAGGACCTATTTTATACAAATATCACTGAATATAAACTAATAATAATATTTATATTATTTAATTAAGAATACTTAGAAAATATTCATTGTATCATTAAAACAGAATACGACACCATCATGCCAAAATACATCGACACGAATGTCATTGGACGTCCCGCATGACTACATGGGCTTGGGCTTGGTACGGGTCCAGTCCGAGCTGGTTCGGTACAACCGGGTCGCTACGAAGTTAATAAATTTAATAATAAAATAATTAAACTATTTATAGTGGCCCTGCTATAACTTGGCCTGGTTTTCCTAGTTAGGACATCTCTATGGCTCGGTCTTCCTTGGCATGACTAATACACTAGTCAAGGCACGCCACTGCACTATCCGTGCCACGATTCCTAGTCACCTTGTACTCCAAATCTCAACCATGGCTAAAAATCATCTACCGTGACAATTAACTAAACAATTAATTATAAAAAAAATTAAAATCACCATTTAAATCAAATAAATAAAATAGTAAAAATATTTTAAAAATTTTCGGGAAGGGAGGCTACAATGAACACTCATAATTGCCCAATCCATGTCCCTAACTAGTACTTAGATGAGTATCCTAACTGACACTCAAGTGCTAAGACCATTCTGAATAGAAAGGAAGGGGTGGACAGTGGTCTAGGGACAGAACAGAGATTATAGGTTAACTATGGGCTGTACAAGAGGTTTCCTCTGGTGCTGCAAGTTAGACAAGGTCAATACTTCAAGAATAATGGTCAGGACCATTCAATGGTTCATGAAGGTCTGTTCTTCACACAGGAGCATTGGACTGAACATCAGGGAATGGTCTGCACAAGTGCAGCACAGGAACCCAATGCCACCCCATGTTCCATTCGATAGATACAAATGTCTTGGTGGCTAACACAATCTAATACAAGGATAGACAATGGCAGGTATGTAGTCTGATTAAGAAGGATGATAGAACATGTAATAGGTAAAGGGGTTAACCAAAGTCTAGGGATACATGGATATATGAGACTGAACATAAGATTCAGTGGAAATCGAACACTAATGCAGTATGGTTTAATCATGAAGGGGACAGATGCTACAAACAATATGGTTTAACATGAGGCAGTTCATGCTATGTGATGTGACTAATTTGGGGATGCGGTGTTTGGTGTCCAGTGCAACCATGTGATGCAGTGTTTGTCGTAGGACAAATGAGGCTTGGATGCAAGGGACATGCACAAAACCAAGAGACTGAACCTGGTTACTCTCCTTATTAAGTATAACCTCATATAAGGTTTTCGGATACAGAACTCTACTGCCTATTTGGAGTTAGGTAGGGGGATTAGTGAATGGCATGTCAGGGAAAGTATTCACTAGTTCGAGTTGGGGTAACTTTCATAGCAGGGCATTCTTCTTCTAAGCTATTATTGAAAACATTGCATGCCCATACCAGTTTACAACACATATGTATATATGTGTATACTAGATAACTGAAGAATAAGGCCCTTGTATATGTCTGCTATACTAGGCTATCTGGGGAAAATGGCCACAAAACTATAACTGAAAAATAAAAGACATCTCAGTAGTGCCAGGGAAGGATACCCTAATGAGGCATGGTACAAAACATGGGAATTCTGGGACCGCACAGTCCATTTTAAGACTGTGCCACATATGGGAAAGGACTGCACCAACTACAGAACAAGAATGCTCTACAAGTTAGCCCCAAGGCTGATCCTCAATGTCAGTTACAAGATTAAGAGAGACAGGGCAATTAACTAAACCACTCTAGGAAATGGACTTGGTTGTCCTAGGATATGAACAAATGGGCATTTACAAGTAGTATGAACATGAATGTGAGACAGTTATGTGGAACACTCGATCCCCTACTAATAAGTGGTATGCATGTTGTGAAACACAGGATAGTAATCCCCAACCAGAGACTAATCCCTGGTCGATCCTCTTATTAAGTACCTTTAAGGTCAATCACAAACTCAATTAAAACTAGAAATACATCTTATGCATAATGTGCCAAAATGCAACATTAAACCAGATCCATAACAAATGCCTTTTACTGCATTTCCATCACCGTTGGCACCCCCCTTCAGTTACCATCTGTGTGATGGTCCTATCCTGGATTCAAGGGTGCTCCTAAAAACAGATCCTAGGCTACATTGCCTATATGCTAGTATCTGTGGGTTAATAAGGGTAAAAGGAGATTTATGACAGTTTCTATTTGTATACAAGGGAACTCCCTGTTAACATCCATTGGGTGTAAGGAAGGTTCATATGGCAGTACTAATGGGTACCAGCAGTTCACATGGCCTCTATAACTCTACCTAGGCATTATCAAGTACCTACCATCTCCCTTCTCTTCTGGGCTTTGTCAGGATATACGTATACCTGGAACCTAACATAGCACAGTGGTTGCAGCAATGTATAGTCGAGATGTCTAGGGTGCCAGGTTAAGGTTTGGATGGGGGTTCAAGTGTTATCACTTGTGGTACAAATCTGACACAAGGAGGAGTTCACATTCTAGCATCTATTGGATACAAGAAACACTTATGGTACATCTAGTCTAGTATCCCCGTATACACACGCACACACCAATCTTACAACCAGGTACATACCCCTAAACTCTTCTAGGAATTCTATCAAACACAATTCAATCCAGACCCAAACTGGCTAAGGACAGAAATTTACAAGCATCTCTAGATGGTAGGGGATTACCTCTTGATATGTTCGACAGGTTTGGATGGCCTCTCGATTGAATTGGAGCCCCTGCTGTTGCTTCCCATGTTTCCTTCGAGAGGTGAAGTAGTCGGCTAGGGTTTGGAATTTCAGGAATTAGCCGAGCCCCTTGTATCTTTTATACAAGGAAAAGATAGGATCGTGTCTCGACCCGCACCCGGATATACGGGTACGAATACGTAGGCCACGTCCAGCCTACGTCGCAGTTTCGGCGGTAGAGCGCTGTCAAGTACCCTAAACTAACTACAACATCTAAAGATCCATAACTAGAAATGTACTCATGTCACATCACAAAAACTAAGGAAGATAAGACAAGAAATAATAACAGTATCACTAGAACAACTAGAATCTACAAGGATCATAAGACAGGAAAATAAAAAGAACAATAAGACTAACTAAGGATAACTACCTCGCAACTCACATAGAAGAATAGTGAGATCTACCTCAGCTAGCAACATCATAAAATCCAATACTGCGGGCACAACTACTCCTAAAATTTTGTCAACATATCCAGTCAGGATGGAACGAGCACAAATCTCAAATAACAGTTCTAATTAGACGATATTGAAAATGTAGCAGTAAATAGAGAGAATATACAAGAAATCATGAAATGTACATGTGAGTATCATGGCAAGGTAAGCTGTAAATATAGAGCTAGAACAAGGCAAGTAAAACTGATCATGGCATGTATAAGAATCAAGAATCATCTATCTAAGTGTGTGAGTACTAGTTTCAACATGTGGCCGGCTTGGGTCTGCACAAGGTCTACTGGCCTAGTTAATCATACGTGGGGTGTATGATTAACACTCACAAGATCTACAAGAATAACAAGGTGGATAATGACCACACATCTACACTAATACTCCCCGTCCCCGACTAGTATAGTGGATCCAACCATGACACATCATGACACGCAATTCTCCGAGAGGGTAGCTAGCCTTCGCAGGAATCGTGTCTATACAATGCACAAGGAACAAGAAAGACTTGCACAAGATATACCAAGGAAAGCGAAGAATAACATCTCATGACAGAATCCAGAGAAATACCAATCCGTGTGAACAATGTGTCAAGAGAACAAGGATATCTACACTAAATACAAGAAACATAGACGATATCATAAAACAGAAATATTATCAGAGAATGTACTCACCTGCGATCTGGTAGAATATGTCAACTGAGTCCTAGAACAGTGCCTCGAGGACCTATAGGTGGAATACTGTATTAATATAAGGGTTTGGAAGTAAAATCCAGTCATACTAAGTCAAACTGGGTCAAGGCAAGTCAAGGGTTGACTTATAGTTGACTTTGGTCAACTGGTCAACTCTGGTCAATCCTAGGTCAACTCTTGGTCAAACTTGACTAACGTCGACTAACAGTTGACTTTGGTCAACTGGTCAACTCTGGTACAGTTCTAGTCAATTTTAGGCTATGGTTGACTTCTGGTTGACTTTTGGTCAAAATAGTCAACTGTGGTCAACCAAGGTCAAAACTAGTCTAACCTAGGTCAAATGTTGACTCTACTTCGATGTTCAGTCAAGGTAGTCAACCATGGTCAAATGGGGTCAAAGCTAGTCTCTATAAACATCTACAGGGTCAACACATTCAATTTCAGTGGTTGTGAAATAACTGGAATCGAATGATCTCAAAATACCATAAAAGGAGAAAGATTACAATAATATAGTAAAACCTACAGATGTTGTCGGATGGTGAAACAACCATCACCAACGTGTCCAGAATGATCAAATTAGCTAGGATAGCCTGTCCATAAGTCCAATTTGGACACAGGAGCAAAAAGGTAATTTTGAGTCAAAATGGTGTCCGTGTCGGACTCGCTTTGCACCGAAAAATGTACAAGAATACTAGTCCGCTAAAACTAATAAATTATATGTCCACGAATCCATAATGACGATACGAACCCAACGGTATATCCAGAATTGGATTCCGTTGACGCGATCTCAAATTGGTCCGTTGACCCGGATATTAGAATCTGATTTGCACGAAAAAGCGTGTCAGAGCAAATGTCCTCAAAACTCAGCAAATTATATGTCAACGAGTCCAGAATGACGATACGAACTCAACGGTATATCCGAAATTGGATTCCGATGAGCCGAACTCAAAATGACCCGTTGACCCGGATATTAGTATCCGACTTGCACCGAAATGCGTACCGAAACCAATGTCCACTAAAACCTAGTAAATTATATGTCAACGAGTCCAGAATGAGGATACGAACTCAAGAGTATATCCGAAATTGGATTCCGATGAGCCAGCATCAAAAAGTTCTGTTGACCCAGACTGTGGGACCTGCTTTGCACCAAAATACGTACCAGGGCCCATGTCCTCCAAATCTAACAAACTTTATATGAAAACATGCCAGAACGACGCCACGAGTCTACTAGTGGTGTCAAAAATTGAATCCGGAGTCCCGGGTTCAAAAATAAAATTTTGCAACTTAAAAATTATGAATTTGGACAGCTAACTTTGGCGTCAAATTCAACCAATCAAACGTGCTCACAATGAAACAAAATTTAAGGGATAGGAAGAGGGTTATACCAGCTTCGCATAGGAACTAATAGCACGCCAGACAGAGCTACGATGGAGGAGATACGAACCGACGAAGTTGGCTCCGCAAAACTGTCCAAAAATTACACAATTTAAACGGTCAACTTGGTGGCCGATTTTGATGTATCAAACGACGAAATTAACGAACGAAAATTGATAGGAGTGAAGAGCTATATACCGAGATTGTAACGGAGTGAAGAAATCGCCGATCCAACGGTCGGATTTCCTGAAAAAGCTGCACGAAGTCGCTGTCCCGAGCGCGAATTCTGTATTCCGTTCCCACGCGTATCACGGCGGGAACCCGTGCCAAACGCACGAATCGGCTAGGCGGCGCGTCAGAGAAGTCAACATGTGTCACGGGGTAGCTCATCGGGATCGCCTGGCCATGGGTAGCCGGCCACGACATCGCGCGGTTGCCGCCGGCGCAGCTGCGGCCGCTGCTATGGCAGCGGCGAACGGCGCGGTGGTGGGGATAGTGTGGTGATGGTGTAGTTGATGGTGGTGGGGTTGAATAATGGTGATGGTGGTGGTGATAACAATGAAGAAGAAAATGAAGAAGGAGATGCAAAATAATGATGAAGAAGAAGAGTGAAGGAAAGAAAAGAATGGGAGAGGGGGGGTTTGCTCTCGTATAGCAGGAGGGTGCTGTAGAGTCGGGTATAGGAGAGAGAGAGAGAGATTATGTATATAATATATATGTTTGTATATATTATATAAAGAAGAGAGAGATATTTTAGAGAAAGATATTTTAGAGAGAGAGAATAGAGATCGGCCACATGGGTGTGTGGGAGTGAGTGTGAGGATGTGGGGTTGGGATTGAATAGTAGTGGAATAAGGGCTTGGATTAAAATGGAAAAAATTTAGATCATTCCTTAGAAAATTAAATCATCGAAATACACATTAAATATTTGATGTGGAAAAAACTAGGTATTTAATATTTGGTAGGGAAAAATTAGTGTGTGGATATAAATGAAGGGGTAACATGGAGCTTGGACTGGGTTTGGTTGAGCCGGATCGGTCAAAATCGGACATGGTGCAATAATCGAATTTAAATAGGTATTTATGATCATGGGTAAATAAGTAACATGTGGGGGCTCAAATAAATGGTACACAAGTGTCATACGGATAGTAGGCTTCGTGTGGGTCATGTCCGTATTTTGGTCGACTAGGTTGGGTCGATGTCGGGTCCCAAAATTAATTTGGAAGTCAGGTCACAAATTACGGTGGATAATTAATTAGCTTAAATTGACCCAAAAGTTGTACGAAGCAAATGAAGCACAAGATGGTGTGTCTGAGTGGGACACGAAGGTCATGGGTGAAGAGCGTCTCAAGTAGATCAGGCATGACAAGTTGGTTTCAAGAAAATGACTAGCCTTGTGCTCCTAAATTAAAAGTCACGATAACGTGCATATGATGATCAAGAAAAAGAGTGGGAAATCAATTAATAATTAATTTATGATCAAATGGTCTAAATTGACCCGAAGTTGAGCGATAGAAAAAGAGCACAAGGGAACGAGTTCGAGTGGGACACGATATATCAACATGAAGATAATCTCGTCTACTACAAACTTCAAGAAGAAAGTTTCCAAAGACTGGCATCCCTGATGCTCTAGAAATCAAAGTTACGGTAAAAAGCATTTAATCAAATAATAATATTTATTCAAAATAATTGATTTAGAAAATTGAAAAAAAATAAGCCCTAAATTCAGGGGGCTTACAGATCGAATAGGAGTTTGAATCACAGGAGGATGAGCAAGAGGAATTTGAATCCTCATTTGATTCCTTGCAGTTTATCCAGGCTGTTGGGAATTTGAATTTGGACTTCTTGCATTAAGGCCCCTGCACTTTCACTATTTCTTATTTGGTCCTCCTTTGATATTTTAAGGGTAATAAATCTATAAATCATAACAATATATATATATATATATATATATATATATATATATATATATATATATATAAGATAATAGCAATTATATGAGTCAAAGAAAAATGGATTTTAATTTAATAAAATCAAAAAAAATTGGTCAAGGGGTTGACATCAACAGTATGCCCAAGCTCAGATTCAGAACCGGCAGAGAGGTTTCCAGCAGAGGGGACCAACACTAAGAGGACATGGTCAAGCTATGGATCTGACCGTGGCAAAAGAATTGGCATCAGGTGGGGTGGTGGCAGGTACCATTCTCGTCAACTCTTTTCCAACATCAGTATTATTTGATTCGGGTGTATCGTATTCATTTATGTCTACAAGATTTGGTACACGTATGACTAGAGCCCGAGTCATTATCAGTAAGGCTCAATATACTTACTGGTAACGGTCTTATGGTGGTAGATAGAGTCTTTTCCTCGTATCGAATCATAGTTAGCGGTAGAGAGTTTTTTACTAAATTGATAGAATTTCTGATGGCCAACTATGAAGTGGTCGTAGGAATGGATTGGTTGAAGATCAATACGCAAGAGTAGACTGCCATATTGGCAGAATTATTTTGGTATTCCAGACGAACCAGAGTTTTCATTTTCCAGAGGCGAAGTAGAACCTTCTCCACCAGTCTTGCGGATGGCAGTAGGAGTAGCAGTTCAGTTTCCCAGAGTAGTAGAAGAATTTTCTGATGTATTTTCCGAAGAGCTCCCAGGCATGCCTCAAAAAAGAGATAGAGTTCACCATTGATTTGATTCCAGGGACGGCACCTCCGTTAGAGAGAGTCTACATAATGGCACATTCATAATTAGAGATCTTGTACAAGATGATTGAAGAACTCGGAACCAAGGGATTCATTCGTGCTAGTGGATCGCCTTGGGGAGTCCCGATGCTTCTTGTGAAAAAGAAGGATGGTACGTCAAGATTATGTATTGATTATCGTACCTTGAACTCTGTAACAATCAAGAATAGATTTTCCCTACCAAGGATAGATGATTTATTTGATCAACTCAGAGGAGCGGCAGTATTCTCGAAGATTGACTTACGGTCAAGATACCATTAGATCAGAGTCAGAGAGCAAGACATCCTGAAGACAGCATACAAATCGAGGTATGGACATTGGGAGTTCCTCGTTATGCCATTTGGAGCGACCAATGCGCCAGCGGTATTCATGGATCTCATGAATTGCATTTTCATGCCCTATTTAGACCAGTTCGTGATAGTGTTTATGGACGACATCTTAGTCTATAGCAAGAATGAGGCAGAGCATGAGCAGCATCTCCGTGTAGTTCTTCAGATTCTCAGAGGGCACCAGTTGTACGCGAAGTTCAGTAAGTACGAATTTTGGCTTGATCGTATTTCGTACTTAGGTCATAACATCAACAGAGGTGGAGAGGAAGAGACCTCCAGAAGATAGTGGCTATAGACACATGTCCAGTACCCAGAATCGTCGCAGAAGTTCGGAGTTTTCTAGGATTGGCCGGCTATTACCGGTGGAGTTCCGTTCGTGGAAGACCCGCCGACGGTTGCTGGGGTGTTCAAGGGAGCGATATTCCTGCCTTGAGAATCCATTTAACTGCCATAAAAAGGAAAATCGTTAGTTGGTATGAAGATTCAAACATGATGCAGATGAAAGAAGTAATTGAGATCAAATGTGGAATTCAATAACGGCTTTAAACATGTGGAGAAGGTCCTTAAAGTCTACTCCTATTCGTAGGCCATAGTAGTACATCTAAGTTGAGTACTACCACGAGTTTTACGGTTTTCGTGAAATCGGACCTGCATAGGCAACCATAAAAATATGTCATGACCCGCACCCAATATTTGGGCGTGAGCCGTGGGTACGTCCAGCCTACGCCGCAGTATCGGCGGTAGAACGCTGTCTAGTCATCTCCATATTTTATCAAATACATCCATGCAGTTTATAGATTTCCACAATAAAACCAAAATTCACAAATCAGTCCACAGTAGCAAGATATAATACAATAAACACGATGAGAGAAAAGCCAATAACTGATCTGAGTAGTCTCCAAAATAGAGACCAAAATATGATAGATAAATAATCTTAAGAGAACAAATTGTGCTAAGATGGATGTCCACTACTCAACACTCATAATCCTCAAATAAAACAAAGTACAATAAATAAAAGAGTTTCTGCAGGCAACTCCTGCTCTACAGAGTAATATCAAGCTAAATGTCTCCTGCGGAGGGTAGCCCCGCATCCAGGTCCTCTTGCATACTCAGATCAGGGTCCACAGTCTGCTCATAATAAGTGGTACATAACTCCTCTAACTTATCACCTGAAATGTTGATTTTCTAGTCAGGAATGGAACAAGTACACATATGACAGCTATCCGAGACACAATAGAGTCATTGAACATGTATATAGCATATGAGAATGAAACTAGAAAGTAACTAGCATCATGGTATAATGGAAAAGAACATGTAACTCGAGAAATAGCTACCAGAAAGCAATATGTAAACTATGGTAACATGGCAAGTATAAAGTACAAGATGAAATGACTTGGAATATTGACTATCTATGCATGTTGAAATATCAGTTTCGATGTGTGAACGGCTAAGGGATAAATCCGACACCCTGCACGTGTCGTGTGCAGCTGCTATTATTCAAGAATAGACATATGGGATGGAATGGGTAGTTCACACGTCTACTAAGATATTTCCCCGCCCAGCTAGTACTCATGGAAACAATCGCAAGTGGGGTAAACATAACAAGGCAATCAAGATGTACAATAAAATCCATGATACTAATTTCTCGTGTGACGAGCGTGTCAACAAGCAGCAAGACATATGTATAACATGTAGAGGAAACTATCAGAAACAGTAACAATCAGTATATGCACTTGCCTGTGGTCCTGAGCTGCAGATACGGGTTAGACTCCGTATCGAGATCCAAGTAACCTGTTTGATTATTTATAATGGAATCAATATACAATTTTAAGGGTACAGCAGTCAGCAGGCTTATATATATAGTTTGTTAGGCTTCTAGGTCATTTCCTATTTGCCTAAGTTTACCTTTTAGTGTAGATGATCCAAGTTTAACCATTTACCCTATTCTTTAGGCTAACCCCTTACCTACTGAACATCCCAGGTAACTTATGTTCTGGCTTGAAGTTAAGAGTTACCATTTGCAATACCTATATTACTAATACTGTTGATAACCCACTCACAATCATTTTACTGATACAAAGTTCTTTGACACTCTGATACAGTCAATAGGTATGAGAACATTTCTATCTTATTGTCCTATTGAATCCTCCTATTTGTTTTGGCACTCATATACGAAGTCTTAAGCCTTATAAACTTGTTTGAACTATTCTTGCATAGGCACACACAACTGATAACCACAAGATCCTCATCTGATACTAGGCGAAGATCCTCTTTGGCTAACCTTCTTAAAACTGAAAATGAAGGGTTATATGTCTCAATTTGTTCCAGGATCAACATAAGACTCAAAAGGCTCTATTACTACAAATCAGAGCAGTTGTGGCTCAGGTTTTTCCCAAACATGCTTGTTGCGTGCTTGGTACTGAACCAAATAACCAATGGACAGAACATGAGGGGTGACAGATACTTAAGGATCTCAAGAGGAATGAACCAATAGCAAAACAGCACAAAGGGAAATGCAGTGTATGATGTACATTCATTTACAGGTCTGATACTAAACCAACCTATATGTAGGCTATGCAAACACAACTGATACCCTCCCAATTGCCTATAGGAAGGATATGCAAATATGTGAAAGGGTTGGAGTGAAGTGAATGCAGTATGCAGGGCTTATAAATCAGAATGTAGTGGAATGCTAAGGGTGTGCAGAGATAGGTGATGTAATGTATTGAAATATTTCAAAGGGTTTGTCACATTGTAGACAATGCGTATATGCAAAGAGGTGAATCTGCAGTGTATCAAGTGGAAATGAGTGAGGGTGTGTCTAATGCAATCATGTGATGCAGTTTGTTGCAGGACAAGGGTGCAGGCCATCTAAGTGAAATATGGTTATATGAATGCAGTCCATTGCTTCCTAATACGCAGGACCTAGTATGAATGTAATATGCAGTGAAGGTTGCAGGACAATTGATGTCTGATACATGAAGGTATGTATCTCTGCAGGGCAGTATAAAGTGTATCAGTAGGATATGTGAAATACAGGACATGAAGGTTTAGTAAAGAGCAGTGTACACTACATGCTCTGATATATGAGTATCAGAGTGCACGGAGACCTATTTGGGTCTGATACCAATATCTGCACTCAAAGTGGTTAATTGATGTTGCAGTAGTCAATTTGGGAGCAGGACATTAATAAACAGGGGTGTAATTGCAATGCAGTAGATATGAAGTTTGCAGAATAAGGTATACAACAGTGAATTAAGATGCAAGGGGAGGACATGTGATGCAGTTGGCTAATATAGTGTGCCATATGAAGTGCAGGACAATTATAATTCAGTGAAATAAATGTAAGATAGGAAATGAATGATGGTCTCAAAAATTAAGTTGCAGGACCAATAAAGAGGTATACAACATGGCTTATGCAAATAAAAATATGAAGGGTGTTCGTCTGAATCAATGAAATGAATAAGCATGTGGGCAGTGTGAAATACAGTGATGCAGTATTAATGAAATGAATTTCGAGTAATACTCTGTTACCCTTCTCTACTGGTAGGGACTGATGCATTATAGGTCTATTCCTCTCTACCTACCATACTAAAAATCTATGTCCTGCTATATCTATGATTTACAAGGACACCATATTCCCTGGATAGGTCTTGCCATAAGGAAATTCGGACACATATCTTAACTCCTTCCTGGACCTAACTACTTCTCGGCTTGATTGATGGTCTGGCATCTCTGATACATGATGTATGTATCAGTCCCACAGTTGCCTATTAGTTAGGGACCCCAACAGCTCCTGCTACCTATGTTTACAAATGACAGAGCAATGACACCATCATGCACACACCCATTATCTAAGTCTTAGTCAAAGTTTACACTTGCAACTCATATCCCTGGTTGTGTTCGACACAACTCATGGTCGCATCCTTGGCTTGACTATCCTAACAGAGTTCTTATGTTCAATAGTTCTCTATGATACCCCTGGGTCATCTTCATAATACATCATATAAAATCGATGTGTGATCCCTAACCTCTATTTTGCCTTTCCAGATCTGAATAGGGAAGGTACTCTCTATGTTTCACGCTAGCCTAAGTCTGTACTCGACTCTATTTAGACATTATGCCATTCATCTGTTTTACATTGTTGAAGCTAATAAAGTTTAAATTGCAATTCCTGAAGTAAAAAGGTTTTTGGTTGTGTATATAACAAAATACCTGTTGTTGATTCGAAGAGTTCCTCTTTGTGATCACCTTCTCGAACAACAGACTTTTCATTCTCAAGAGCGCAGGAGAGTTAGGGTAGGAAAGGGGTCGGTCGATCTTTTAAGATTATATACAAGGCTTCTAGATAGGATTAAATTTGGTTTTAGATCGGACTAAGATTCAAACGAAGGATTTGAGAAAACTCCAATTCCTATCCATTCTGTTTCCGAACAGAACTTGGTTGGGGTCGGCTAGGTATTCGAATTTGAATTGGGACAATTGCAACCAAGCCCTTCTCCTAGTATGGACTTGCATGGGTTCTCTTTTTGAGTAAAGCCCAATATAGAATTAACTTATTTCTTCTAGGGTTTTGATTGGAAACACTGTTCAAGCATAACTAGGTTTGGTGTAATTATGGTTTTAGTTAGTGAAGAAAAGAAAATATTAATAATAGCAAAGTTTTGGTTCGGGGACCCACAACCAGCTGGATTTACTTAACCTTTACCAATCCTGAAAAAGAAATGGGAGCACATTACCATGGATTTTGTAACTAGGTTACCTAAATCTCCAGCTGGGAGAGATACTATCTGGGTTACAGTTGACAGACTCACCAAGGTAGCATATTTTCTCCCTTTCAGGATTGGTCAGTCGACTGATCAGCTAGCAGAGATGTATATCATACAGATAGTCAGATTGTATGGGGTGCCAGTCAGTATTGTATCGGACAGAGATTCTAGATATACAGCACACTTTTGGTGGAGTCTTCAAGAGAGTTTGGAGACTTGTCTCAAGTTTAGTTCAACTTATCATCCGCAGACGGATGGTCAGTCAAAATGTACGATCCAAACTCTTGAAGATATGTTACGGTCTTGTATGCTTGACTTCAGTGGTTCATGGGAAGATCACCTACATCTAGTAGACTTCTCCTATTACAACAGTTTTCAGGCCAGTATCCAGATGGCACCATTTGAGACATTGTATGGCAGAAAGTACAGATCCCCGTTAGCATGGGATGATATAAGTGAGAGGCAAATACTTGGTCCAGAGATGGTTACGCAGACTATCAAGGTGTTCAGACAATTCAGTGATCATCTTCGAGTTGTGCAAGATTGCCAGCGTCATTGGGCCGATTCTTATCGGCGTCTCCTTGAATTTTCTATCGACGACCATGTATTCCTTAGGATCTCGTCTACCCGTGGCGTCATTCGATTCAGCATGCGGAAAAAGCTCAGTCTTAGGTATATGCGGGGAAAGCTCGGTCCTAGGTATATAGGGTCGTTCGATATTCTTGAGCGAGTAGGTGATGTGTCCTATCGTCCTCTTCTGCCGTCGTTATGTGAGGTACATGACGTACTTCATGTATCCCAATTACGATGGTATATCCCGAATCCAAGCCGTATCTTTGGTCATTTAAAATTGGTTGTTGGTACCAACCTTTCGTATGAGGAAAGGCCCGTATCTATATTAGACCGAAGAGAGAAGGTACTCAAGAACAAGACTATTAGTTTAGTCTGCATTGCTTGGGGTCATCACACTTTGGGTGAGTCAACGTGGGATCGTGAGGATGACATCCGATCGCGATATCCACACCTGTTTGACTCATAAGGTATAATGTCTTCCTTATGCTTATGTTTTTAATTCCTTGCTTGTATGAATGATTGCTTGATTGACTGCTAGTCGTAGATTACTTGTGATTAGTATAGCTTGCCCCGACATCTCTAGCCTCTTGATTAAATTTTAAGGACGAAATTTTTTTAAGGTGGATAGAGTTGTCACTCCCGTTTTTCATTATACGTATTTTCAGTATACGTGTACGAATTTTCGACCCGTATTTTGACTTGTCTAGCATGGTTTGGTCTTGGTTTAGCTTGGCTTAGTTTATTTTGGTTTGATTTGGGTCAAGATGGTTCATCATATTGAACCCTCTATATAACCCAACCCCTTTCTCCCTCCTCTTTTACTTTTTTTTATTTTTTTTTCTACTTTTCTTCTTTATTTATTTTTCTCCCAAATCCTTAGGCAAGTGCAATCTTGCTTCATGAGAGATTGTTCTAATGTCTTCCTTACATAGTTCTATGACTCTTTAGTACTTGGTATTTTTTTGTTTTGGTGGATAAAATCTTGTAGATCTAAGTTTACTCAAATCTTAGTTTTCTTGGGTTTTGAGCTATCAAACTTCATTATTTTCATGTTTTAATTGCTCTATGTTGTAGAGAATTTGATTTTACCCAAAATGGACCTTTGAAAAACCGGATTTTGATTTATTTTGAGCAAGTTAGGCCACTTTTAGTTCTTGGGTTCCATGAACTCATGCTCTCGGCCTAGAGAAGAAGAACAGTGGTGGACGCATAGCTCCTTTTATGCACCCACAGCAGCCTTTCCTTTGGGTGCATAACCCTATATATGCGCCCAAAGCATCCTACTTCCTTCAGCTTGGGCGCATGGCCATTTACATGCGCCCATAGCTCTTCGGCTCGGGTGTATAGCGCTTGATATGCGCCCATAGCTCTTCAGCTTGGGCGCATGGCTCCTGATATGCGCCCACTTAGCCATGGAACATAGTCTCCTTGCTTTCCTTCTGGTACACCCTGTCCCCAGCATGTGGGCGCATGCACTCTCGGGCTCATGCCTTACATAGTACATGCACCCTGGGCGCATGCTCTTTAGGCGCATGCTCCCTTCGGGCGCATGCATGTTTATAGGCGCATGATGCTTTGGGCGCATGTTGTCCCTGGCCCTCTTCCTTTTGCCATGACAATTTATGTTACTTTCTCCATGCTTGACCCCATGGTCCTCTGGAAGGAATTAAGAGATAGGGAAAAATGAGAACAGTGTTCTCACTCTCTCTCCTCTTGATATATAATGGAAAGAAAGTTTTACACTTAAATCTACTATAATCAGTTATTTGCACAATTGACCCAAAAGTTGTTAAATGGTTAGAAAAATGTTAGGAAGTTTGATACATTTCCTGAAGAACACTCTAGATTTAATTACTAGAGCCTTTTCTCCTCAAAATCCTAAAATGATTAATAATAAATATTTTCCTTTATATAAAATCATAATGAAACTAATAGTAACCAACCAATTTACATTTATCAAAATAAATTGAAAATGATAAATTCCTAAAATTTTAAAATATCAGAAAAATTCATTAAATCTACGTAAGGTGGGGTTACAAATCTCCCTCCTAGAAAATTTCGTCCTTGAAATTCAAAGGTACAGTACGATACAGAAAATGACACTAGGTTCTAAAATTAATTAAGGACGAGTGCGAACACGGTCAATGACTAGATACGAAAATCGTAACAGTTTTGAAATGACTTAGCATGACGAAATAACAAATACGATCTATAGTGATCAAAACTTAGTCAGGCACAAAGTGAAATGAAATTAGTTAAGGCCAAGCACGAAATTTCAGGCAGAAAATTGAAATGACATGATTTAAAATGATCAAAAATTTAATAAGCACGAAATGGAATGAAATTTTTATTTACGACTTAGAGGCATAAAACTATGAAGGCACGATCTTCGAAGTACGATCAAACTCGAAAGTTTTGCACAATTGGCTAGAACAAGATAGACAAGTCATGATTAGTTAGGCATGATTGAGACCGAAATTTAGATAAACACGATTGAAATATTGGTACAACTTAAGATCCAGTAAAACAGAATCAAATTTAGTAATGTATATTCATTGAAAAAAATCAAATAATTTGATAATAAAATACAAGAAGGAAAATTGCAAGGTCGATTTGAGAAATCATATGGAAACTACCCATGAGGGATTAATATCAAATCAAGAAAAACATGCAAGGATTTGTGATTCTCGAAAACCAATTATCATATGAAAAGGGAATATAGTCTCCGTGGTATCCAATGACATATAGGTATTTGAAATCACTTTGCTTAGAATCCCTACCCCGCCAGTATATATCTGACTGCAGTGGACTTTTGGCTCCGTGACTCAAATAACAATATGTCACCGAATATTCTGTCAACCTTATACATTTTCCAATAATCATTGACGAAACAACCCAAGAGATCGAGATATGAAGGATATGAAAAAGTCTCAATAATACTCGAAAACCTATGAATGTCTGAAATCACTTCAACTTAGAGTTTCTGCCTCGTCAGTGCGCTGCTGGCTGTAGTGAACCTTTAGTTTCCGAAGTCCAGATAATGACTGCAGCGCGCAACTGCCACGCCCCAGTAGATCATCGAATAGTCTCTCAACCTTATCCATAGGAATTTCAAAAGGTTTTAAGGAATCTAAATGAGTTCCGATAGTCCAAGTTAAGATAAAAGATGATATTATCTGCCTTTTAGAAAATAAGGGTTTCACTAGGTGCCAAGATGCAACGAAGGATTCAATAATGAGTAGTGGTACTAAAAGGACAAACAAAGTGGTTTTAAGTCTCGAACAGGGAACGAAGTTCCGAATAGTAACCGAAATCTTAATGAAATCTGGGATGGTAACAAGATTTCGTATATATAACGTTATCTCAATGGGGTAACCAAGTTTCAAAGGGCGAATAGGAGCAAAATCTTGAAATAGAATCTCGAATAGGAAGCAAGGTTATGAAGAGTGA
This sequence comes from Iris pallida, assembly GCA_029216955.1. Classification (NCBI taxonomy): domain Eukaryota; kingdom Viridiplantae; phylum Streptophyta; class Magnoliopsida; order Asparagales; family Iridaceae; genus Iris; species Iris pallida. The sequence goes on from JANAVB010026399.1 coordinate 1,277,426, forward strand.
ATGGAGGAGTATCAATCAACAATTAGGAAACAAGGTTCTAGGTCGTGAATACGAAGCATGCAAAATCTCAATAAGGTTGAAACACGGCCGCGGAGAGAGAACAATCCCGAATAGAATAAAATCATGAATAGGGAATAAAATCTCAAACAGAGAACTTAGTCAAGGTCTCAAAATAGAAAACAAAATCTTCAAACAATATCTCAAATAGGAATTGAATCTCGATCAAGCATCACATAGAAACGAAGGTTCAAACAATGTTTTGATTGAGAACAAGGTTTCAGAATAAGATTTTGAATAAAATCGCGAGTAGTACAAGTTCAAATAGCGGACATAATATCAGTAAGTAAATAGAAAACAAGCATCCATGAAACGAACGAAATGTTTGGGAGGAGACAAGATCAAAACAAAGTAGTGGGCAAACAACTCTCGAATAGAAAATCAAAGTCATGAATAAAAAAACAAGTCTCATATAGAGAATGAGTCACAATCTCAAATGGAAAACGAAATCTTCAAAACCCTCAAAGGAATCCTCAGCAATGTCCTGAATAGGACGAAGCTTAAACAAGGTTTCGAATGAGGAACAGGTTTTCGAAATAAAATCTCGAGTGGAGATTAAATCTCAATTAACACGAAGTTTGATGAGGGAATAAAATTTCCAAATAGGAGCCAACACTAGGAAACAAAGTCATGAATGATGAATATGCAAACAGTATCGAATAGTAAATTTCAAACAATTATCGAATTGTGGATCTGAAACAAGTTTACCAAATAGGAAACAATATCTCGAAATAAGTTTCGAACATCAACCAAGGGTTCAAAATAGAAAACAAGAAGTTTCAAGAAATTATCTAGGTGCTTAAGATAAATTTAAGGGAAGACTGGATTGCGAATCAAGATACATGGTTTTCTCCAACCATGCAAAAGAAGCCTTCTACCTTCAGTCTGTCTTCAGTATTCCTCCGGGACTGGAATCACTTTAACTTCTTCAACTGTCCTGACGTAGGCTGGTCCATGCGGTCGTGCTCCATGTGATTGTTGAATCTGGAGAGGTTGGTCCCCTAGCTGTAGTCCTGGTGCTCCTCGTGCTCGTCCTTGGACAGTATGATCAGCGGTCTCCGGACAGTCCTTGACTTGGTGGGCAGGCGATCCGCAGAATAAATAGAGTCTGAGCCTTGCGACACTTGTGAACATGATATCCCGTCCTCTTGCAGAACACACAACGAAGGTGGCCTGAATCTGCCTCTGATGATGCGGCTGATGATGTGACTGAAGAAGCGTCGTCTGAGTGTTGCGATGCTTTACGGGTCCAGAGTAGTTGCTACTTCCGTCTCAAGTCTTCAGGTCTCCCTTGGCTTTCAACTTTCGTCTTGTTCTATTGTCCATGCTACGTTCTGAAACTCTTGGTTGGGGACTTCAATCAGAGTCGAGTCCTTAGAGACTTGGACGATCTCCTGAAGTGGCGGCTCCAAGTTCTCGATATGCTCTTCGGTGCAAGATATGCGCTCGTTGTCGGAGAAGTCCAAGGATTCGAAGAAATCAAAAGTCCTTCCTGGCTCGGAGTGTGCATCCATAAGTCTGCCTTGGAAAAGGATGGCCTGCTCCATCTAGGTATCAAAAATTCTAGAATCATCTCCATCAACTGCGTACTACCCATGGGGATAGTAGGACGACAGAAGGTAGTGAAAGCTCAAAACCCTCAAGTGTAGTTGGATCAACCGTTCTGGTGTTGCGTGCTTGAACTATCTAAAAAAACATAAAACTATTAAAATATCCTAAACCTAAAACAACAAGTGTTTTTAGAATATCAATATACCCGATGTACCTAATTTTCTATGCTGTGATCAAGTTTTACTAGTTTAAATCAAGTCCTCCAATAGTACTCTAATACCTAGGTACTATTAGGATAGACATGCATGGGCCACCACTAAAAACATGTCAGGACCCGCTTCCGAATAATCGGACATGAGTCGGACACGCCCAGCCTTCGTCGTTAGACACGACGAAGTAAGCTATACCAAGCTAGAGAAATCTAACCTGATATGTGCACAATCACAGCATCTATAAAACATTCCCAGAAAGATCACCATAATCCACAAATCTATATAACATAAAGGTACCAGAGTCATTAGGAATGAAATATACTATGAGCTCTAAAAATAATATCTAGGAGTGAAGCTAAACAGTCTAAACCTGAAGCCTCTAGCTAAGTCATGTCTCTATCCTGCTCAGCTACGATCCCGGGCTCCGGCCCATAAGATAGAACAATATCCTGTAAGTACACCTGCAACATATCTAGTCAGGAGCGGAGCTAAGTATATCTAAGGAAATGAATATGAACATCATGATATGGAAATGAATACAGAAAAAATATAAAGTACGAGAAATAAGAACCTGAACATGAATACTGAGAAATAAATACAGGTAATACAGGGAACATGAAATGAAACCTGAACATAAAATATACAATAAACCTGACGTGTGCAATATATCGAAATACAACCAGAGTATGTGATCAGCTTGGGTAGAATCAGGAAACATGAAATGGTACGGCTTCGGTCCCACGTGCTCGATGCGGGGCCTAAGCTATTCACATGAATTGTAACTCGGGTTTGATCACACATCTATAGCATTTTCCCTTCCAGACACAAGTAAACTCAAGGAACAAGATACAAGACAATCTCGTAAAATATCGTGTCAACAAGAAGGTACAAGAATGAATATATAAGACATGAAGTAATGGACAAGTCTGAGGAGTATACTTGCCTTGCTCAGGGTGATCGATAGGAGGTTGATCTGTGAGTCCTCCTGAATATAGGTACAAGTTGGTTAAGTTCTAATACTACAGCAGCTATTTTAGGTTTAACTAAATAATCTAATTATTCATTAAAAAGCTAATCTTTTTAGGTTAAAAGTAATTTAGAGTCTAGATCATTATTTAATAAAACAAAACAAATACACTATCCACTTATTTATATCAAATTAAGATCATATATAGAACTAATAAAATTAAGAACTTGAAGTAGTACAAATTATACGCAAATAATCTATTAGAAAATATTCACAAAATACTACTTAGTAAAATTTAGATCTTAATTATGATCATAAAATAAATCGTTAAGAAAGTTTAACTATGCTAAAATTATGGCAACCATATCATCCCCTAACCAAAAATATGTATAGCTACAAGTTAACCAAAGCTAGCTTATTCCCAACTGCCAAGCTTTAGCTATAAAAAAAAATACAAAGCCCAACTCCACAAAATATTATACAACCATCCTAGCAAATACATACACTCCCAGCCAAAGCCCATCTACATTTCCAGATCATTAACACTATCTGTTTAACAAGGTCGATCACCACAGAACCTATCCATCTTTTACTAAATTTGATCTTACAGTAGCTCAACGGCTACCCTTCTTTTCTATTCACCAATAACCAAGGTGCCTATAGCTAACCTGAACAAAACCAAATACACAAGGAAATAAACTGAAACCAAATTTAATAAGAATATAAATTTAGCTTAAGCAACTGCATAATATTCTCAAACTGGCACCTTCACCATACTTATTCAGACAGAACTTCAATAACAGCTAACCCATTTCTTCCAATATAGACTTAGGAAAACAGAATTGCAGCAATTGAATCAACACCAGACTCAACTCTCAGGTTGCCAAATACCAACCAAGTTTCCAGGAAGTATACTCGCTCAAAACGATCCCAACACCAAAATTATACAAAGAAAATACATAATTCGATTGAAAGAATATACAATCCAAGATAGGGACAAAAATAGAAATCTTTATGAATATTATACTACTGATCTTCCTATATTTAAAATATTCAAGAAAATCAAAAGTAAATACGCACCATATCCTCAACTGACATAATGTCCAAATTAAACAATAACTGGAGCAAACGTTCTAGCAACATTTGAAATACAAAGTAGATAACACACAGACCCCAAGCTTCGAACACAACCTTCCCCAGTCTACATCTACGCCTTCACCCGTGGTTACGCACACAATGTCTAAACATGGACAGCATCGGACATGCAAACAGACTGGACAAGAATGCACACCTGGCACGAACACTACTCAGGATATGAACGCAAACTCTGGACACGAACAACCGGAACCAAAAATCTCACAGTCAAACACAACGCGCGGCTAGCAATTCAAATAATCAGTACATCAAAAATTACCTGATTGAATCAGAGATGCGTCCCCGCCTGTCAGATACGTAAACTTGCGTCCTGATGCGAACTCAGGTCCCCTGCGACATTACAATGAACACTTGATGCTCAGTAAAACCGATCTAAATTTCCTGAATCCCTTTGTTCTTTAGAATCCAGAATTTAAATCAAAATAGAACAGGAGCTCGAGAAGTAAGGTCTCAAATCAACTTCAGTAAAGTTTTTCAAAGGATTCGATCCACCAATGGAACTCAACAGAGCTAAAAATGAATTAATCAAAACCAAAATTTGAAGCAACTATCCTCCTCTAAAACAAAATGCTGGAAATAGTCTTACCGGGACTTGGATCGTTCATCGAAGGAACTCGACATAGATCGTCGAGAAGAGGTGGAGGTCCGATCATTGGAGATGCTGGTCAGATCGTCGGAGAATATGATCCGATCGCCAGAGAAGGAGTCTCCGCCACACCGTCGGGGAGAAGACTCGCACGTCATTGCTGAAGAAGATGACCTCGTCGTTGAGGCTGAGGAGGGGAACTGTACGCAGTCGGAGTGGTCACGCGCCGCTCGAGGAAACGGATCTGACGAGTGCTGGTGAGAGTCGTACTCGCCGTCGAGAAGGAGGCCTTCGTGCGTCGCCACAGTGGAGAGATCGCCAGGTCGCCGACCGTCGTGGTGGTGCTCGCGTCGCCATGGCCAATGCTGTTGAGGAAGGGCCTCGCCATGGCCCGGTTCTGATGTTAGGGTTAGGGTTCTGCGGTTTGGAGGAAAAAGAAAAATGGGGAAGGGGCTCGGTTCTCTGGAAGGAATTAAGAGATGGGGAAAAAAATGAGAACAGCGTTCTCACTCTCTCTCCTCTTAATATATAATGGAAAGAAAGTTTTACACTTAAATCTACTATAATTAGTTATTTGTACAATTGACCCAAAAGTTGTTAAATGGTTAGAAAAATTGTTAGGAAGTTTGATACATTTCCTGAAGAACACTCTAGATTTAATTACTAGAGCCTTTTCTCCTCAAAATCCTAAAATGATTAATAATAAATATTTTCCTTTATATAAAATCATAATGAAACTAATAGTAACCAACCAATTTACATTTATCAAAATAAATTTAAAATGATAAATTCCTAAAATTTTAAAATATCAGGGAAATTCATTAAATCTAGGGAAGGTGGGGTTACATATGCCAAGCCTTGCATCGAGGGAACGTGTTATGTATGCAGTCGACTTGAACAACCAAGCTCTTTGGTGCCTAGACTTAAGCCACAAACCATACAATACGACTTAAACAACGGGACAGCCGGAGGCTATGCCAAGCCTTGGATGACGGGCCCGTGCATGCTTTATCAAGCAGTTATACGGGCGACACCTATGACTTAGGCTAATTCTAGCATTGTGGCAACTTAGCAACTTAGGCCAACTTCATTCTCCCAATCCACGGGACGAACGACCGAGTGTCATTTTGAAAGAACGCTAAACAGACTTCTAAGCAGACTATGGGATCTTTTTCCATGTTCTAACACATTTCGACCCGTCGAAATTATTTCCTTAGCTATGTGGATGCGTCTCTTTTATTATCAAGTCTAACTTGTGCAAGTTAAAAATATACGATTTATTATGTGAAGGCTAAGATGAGGCAAGTTTACCGAAACTATCCCACCAGAGCGAGGAGTCGTCTCGACCGAGCGAGTCTTCGAGCTGTCGTTGTAAGCCTAAGTTCGAACGTCGTCAGCGTTTCGATTACTACGATTGACTGAGCGGGACGGGGCACTACACTGACCTTGAGATTAAATTCTCTTAAAATAAATGCCCAAGAGGCTGTACATGTGTACATGGATACCCATCCCTATGGTGACAGTGTTCTGTGTGTGATATGGTTAGGATGAGTTATAACTCTTAATAAGTCCAAGCATGATATACAGGGTTGATTTCTATCACCAACCCTTAAGGACTTACCTATATGAGAGGTCGTGAAGGCATCGACTATAGGACAGGGCGATCCTAGAAAACTCTCATGGATATGAAGAAAAAAAAGTGTGCATGGGCCCAATCAGAAGTTCCACCCGATAGACCCAAGAACCTCTAGCATACTATGTGTGCTATTTTTTGAATCTGGTTCAAGAAGTCTGATTCAAGGCATAGTCCATCAAGCACTTCTTCAGACAAAGACAATAGTCACTAAGTGAGATTCAAGGCTGTAGTCCATCTCATCTATGCGTAGTACACACTTGCACAAAAATTTCTTCTAATCCTTTTTTCATTTGTTACTTGTTTTGAACTTGGTTTTTTGGGGGGAAATGTTGGACTTGGTATATAGAAAAAAGCAAGTCAAATCTCCAAGATCCTATTCTTTGGTTAACGTTGGGGAGAAACATTCTCTTTTGTCTATTTTTAGCATACACTTATGTTATATATGATAACGTCTTTCAAGTGAAAACCCTACTCCACTCCCTTCCTCTCATTCTCTCTTATTCAATTCAAAGCATTGTTCTTAGGTTTGTGCTCTGGGCAGAAAGGCTAAGTTTGGGTCACTCTTTTCGAGTTGTGTACGAAAATATTCTTGATCATCCACACCCAAGAAAAAAAAGAGGACTAAGCCAAGTTTATGTTTTAGAATTTTGTCCCCACGGAGTGGAATGACTACCTCAGACATGTTGCCTAGGGGTGAGCATTAAATTCAGTTTTGGACCGAAAATTGAACGGAACCGAATAAGAGGTTAGTTTCGGTTTAAAAAAAATTTGGTTCGGTTTCAGTTTTGAAAATACTAAAAAATATTATTTGGTTTCAGCTTTGGGTTTTGATTTTGGTTCAAAATAAAAAAATCGAAATGTACCCTCAATTTTATGTATGTGTTGTAATTAAAATGCGTATATTTTGAAAGCAACAATTTTATTTATGTGTTTCGAAACCAAACTTTGATATTTAACAAGTAGCCTAACTTTGGACGTAAATACAACAAATGTGTCTACAAAAAATAATAATAATAATATTTAATCACGATTTTAACTTTGGATCATACTCATTATACAATAGAAGTAGTCCAACTGAATAAATTGAATTGTTATTTGGCTCGGTTTTGGTTTTGAATTTTTAGAATTTTGATATATTCGATTTTGACTATTTTGGGTCACTCACCCCTACTTTTACGGATTATAACTTATAAAGAGTTGATAAGAGCACCCTTATTTGTTGAAAAAAATATATGAAATCCCTCGGGAAGGCCCATCTGATTTAGGCATTTGATGGCCACCTGACCAGGACTATGAACCTAATCTTGGTTAGGTGAGCGGGGGTGTTTTGGTTCAAGTTTGAAGGTTTGGGACTGGATTTTGAATTCCTTACCCATGTTTGGTATGTCTAGGGTTGAAAATTGGGGGTAATATGAGGGTTTCATATTTTCATTGATGTGGGAAAGCTATTCCCAAGCCCCCCTCCCCCTGCGAAATAGTTTTGCATTTCTAGAAATATTGTTTGGGTATTTTTTTTGGACGCTAATACTGTTTGCAAAAACAAAAGTATAAAACATTATTGATACAAACTGTAATAAAGATTACAAGAATTCTGGGAAAATTACAACTATAGGAATCCAATCTTGATAACGATTGCTCTATCCCTTGGACGATGTGAACTTTGAAGACAAAGCCTTTGAGATTGAAAACAACTCTGGAAACTGAAGGCAAAAGCCTCTGAAGTTGAAGACAAAAGTCTCGGAAGAATGCAGCAGCACTTTGGCAAGAACTCCTGAACTCTCTGATTTCTGATCTCTGATCTTGATCCCCCTTGAAATGAAGACTTGAAACTCTATTTATAGAGTTCTGAAAATAACTAACTTTCAGTTATTCTGGACTGCGCAACTGATTTGCGCAGCAACTGGTTTGCGCAGATATGGACTGCGCAGGCAGTTACTGGATCGTGGGCCAACTATCTGAGACACATGGCATTATTTGATTGAAATGCGCATGATCGTGCATAGACAGTTGCCACTTAATGAGCAATTGATGGCATGAATGCCACATGTAATTTATCAGTTATGTTGGTAGAATGCGCAAAGTGAACTGCGCATACACTGGTTTGTGCAGACTCAGACTGCGCAGGCTTCGTTTGCGCAACCACGGATTGCGCTGCCAACTGTCAGCCGTCCTCGAGCACTGTGCGGCGCCAAAAACAAACAGTCTCCTCGTTATTCGTGTTGTCAGCTGTCAGAAAGATCTAATTTGATTCAGTGAATGATGACTTCTGCCACGTCAGCCTACGCAGTTGGGAACATGCGCAAACCAACCTGCGCAAAGTGACGTCTGCGTAATCTGTTGTCTGCACAACTCATCAAAATGATGAATATCTTGAATTTTTGACTTTGTTGATTGATGCAACTTGATTTTTTAGGACCTACAAGACCCCCTTCAAAGTTTTCGAAAGTTGATTATAATCAAAATTTCGAAATACTTTGAATTTTTGAATGTTGAATCATTTTACGCAATATGATGAGCTGTCTGCGCAAAGCGAATAGACCACAAGTTTAGGCGCAATCCGAGGCATCCGTTTCGTATTTCAAAAACTATAAATACCCCTCTTTTCGTTTTCAATTCTTTACTTTGTAATCTTTCGAGCTTTTTGAGAAGAAAATCTTCCAACCTTCACTGTTCTCCTCCTCCGACGATTGTCATGGCCCCACGACGATCAAATGCTGCCGCTGCCGCCGCCGCGAAGGGAAAAGCTCCGGCCGAGTCTTCTGACAGGGTTGCACGGCGAGCTTTTCGACACGAATCCGCACACCCTGCTCTGAGAGGTAGTTGAACCGATCGAAAATCCCTTCTTAGGGTGATTCGACTCCCTTGAAACTCATCTCTTTTTTTTAGAGATAAGTTCATATTGTGCCACCCTTTTTAGGGTTTCGGTTGCATCAACTATCAGTTCTTCATTTTTATGAAGGCTGCATTCTTGCACAAATTGTTGATTTGTGCTGACAGGAAGTCAGTGCAAACAATTAAGTTGTGCGGATATCAGCACAAACCATTGCTTTGCGCACCTTTTATGATGCGCAAACTGATATTGTGCAAGTCATGTCAGCACAATCTGAGGTTGCGTAAATCATGTCAGCGCAGTCTGAGGTTGCGCAAATCATGTCAGCGCAGTCTGAGGTTGCGCACTCTAATGTTTTATGTTTAAAAACAGAATCTTTGTCTTGGACTAATTTTCATCTGTTCGTTGATGCAGTTGAAGTCAATGAAGATCCAGATTACGAACATTTTGTGGGAACCCTCACAGAGTCTGAATACAAAGAGGATCTGTCTCATGTCCATTACCCTCAGTATGATCTGCCGGCCTCCCGTCAGGCTATATTGATTTCTCAGGACAATGAAACTTTGATGTGTTTGATGAACGGACAGCCTTTAGAATCAGCTGATGCTGTAATTCACAAGAAACCCTTATTCCTATTCGGTGACGCCTTTGAGAGAGCCTCTCAGCCTAGGCCAAGGATGGAAGATAGGGTAGTTCACCAGCAAGATAGATCTTTTTTTATACCCGACATCGCTCGCTGTCTTCCTTTGTCACGGTACGCTCATGCAAGCTACCCTAGGAAGATGGATTGGAATATCACTCTATTTCAGGATGCTCGGGCAGGAAAAATCTTCGTAAAGAAGGGGCCACAACATAAGGATATGTTTTATAGCTCTTCCGACAGATATAGTGTCCTACTGAGAGGCTTAAGACCTGGCTGCATTCCACCAGGGAACTCCTCCATGCTAATGCCTGTTAGGACACCAATATTCGCAAATGAGTTTGCGAAGGTTGAAGGAAAATATCCTGAGCAAGATATAAGAATGACTGGATTGGTGAATCCAGACTACAAGCGATGGAGTTATATCGCGAATTGGGTTCTGGAAAAATTCCAAGACAGACTCCAACAAATCAACCTATATGAAGCAGTGCATGCCACTGTTTACGGATTTGCTCCCAATCCTCATATGTTCTTAGCCTTAGCTGAGAGATACAACTACAGGACCGGAACTTTCATGACCCCAGGGGGAGAGATGGGCTTTGCACTCCACGAGATGAAGTATATCTCGTACTTGCCCATGGCAGATGCTCCGTATGAGGAGTATGTACCAACAAATGATGAGTTGAACAAGCTCAGAAAAGAGAATCCAGAGATGGTGACAGTATTCGAAGAACTATTGTGCCATTACAAGATCTGCTCTTTATTTTACAAGAGTGCCACTGCCAATACTTGTTATTCTTCAAAGTGGCTACCATATCTGTTTCTTAATCATATAGAGGAGAAGAAAACCAAGGAGAACGATAAATGCTACCCAACCTTTTTCAAACCTTTGAGCCATACAGAGGTCAGAAAATTAATGGAACAGAGTGGTCACTTTAATAAAGAAGTGAAGGATGATCATGAATATCCTCCTTTGAAGAGAGGAGACAATTTGGAAAGTTACTTGAGAATGGGCTATAGGCCCATGTCAGAAACAACACAATTGGCGGGATTCTTAACATACTGGCTGCGAAGGTTCGTAGTTCCCGGATCCAGTGCAGTGGATCGTTTTTACCGTGGCGTCTTGTTTGCAGCTGTTAAGCTAGTCTTCGGTTATAAAATGGACTTACTATCAGCAATGACCTGCAAGCTGAACGCCAGTCTTCGTTTATATGTTGACTTGATATTGAAAGCGAAAGGAGAGAGAGAATTCCCTCGCTTAGAATTGCCATATACATATTTGTTTGGATGGTTGCTTCTTCACTATCCAACTCTAATGGATCCTGGCATGGGACCAGTCGACGGCAGTTTTCTTCGAAGGTATTCCGATGGAAAATGGAAATATACTTCCTTAACTGAGTGTAGATTTATGTTGAATCTGAACAGAGGCTGGAACTTCTGCTGCGCTCCTTTTCCTGCTGGGTATGATCAGATGCCCATGAATATGGTGGATTCGAAACTGCAGCCTCTAACTCGTGTCGCTTTTGAATGGTTGAAGACAATTCGACCATCTCATTTGGTCTACCGATTCGAAGAAGAGTGCTACTTAGAACCATACCTCCCAAGCCGTTTTGCTCGACAGTTTGGGTATGATCAGTTCCATGTAGGGAACGCAATTACCTGCCTCCAAGGCAAAGGTTATCTGATAGACGGAGCTAGGGCTTGGGCTTATTACAATGCCCGTGATACAAAAGCCACTTTCTCCATGCCAGCAAGGACTACTCCTCAGGGTCCTCGAATGCTTTTTACATACTCCGTGTTTTACACATCAGCGAATACTTTTGCCGAGAATTTCAATCTCGCAGATAGTTTTGCCACTGCAACAAGATTGAGAAGAGGGAGAATTGCTCCATCGATCCCTATAAATGAGGAGGCGCAGGAACCGGCAGATGCACCTCTGGAGACTACAAGGGATATTGTATTCCCTCAAGAAGTAAATACACCACTTCGTATTTCTCTGAAGGTGGGTAAATCTTCTGCGAAGAAAAGAAGAAGAGAGGAGCCTCCTGCTCCTGTGGCGAAGAAGAAATTGATTCTTGATGTTTCTTCTGAAAAGGTGACTACCAGATCTCAATCCCGGCAATTGGCCGAGACACATCAAGAAGTTGCCACTACACCAACTTCCGTGCAAAAGCAAGCAGAGCCAAAAAATGTAGAGAGTCCTGTTAGACCTCTACACAGAAAGAAAAGAGTAGTCACTAGAAGAGTCTTGGAAGAGTCTTCTTCTAGACAACTCCTGACTTCAGTAGATGCTGCTGCAGGACTTCTAATGGCATCTCCCATACCTGCTTCTGAATCAGGGAGCAAAACTCTCGAGGAGAATGAACAGAGGGGAGATTTTGCCCCAAGAATTGAAAAGCCTAGAGAACATATCTTAGAGAAAGAACAAAGTGTTGTACGACCTCATTCTCCTATTGCAGATATTACTCAACCTCCTCCTACTCCCAGGACTCTTCGTGAGGACGAAGACCGTAAAATGATTGCAGCTCTGGAGGATTGCAGTTATAGCTTGCAGGAAGATCAGGCTGCCACTAGCAGTGGAAATGCAGCAGTAGAAGAAGAAGAAAAAGAAGAAGACGAGAAAGGTTCTTCATCCGAAAATGTTGATGAGTATTTACAAGATCCTAAAAAGGATAATGAAGAACACAATTCTCTTGATACTGTCGATGATATTTCAAATGCTAAAAAGGATATTGAAGTGGAGGCATCTGCAGAAAAAGCTGTCGATGTTGAGATAGAAATATCTCCTGAAGAAGTAGCCGACGAAGGTGTGCTAAAAGAAAATCCCGCCACCGACCCTCAAGGTATAAAACGAGATTTAACAATCTTTTCTTTTTTTAAAATAAACTGATAACTAATATCTTCATTTGCAGATCTTGAGACTTTGCCAACACCTCCAACGGACCTGATTATGGTGCCTATACCAATGGTGGTTATTAGCAGTAGTCATCATTTATCTTGTGGTTCTGAGGCGGACAGCAGCCAGGCTGTTGCAGCTGAGGCTACTTCTGTTCAACGGTATTCCATTCCAGTAAGGAATGAACTCGTTGTTAGACCAAACCAAGGTAACATTGCTCTTAATTTGATTCTTTTGTTCATCAACAATCAATTAGTAAAATAACAATTTTACTTTTGCAGAAGATCAAGCAGGAGGAGCAACCAGCTCTACTCTGGCTCCCTTATTTAAAGAGCCTATTGTCCAACCTCAAAGAATCGAGCAACCTGTTACCCCGTCTTCATCAGGAGTAGCAGCGACTCCTGGAACTCTGGCCATCAATCAGCAAGTGGTCCAGTCATTTACCCGATGTTTCTTTGAGTCGCTGGGATCTCTCGTCCGTAAAATGATAGAGAAAGAAGGGGCTGACTTCATTATGGTTAGGAAGCCCACTTCTTTCTTGATAAGAGCCATAAGAGACCAAGGAGACGAAGCTCAGGCCAATCTCCTTGAACATATACTGGATGAATTAGAAGTCTCCATCAAGAAGTATAAAGAACTCAAGAAGAAAGATGTAGACTCTTTAGTACAAGCTGAATTTGAGCGGCTGGCTCAAGCTGCTGATATGGAAAGGTTAACTCTTCAAAATCTGTTAGAAGCTCATTCAGCAAAATCAGCTGAATATAATTCTAAAATAGAATCAATTACTCTAGTAGCTGAAAGCAAAGGACGGCAACTTGCTGAGCTGAAAGCTGAAATTACTCGCCTCCAACAAGAGTTTGAAGAAGAAACTGTTAATCACCAACTGGTGAATGAACAATTTAATGCATTGATTGAAGAAAGGAATGAGTATGAGACCACTCATGGTGAAGAGATCACTCGCAGGACAGTAGATATGCCCATTTTTGATGAAAAAAGTGGGATAGAGGAGGCAAGAAAGATAGTAGCGTCAACACACGAAGAAGAGCTGCAGACATTGAAGCAGCAAATTGACAATCTGATTGTCCCTCCTTCTTGATTTTGTATTTGGGTTTTGTTGCTGTAGCTGCATTTTTGTAATGTCTCATTTTTTTGATATAAAGGACATTTTGTTGTGGCTCCATTATTTATTGCATATCTTATTCAGATATAAATAATAGATAGATATGATATATTTATTGACAACTTAATCGAAAACGACAAGTTGCTGATGTAGAAGATGAACGATGATGAATCGTCAATGTATATGAAAATGAATGAACGGGAATACCGTTAAGTGATGATGAACGAACGGATGAACCGTCGGACGATGGTGAATGAACGAGTTAACCGTCAAATGATAATAAATGAACGGGTTAACCGTCAAAATAGATGAACGGATGAACCGTCAGATATTAACGAACGGACGAACCGTCGGATGAGTGTTATAAATGAACGGATGAACCATCAAGCATTTAATGAACGGATGAACCGTTGGATGAATGTGATAAATGAACGGATGAACCGTCAGGTATTAATGAACGGATGAACCGTCGGATGAATGTAATGCTTCATTAATTGAGGAACTTCTGTCTATAAATATAGCAGAAATCTGACAGGAACGAACACTTCTACTCTTCAACATAAAAATGTCTTCCGGAGAAGCATCTAAGAAGGTTGAGACTGTCTCGAAGGTTCAGAAGGGTATTGAAGAACACCCTGCCGATCCAGTTCAGCCAAAGGAAGCAGAAGCAGGCGAAGGTTCGTCTGCACCCCAGCCACCGCGGGATATTTTGGACTTCCTGCTCGAACCAGGAAAGACTAAAGAAGAAGAAGCCATGAGGATGGCCGCCTGCAAGTTTCTTGTGGGATCCAGCAAGGAGGTTCTCGGCTCTTTTGCTGACCGCATTTTTGAGAAGGACGGCAGTGGCCCTCGTCCCAATGTAGAAAAAGATGATAGTGACCTTTAATATGTACTATCATATAATAAAATTTGAATTTTATTTATGAACTTGATTCTGTCTGATAATTTACAAGTATTTACATTTATACATAATACTTCTTTAAGAATTTGCCATTGATAGGCATCATAGCAACTCGACCATCAAGTTCTGAAAGTTGATAAGCTCCGTTTGAGAAGACTTTGCTTACAACATAGGGACCTTCCCATTTTGCATCGAATTTTCCTTTGCTCATATGAGTCATAGTCATAGGACGTCTGACCGTTAGAACAAGTTCTCCTTGCTGAAAGGCTCTGACCTTCACTTTACGATTAAATGTCTTTGAGATGCGGGCTTGGTATAACTCAATATGATGTTGAGCCATTAACCGCTTTTCATCCAATGCCTCTAACTCTTGAAGTCGAAGAAGGTCATTGTTTTCTGTGGTGAGCTCATTGGCAATAGCAATCCTTAAAGAAGGAATTTGTAACTCCAAAGGAAGGACAGCTTCACAGCCATACACCAAAGAGAAAGGTGTAAAGCCTGTGGGATTGTGGACTGTAGTTCGATAGGCCCAAAGACACTCGCCAAGTTTCTCGCTCCAATTCCGTTTGTTAGTGGATACAAATTTCTTAAGGAGCTTAATAATAGTTTTGTTAAAGGCTTCAGCTAGACCATTAGCAGCAGGATTGTAGGCCGTCGAAGCAACATTGTTAATCCGATGATCATCGCAGAATCTAGTGAACTTCTGACTAATGAATTGAGGTCCATTGTCATGAATAATTCTTCGAGGTACACCGAATCTATAGATGACATGGTGTTTAACGAAGTTAATGACACTGCTAGTCTTGACTTCAGCCAGAGGTATAGCTTCAGCCCACTTGGAGAAGTAATCGGTTATCGCCAATATGAACCGATGTCCTCTAGAAGAAGGAGGATTAATAGGACCTATGATGTCCATACCCCAAGCTTCAAAAGGCCAGGAAGCAGCAGTCGGGTGTAAAAATTCCGATGGTTGATGAATGAAGTCTGCATGGATTTGACAAGCACGACATTTCCTTGCATATTCAATGGCATCTGATACCATAGAGGGCCAATAGTAACCCATACGTCGAATACGATCCTGTAGTTTAGGAACGGGTTGATGTGCTCCACAGACGCCATCGTGAGCTTCACGCAACACTTGTTTGGCTTCATCACCAGCTAAACAGCGTAGAAGAAGACCATCATAAGTTCGCCGATAGAGTGTTTTGGTGGTTTGATTATAATAGAATCGTAGAGATCGACGTCGAACGCTTGTAGCCTCCTTAGGATCTTCAGGGAGTATGTCATGTACTACGAAATCGATAAAAGGAGTTCTCCAATCATCATCAATAACATTGACTTCAGCAAGATTGCTAAATTCAATATTACGATTATTTTCAATACAGAACAGTTCTCGGTTAGAAATAACCACCACCTGATGTCTTTTGATAGGGATGGCTAAGACAGCTGCAAGATTGGCCAAAGCATCGGCTTCAGTATTGCAAGTTCGTCGAACATAGTCGATAAAGAAAGCTTTGAATAATGTAGCTATATTGATTGCTGCTTCATGATAAGGCACTAGGTCTTGATGACGGACTTCATAGGTTCCTCTAACCTGGTTCACAACCAGTTTAGAATCACCATAGACTTCTAGATATTCAATATTCAGTTGTTTAGCTAGCTGAAGGCCGACAAGTAAAGTATTGTACTCTGCCACATTGTTGGAGCAAGGTTCATCTAAAGAGTAGGCTCTTTGGATAGTTAATCCGTCTGGAGAAACGAGAACAACTCCAACACCTGCCACAATAGCACCATTTGGTCCAATTCTTGATGCACCATCAAAGAATAGACGCCAGGTTGGAAACTCTTCGGAGATCATGTTGACTTCTAATGTCTCGTCAGGAATTTCGTCATAGAGTTTAGATGTCTCAGGCACAGGATGAGCTGCTAAGAAATCCGCCAGCGCTTGACCTTTGACAGACTTTTATGGAACATACACCATGTCATACTGAGCTAGCAGGATTGCCCATGTAGCCAACCGAGAATTAAGTGTACTAGGTTTCTTCATGAGTACCCGGAGAGGGTTAACTCGAGATATAACATGAATAGTTTGACCAATGATATAATGCCTCGTCTTTTGCACAGCAAACATGAGAGCCAGGCATTCTTTCTCGACCGGACTATAACGGTGTTCAGCACCAATCATAGTTCGGCTAAGATAGTAGATAGCTTGTTCATGGCCTTCTTTGTTCTTTTGGGCAAGTAAAGCACCCAATGAATGGTCCATAGCACGGACATACATCAAGAATGGAATACCAGAGATAGGTGGCACCAAAACTGGTGGGTTCATAAGATATTGTTTGATATCGTCGAATGCTCGTTGACACTCTTCAGTCCAAACAAAAGATACACCCTTCTTCATTAATTGAGTGAATGGTCTGCAGCGTCCAGACAAGTTCGAAATGAATCGCCTGATGTACGCAAGTCGGCCTTGGAATCCTCGTAGCTCTTTTAGGTTGCGTGGAGGACGTATCTCTTGGATGGCTTTGATCTTCTCGGGATCCACGTGTATACCCTTAGAGGTAATGACGAAGCCAAGAAATTTGCCACTAGAGACACCCAAGAATGACTTGGTGGGATTCATCTTGAGCTGATGTTGACGCATGAGATTAAATATTGTTCTCAAATCTTGGATGTGATCTTCTTTTAGACGACTTTTGACAGCAATATCGTCAACATAGCATTCGACTGTTTTACGAAGATGTTATCTGAAAATGGTACTCATGGCTCGCTGATAAGTTGTACCAGCGTTCTTGAGACCAAATGGCATCACTGTATAACAATAGACTCCTCGAGGAGTGCGGAAAGATGTATGCTTTTTATCTTCAGGATACATTTTGATCTGATTATATCCGGAAAATCCATCCATAAAAGATATTCTTTCGAACCCACAAGTATTATCAATCATAACGTCTGTGATAGGAAGAGGAAATTCATCTTTCGGACATGCTTCATTGAGATCTCGGAAGTCGATGCAGACTCGAACTTTTCCAGTTTTCTTCAAAACTGGGACGACATTGGCTACCCAATCAGGATGCTGCTCTTCTCGAATAAAGCTACAAGCGATGAGCTTCTTGACTTCATCATCAATTACGTCCATCATTTCAGGCTTAAATCGCCTTTGTTGCTGTTTGACCGGTTTAGCATTAGGAAGAATGTTCAGTTTGTGAGTAGCAATCTTGGGATCTAAACCTGGCATGTCTTCGTAACTCCAAGCAAAGACGTCTATGTATTCTTTAATGAGAAGAATCAACTCTTGCTTATCTGCTTCTGGAAGATTCTTGCTAATAAAGATTGGCCGAGGTGACTCGCTTTCCCCTACATCAATTTGAACTAATTGATCTTCAGTAGGAGGTTCACGTTGTTCAAAACGAAGTACCCATTGGTTATCCATATGTTGAGCCCAAGGATCTGTTTCCGGACTTTCTTCAACATCTTCATCACAGCCTTCTGGTAGTTCAACGGAGACCATATTAGAAGATACGATTATACGATGGACTTCACCGATGCTGGTATCGGAATCCCATGATCTGGAATCAGAAGAATTAGAACGTTCTTCACTATCTGATTCAGAAGCCGCTGAGGATAACAGTGGAGGAGAAGTATATTCGAGACCTTTTTTGGTCCTGCCATAATACATTTGTGATTTTTCGTTTGGAACTGTTGTACGAATGGGAGTTCGTCTACCTTTACCATAGTTAAGACCGCTCTTGAAGTCGTAACCCATCTTTCGGACGATGTCTTTTGATTGTTGACTATAACGATAGAACTGGAGACGTCCCGTATCGTTAACTTTGCTATCATCCGTATAGTTAATCTTTGTTTACGGTCTTTTATATAAAAATGCTGGACTTTCACCTTTCTTCAAAGAAGGGTAAATACGGTAAGAATCATCTGGATCTTCAAGCGAGACTTCTGTCTGAAGAGATTGTACGACTCCCAGTGTAATTGATTGGAAGCTATCTAACATATCCAAATAACTTTTAGTATAATAAATAACATCAATATACTGGAAAGTAGGTGCTTTTTCATTGATTTGTACATCAGTATTTACAACAGGACCTTTAACCTTAGCAGGTTTGGTCAAATTGATTACAAAAGGGGGAGAAGAAGAACGTGGAGGAGGCTTGTTACGACGGAGGTCGATAACAAGTGGCTCAAAAAAGGTGAGCTCCCTTTTTTCCTTATTGCGATTTAGATCAACAACAAGTGGCTCAGAAGGAATGAGCTACTTTTTGTCTTTGTTACGACGTAAGTCGATAACAAGTGGCTCAGAAGAGGTGAGCTCCCTTTGATTTTCATCAGCATCAACTGATTTCTTTTGAACTGGTAAGTGAATAACCAGTGGCTTGGAAGATTGAGGATGAGAAACTCGCCCCTTAACAGGTATGATAAGAGTGTCTTGAGGTACTGCTTTTTGATCTTCTTCAGTATCCATAGCCAATACCACCTTGATAAACTCATCCTTGTACATACGAGCATCGTTGCAATAAGCTTCAACACCCTTGAAAGGATAAAGGTCCGCAACTTTCTTGTGAACTTGTCCTTTGTCATCAACGTATTTAAAGCATTGATGAAGAGTTGATGGAACAACATTGTGTTCATGGAGGAATGGCCTTCCCAGGAGAGCATTGTAAGAACAACCATGATTGTCAATGATATAAAAGGTCACTTTTGTGCGAAGATTGCCTATTTGGAGTTTTAGGCGGATCTTGCCCAAAGGTTCACTCTTTCTTTGGTTAAATCCCAGAATAGTAGTGATTGTGGTTGAAAGACTATACACTGGTATCTTCAATGCATCTAGCATTGTCTTTGGCATAATACTAAGTGCAGACCCTGGATCTATCAGGATACGATCAACCTTCATTGAATCAACATATCCTGTATAGTAAAGAGGACGATCATGTCTATTATCTTCCATTAACATATCATCTTAAGTGAAGGTAATGTTTGGGATCAGTTCCAAAATACTATGACAGTGATGACAAGAGACTGGTTCTGATTCTGGCTTCTTGAGAAGAGTTAAACAAGTTTCAGCCTGCATCAGAGCTTCACTTAGAGTTTCTCATGTCTCCTTGGAAAGACGCAAAAGTTCAAAGATTGACAATCTAGCCGGTGTATTGGCTAATTGAGCCAATATATCAAAGTTGTAAGGCTTCTCAAGCCCAGTAGGAGATGACTTCTTTAGGGGTTTGTCAAATCGAACTTGTTGCTTGCCTTTGTCAGCCGTTGTTGGCTTAGGAGGAATTGATACTACAACTGGTGAAGATGTAGAAGGGACCTCTTCAGCAGATGCAGGTTGTGCCAGAGCAGGTTCGGAAGAAGAAGCAGGATCCTTTTGACCTTCAGAATGATCTTTCAAATAAGCTTTCCCTGATCTGGTGCCTAACAGAATCTCTTCGTCAACAATGGGATCAAAAGATACCATATTGCAAATCTTGGTTTTGCCTTTAGAACGAGTTTTTTTCTTGGAAGATATCTCAAATTCTGGAGCAAGATCAGGATGGATCCACATAATTTCACCGTTGTCAAGAGACAAGGGAATAAGACCTTCATTGGATGGAAGCGGAAGATTTTCAATCTCAAGGGTTGCTTTAGGAATTGGAATGACACCATGCTGTATCATCTGTGGAGGGAAATCTCCAAACTGGACTGAAACCATATTTGCAGTAACAGTCTTCTCATCTTGTTGCAGAGTGACTACACCAGCATTGACAAGCTCTTAAATCTTACCTTTGAGTACATAGCATGCTCGAGTAGGATGTCCAATGAATCGGTGATAGACACAATACTTGGGATGATCAGTCTTATTGACTTCATCAGGTTTCTTTGGATCAGGGAGTTGAATTTTATTGCTTTTGAGTAAACATTCGAAGATACTTGCAGTGTCATTCTCATCAAAAGAATATTCCATTTTTGGACGAGGTTCCCTCGGTGGAGGTGCAGAAGGAGTAGGAGTAGATGTAGGTGGGGCCACATTGACAGCCAAAGATTCTTTATTTTTGTTCAAGTTAATGTTCAAAGTCTCTTTCGCTTTGCGATTGTTCTGGCGATTGCCACCACCTGAATTCTGATGCTCATCGCGATCAGGGTTAGACATTTGTACCCCCAATTGTTTGAACTTGTCGGCACTCACTTCAGCAGCTTTGGCGTTGACGATGAATGAGGGCCAATCTTGGAATTGGGTAGATCCCGTCCACATACTGATAATAGGTAAAAGATTTGCCTTACAAGTATCAATAGTGACAGCAGCTGGAGTCCCTGGAGGCATTTTCAAAGCTTCACGGCGGAACCGTTCAATAAAGCTCTCAGCAGTTTTATTATGTTTTTGTTTGATTTTGTTGAGAGCTGACATAGTCATATCATTAAATCCTTCATAGAACCGTTCCAGAAAGATTTGTTTGAGACCTGAAAAGGATGTGATGCAACCATCGGGCAAACTTCTGTACCAGTCGTATGCTACGTCGGCTAAACAACCGACGAACACTCTGGTAAGAAGAGCGTCATTTGGCTGAAGTTGAACAGTCATTACCTCAAAATGATTGATGAATTGACTCGGGGAAGTACTGCCATCGAACAGAGATATTGTAGGGATTTTGTACTTTGGGTGAAACGGGACGTCCTTCCATTCAACCGGATAGGGCTGTTTAATCCCCAACCTTTGTAGATTGTCTTTCTCTTTAAATGCTTCAAACTGGGTTCGTAAGAGTTTGACAGCTTCATTGGCGTCTTCTGATGAAGAAGAAGGAGCAGGTTGAGTTGTAGTGGTAGGAGGAGGAATAGCGTTGTAAGCACTACCCCCAGCTCCTGACTGGCTAGGCGTAGTTTGTACTTGTACTTGTACAGGAGGCATTTGGGGAGGCACTACCCCCAGCCCAGTATTGGCAGGTATTGAAGATGCTATGATCTCTGGACTAGTAATAGGTGCAGTTGGTGGTGTAACATGCTGTGCTATAATGATGGAATGCATACTAGCAACCATCTCAGCCATGGTTTTAAATTTGTCTTCGAGTGCAGCAATTCGCTGTTCCTGATTTGCGGAGGTTGAAGCATCTGGATCATCGGTGACAACATAAGCCGTCACTTCTCTTGGCATAGTGGAAGATACTGTTTGTTCAGAACTTTCACTGTATGCATCATAATCAGAGAACGAATCATCTCCTGACTGAGAAACAGGAAGATGACCTGAAGGGTTTTGAGAAAGATTCCTTTGACCGATTGTATCTCGGCTTCGAGAACGGGTATGTTGAAATACTCCTTCGGAAGATTCTTGAAGTAATTCCAAATACCGTTGGCTTGGCTTGCGGAGTCTACCATGCTTAGAGCATCCCTCAGAGTCTCGGGAAGTCATGTTAACAGAAGCATACAAAACTTCGTCTTCTTCTGACATAGGTTCAGATTTAGCAAAAGTTAAACGATCGAAGACAGATCTTTTGTCGTTTGACAACAGCATTGGATGATGACTTTATGATTACAGTGATGATCAGATGGTTGAGATGGAGATATTGAGACATTATCCTGTTTTGTCTTAGATGTTCTAGAAGATCTACAATAGGACGAGGAAAGTTCCGAGGGATCTGTTCTTTGATAATATTCGGAATATGATTCCGATTCTTCAAATGTTTAGTCCCTTGAGTATACAGGGAAGTGCTTACTTCATTAGCATAAGTGTCGGGATTTTTGACCTTGGAGATTTGTTTTTGATGATGTTTGACCTTCGGCATTGGCTGTTTGCGTTTTACCGAAGTGGGTCGATTAAGATAAGTTCTGAGGTCAGCAAATTCACCCCCAGGAGTTTCTGTTTGAGACACTAACAGTTTTCCCTGTCTGGAACGACAAATTTGGAGAGTCGGGAGGTCCTGGAATTCTGCTATCGGAGTAGGCAGGATACCTCTTTGATTAGTACAAATACTTTTGTTATAAAGGAAAGAAGAATCCTTGTTTGCAAGAGTTCTCGAACTGATTGGTGCCGAGACACATTCAGATGGATCTTCTTCAGTAAAGACTGAAGAAGACTGAGGAAAGACCAAAGGGCCTTTTCTCTTGTTTTGAGATGAAGGGTTAGCTAAAGAGCGTTTCCCTCTGTTATCTTCCAAGTCTTGAGACAAGGAAGTTTGAGAAAAGACCAATGGACCTTTTCCTTTGCTTTGAATAGAAAGAGGAGTAGCCAAAGGACTACCCTCAGTGGATTGCGCAAGGACAATAGGGTGTTTAGGAAGAGGAGCAGAATCTCTTCTTTTGTTATAAGAAGAAGGGAATTTAGCCAAAAGGCTATTTTTCTTGGATTGCGCAGACTTGGTTTGCGCATGGGTGGAAGGTGCACTAGTCATTTGTGCATTAGAAGCTTTGGTAGGAAGTGCATCAGGAGTTCTTGTACTAGAGTGCTTGGGATGCACTTTGGTTACTGGAGTGCTATTTTGCGCAGGAAAAGCCACTGCCAATTGTGCCAGAGTCATAGGAGTCTTCTATTTGACAAGGCAGCATATGAAGTAGCTTGCGCAACAGTTGCAACAGACTGCGCAGCCTTGACTGCAACAGATTGTGCAGCAATTGTTGAGACAGACTGTGCAACAGTTGACAACAGCAGTTTGTGCAGCAGTCGGACTAGCAGATTGTGCAACAGTTGGCACAGCATCCTTAGTGGCAAAACTGCCAGATTGTGCAGCAGACTTGGAGACCCAAACTGAGCGCACTTTGCTCTTGGCAGAAGTGACTGCAGTACGGGGAGTGGTCTTGGAGTTGAGCATCGCCTCGTAGGCTGTCTGGTGACTTAACAACCAGGTCTTTGCGTCTTCCCGATAGACGCTACGTCACATTGAGTTGCTACTTCCTCGTCGGAGAGGAAAGTTTTCCCCAGCAGAGTCGCCATTTTGTTTGCAAAAACAAAAGTATAAAACTTTTGATACAACTGTAATAAAGATTACAAGAATTCGGGGGAAAATTACAACTATAGGAATCCAATCTTGATGACGATTGCTCTTATCCCTTGGACGATGTGAACTTTGAAGACGAAGCCTTTGAGATTGAAAACAACTCTGGAAACTGAAGGCAAAAGCCTCTGAAGTGAAGACAAAA